>OY294050.1:22753145-22994478 GCA_958510825.1 Brachypterus glaber
TGGTAACGGTTACGATACTTAGCACATTTGTACTCTAGGCCATCCGGTCTTAGCACATTTGTACACTAGGTCATCGATATATATGTTTATCATAAGCAAATTTAGCGAGATAACCCCACGCCTTAGGCAAATCACCTGGTGAAAAACTAACAGGAGTATTCTGTTACCATCCACTTCTACCCCTTAAAATATCAGCCCGTATGCATTTATTGCAATTTCAACATACCAATTCCTCGTTATTTGACTTGACTATATACCATATGGGAGGCAAGCGTAGTTGCTAGCCAGCACATAGGCAAGCCTACTAGCGTGAGTTCGTTTCTCACTGTCGTCGATTTGCCTTTTCAGTTAATTAATAATTTAAATTTGGCGAAGGACACTCCCTATAAACTGGTTCGAAAGTCAGTATAAGCCGGTGGTCCTCTACTACCAGCCCACACAAGTCCTGGACTTAGGGGAAGCGAATTAAGTAGAATATTACGAGAATTAAACATACAAACAACAGACAAACAAACAAACCATCCACTGTAAAGAGTATAAAAAGAAATTCTTAAAATTACATATTACGGCATTGCAAAAAAACACATTTTTCTAATTTTTCATATCCACCCTTCCTATGTTGTTTCAATTAACAAACTATGCTTGCATACCAAATTTCAGGTTACTTAAACATTTTTTGACCCCCGCTCAACACAGTTATAATAATGAGGTATTGTTTAATTTCTTACATTGTTACAGTTTTAAAGACAAAACACGCCGTGAAAGATGCTACGCATTGCATTATATACTATTTACAGGGCATGGTATGAATATTGCATTTTCCCAAATAACGAAACTTAAAAAAAAAATTAAACATTTTTTTTTTCAAAAAAAAATCTGTTTTTGAAAAACGAAAAAACTTTGAAAAAAAAAAAGAAAAACGAATTAAAAAAATTAATTGTATTTTTTTAAGTTGCTAAATAATGTTGTTTTGTCTTTAAAACTGTATCAATGTAAGAAATCAGACAATACAAATACCTCATTATTATAAGTGAGTTGGGCGGGGGTCAAAAATATTCAAGTAACCTGAAATTTGGTATGAAAGCATAGTTTTTCAATTGAAACAACATAGGAGGGCTGCATATAAAAAAATTAGAAAAATGTATTTTTTTAAAATTACCTTATTACAAATCTTTACAGCTTGTATTTTTGCATCTGGTACTTAGAAATCTTAAATACTAAAACATGTTTGGTGGATAGGTATCTTAAAAACTACGACTTATAATAAAACTGAGTGACTTTCCTCAACCTTTTCAGATGTCCCTGTTATTAGTTCATTTGTCTAGTTTTTTGTATATTTTTAAAAACAGATATAAAATTAAATATGTATTTCCGTATACGCGTAGTGGTTTTATTATTAGAAAATTATTTCGAGTAATTTTATTAGATATGACGCTGTTTTTAGAATAAGTAGCAAAATATAAATTTGATCAGAAAATGAAAATAATAACTTATAATAATGAAAAAAAATTATGATTACTCATAAATGATCAATAATAAAAATATTTAAACTCAGGATCTTAAAACAAGAGATTTGAATCTTTAATTTTCTTTATTTATCATTGCTCTACAGCTATTTTTCGCCAAGTTACAGACTTTTGAAAATCACCTAATCATTTAGGGTGTTTTTTTAATATCCTTTATTTTTTTGCATTATATTAAAGAGAAAAATCGATTTCTCCTACAAATACTTATCAATATGTGTAAAAATGTGCACACCTACCATAATTGCCATAGAATAAGCGGCAGACTAACATCTCTACTCTAAATTTCTCTACTCCCTAATATCCCTACTCCATAACATCCCTACTCCACAACAACTCTACTCCGTAACATCTCTACTCCGTAACAACTCTACTCCACACTATAAGGACTTTATTAGCCACTTAATAATAAATGAGCAGTTCAAAGAACAAAGAATCTTCTTCTTCTAGATTATTTTATTTTTTTCCTAGAAAACGTTTATCTTTAAATTCAAATCTAGAACAATCATAAATGAATTATTCTAAAAGCCACAATGACCGCGTACTCTTAATATGCACTAATAAGTAAGTAATTAATAAATTAAATTCATATTTGACAGTGACTTAGCATGACAAATATTGATTTGAGTTAAAACAAGTGGCTAATCGAGTTCATATAGTGCGGAGTAGAGTTGTTACGGAGTAGAGATGTTATGGAGTAGAGATGTTACGGAGTAGAGTTGTTGTGGAGTAGGGATGTTATGGAGTAGGGATGTTAGGGAGTAGAGAAATTTAGAGTAGAGATGTTAGTCTGCCGAATAAGCTACAGATGAATGTACATAAGTTTAAAATTGGTTGGATTGCCCCGGATTACTCGTTAATGAAAGTATGCACTTTCCTATAAATGTATAATTTTTTTGATAAAATATTCGATTACCATTCGAACAAATCCTTTAATTTTTAGATCTAAATTTCAAAAAAGAAGTGCAAAAATTGTATTTGATTTACAAATATATTTAATATTTGAACTTAAGAATATTCAAAAAAATTAACACATTTTTTAAGTTTGAACGGCACAAATAGTTTTTTCATAATCAAGTAAATTTGGTAATATATGCCCCAATGGAGCTCTCTACAACTAGAATTATGAAACAAAAGACGTCTACCCTATCTCTATCTCATTTGTGCTACACTTTCCAGCCAACCAAATAAATACTGTATTTGTTTTTCATACAACAAATACAGTATTTATTTGGTTGGCCGGAAAGTGTAGCACTAAGCGACACGAACGAACATAGCTAATGTGGATCTGTAGAATAAGATAATTCTACTAAAATTTAGATGGCGCCAGTAATTTCTTTAATAAAAATAATAAAGTTACACTTTTCGCCCAGCCAAGTAAATATTGTATTTGTTCAACAAAGAACAAATACAGAATTTGTTTGGTTGGGTGGAAGTGGGAGTGTATGTATGTCTTCTATCCTTTTTGGGTAGAACTTTTGTCCCTGTCTAATCTAACGGGAGAAATCGCCATTGTCACTAAATCAATTTTCGTTAATTTTGCCCGCTCAAGAAAAATTCTTGCACATAGTGGACTGATTAGTTTTCCATAAGAAAAATGTTTTAAAAGCTTTAAAAAATTTACACACATAAACTTTTTGCAAATTCGCTTTTGCCAAATTCTGGGAACCGCTGTACTTTATTTATAGCCACTAAAATCTCCTATAAAAAAAACTGGGACTGCCCGTTTTTCCCATGTAGTCTTTAAATAAGGGGGTTATCCTTATGATACATGACGTACTTAGGGGGAGGAGGTAGTGCTTATTAATGGTGCAAAACAACTCTACACTAAGTTATTTCAAGAACGCTTTGACATAGACTTGAAATTTTGATCAAATTTTTTTGTCACGTTGAAAATCTTAAATAAAAAACATAAACATAAAATTATAAAAAAAATTCATTGGGTAAACCATATTGTTTTTATTATTTCTTACTTACAGACATGGCGTATTTTTTACGCCGCCTAATTTTAAATGAACACGTGAAAGATCACTGTGCAACATACAATGAACTAATAACTCTTCTCTCTAGAATAGGCATTTCATTCGTTAAAACTGACAAAAACGTCGGCAACATAAACTTTGGTCTGTCTTACTCGCACATCTTTGTTCTAACAGAGACAACACAATACCAGTAACTGGTAACTGTTATTGTTCAGGCCTGAATATACCTACTATTTGTTTACAAACAAACCGAGATGTTGGCGATACTTTATTTTAACGGTATGCGTATTCTAGAAAGAAGAGTTATTAGTTCGTTGGCAACATACCAACTACTCCGCTTAAACTTAATGTCCAAACCAAGAAAAAACCAAAACAAACTCCTGCACAGGCATAAAATCTACGCAGTTTCTGTAGTTAATGGTTAAGGGAGGATTTTATATGATTCTAAGCATATTTAATAATTTTTAAATTTACAATATTGGCGAAGGCGCACGTAGGCCTATAGGCCTATTATAGGCCTTACTCAAGTATTAAAAAAAAGTGTGGAAAATTAGTGAATTAAATTAAATTTACAGCTTCCTTTTCAATAAAAATAAAAACTAAACCATGTGCTGCTATCTTTTGTGAAGCTGCTTTACTCAAAACATTTAAAATTGTAGTATTCCTGCCAACAAAAATCGTAAAAATATATTACTATTAAGTGTGTGTTTATTTGGGTGTGTGTTTTATTTATGGTTTGTAAATATATTTAAAACAAATCAGGAGCGTAAATAGGGAGAAACCAAGGGGGGCTAAGCCCCCTCGACCTGATATTTTCTCTGATATTTTGTTGAGTCCCCTCGCGTTTTATAATAAAAGAATATAGAATTCAAGCGCGGAAAAATAAAATTCATTATTCAGTTTTTGGAAAATTACTCTTTATTCAGTTTTTGGAAAACTACTTAGAAATATTTTCTCCTATTGGACAAACAAGCCGTGAAATTATGTAATGCTACGCATAGTAAATGCTAAATTGCATTTTCCCATATACTTGAAAAAATTGAAAAAAAATAAATAAATAAATAAAAATAAAAAAACTTTATTTTTTTTGTTGCGAAAACCGAAAAATTAAAAAAAATAAAAAAAAAATAAAAAAAATATTTTTTCAAAATAGGTATGTTTTTTTCATTTTTTACAAAAAGTTTAATCTCCATAATTTATTTGTTTTTGGCTGGATTACTTTCAAAATTGGTAGAATTGATCCTTATTATAAAAGTAATTTTTCCTGAAAAAGTTACCTTATCGGATTTTTTTTCAGCTTCTTTCGGTTTAATCCCCCATAACTTTTTTGTTTTTGTGGGGATTACTTTTAAAAACAACAGGGATCTTCCCCTTAAAGAACTTGATTTTTTCTGAAAATTTTGAGTCGATCGGAATATTCCTTTTGGAGTTATCTTGTCTACATAAAACGTGACTTCAGACGGACAGACGGACGGACGGACAGACGGACTTTTTCAGTTTTTTATTTTTTCATGAAACACATTATGTGATTTTTAACTTTTCCTAATATATTATGTATTTTTACATAATATATTATGTAATTTTTGGCGCGCTTCATTCACAGAACATTACGTAGGTAATAATATTGCCAAGGTCATTTAATTTTTACAGAATATGCTCTGTAAAATTTTATTTTACACAATTTTTTACAGAATATGTTCCGTAAAATTTTAGTTCACATAAATTTTTACGGAATAGGTTCTGTAAAATTTTATTTCACATAACTTATGAAATTACACAGAATATGTTCTAGAAAACTCACATAACGTTGGCAATATTCTTATATATATTTTTATCAGTGTGGAACATCCAAATTTTTACATTCAAAACTAACCCATATACGAAGATTCTTTTTAATGATTTAGAAAAGCAGCTTACAATACCTCATATGCTAAAGGGATCTAAAAATCCATCTTTGCCACGTTACGTTTTTGGACAGAAAAAGTAAAATAACTTTTCAAAAATGTAAAAATAATATTTGCAATGAATATTGTCCCAAAATTTGTTATAATTGCTTTTTTTAAGGACTAAATTATTTTCTTTTATTTTTTTTGCTGATTTGCTTTACTATTAACACATGTTGCTTGGGGTTCCAAATATAGGTACAAATAATTTGTGTTGTGTGAATATAACAAGGAATTGTATGCAATACTTACTTTGTATTATTTAATATCACAAGTAAAGTATTAAATACCAAACGTCGCGATATAAATCAAATCAGCAAAACAACAAAATAACACTTTCCCCTATAGGCCTAGTTTAATTAAAATTAAGTTTCATTTTTCGTAAAACGAAAAATAAATTGAAAAAAATACATTTTTGAAAAAAATTGTTTTTACCCCATTTTACCCCATGTTACCCCAACCCGATATTTACGAAAAACAATCCCAGCCTATAACTTTGGATAATTAACCTGTGGTCCAAATTTGAAGTCTTTAGCCCAAAACGTTCTTGAGATATCGTGGTCACAAATTTCCCGGACACACAGACCGACAGACTGAATTTATTTTTTTTTGACGGAAACCATATTTTTTTGATATAAAACGTCCAGAAACGTAAAAAAAGCAATAATAATTTTTCGATTCTTTTTTACTATCGTAAGACTTTCCTTGGGCAAAGTAAAATATGTATTTACAAATAACATTTAGTATTAAAACTACAATGACATTTTCTGAGTGTATATATCGAGGTATATATTTATGTTTTGAAAATTAGTGGGGAGTAATTGCCACCCTATCCCTGTGAGCCTAATTGGCGCCACTGGTCGAGCACGCTCCAACTGTAGAATTGCAAAGTATTTATAATAAATGTTGTATTTTAAAAGCTTATTGCGTTAAAGTTCGCACCACTTTCAAGTTTTCTTTAAATAGATACAATTATTATAGGTTTCGCAGAATGCTTTATATTTTTAAAATAGTTCCACTTTAATTTACAGATGGCGGGTATATCATCATTTGATAAAGAAATTGGTATTATGCAACAAGTAAGGGGTTATTCAAAGATTACATTACGAAACCCCGTATGTGACTCTGATCAAAGAAACACCTAAGGTGTCAAATTTCTGTATTTCTGTTTTTATTTTCGCATTATTATGTAAAAAAATGTTTACTGAAGAATCCGAGAAAAAAATAAATAAGTAAAAACACACTAAGTGGGTTTCTTTGTGCAAGGTCACATACACCATATTTCTAAACTAATTAAAACAAAATATTTTTCTAAATAGATTCTATTTATAGAAGTAAATTAAACTTAAATAAAGCTTTAGAAAAAAAATAAAAAATAGCTCACATTTTCGAAATAGATACGGATAAGTTTTTATGATCTAAGCCTTCATTAATTTTAAAATGTTACTTTCAAAATATTAGACTAACCCTTCATCCAGAGAGTATTTTAGGAAACCAAACTAAGCCGTTCTCTCCTTTTTGCTGGATTTACAATCAAATTAATAAATAATGTTAGTCGGCTAGCAACAAAAATTTTTCTAGCTGAAATAAGTTCCAGACAGCAAAATATGTATAAAATAGTAACTTGGTAATAAATTATAAGCAGTATCTAGCATATTTTAACTTAAAAAAGTGTAAAATGTTAAAATAAATTTGAGACGCTATTAACCATGTGGGGTTCCACAAACTTTCACTCACTATCACTCACTTTTATTTCGCAACGGTTTTTCTCACAAAACGGAGGCTATTTTCATTTCACTGAGTTTTATTCAGGAGTAACAGCCAACTTCACAGTAGTTCTTCTGATCAATTGATTGGCCTAGACCGTGTAGCTCAGCCCATATTCATCGACATATCAGGCGGAAAAAATCCGCTCGAAACCAGAATAGATACCCTGAAGATAAACAAGTGGACCTGCCCATAGAATTAGACTATAGTATATTAAAGTACTAGTTTCATAACATACGTTTTTAACGCACTAGTACAAGTTTAGAAAACGATCCGCTTGCGGCGATGTTTCTAAAGTACTAGTGCTCTAAAAACGTGTTATGAAACGAGTGCTTTATAATTTTTTTTCTATTTTGCTCTAAAATTTAAAAACTTACATTTAAATTGATGACTGATTTAGGGATTTTTGTTTTGGGTTGGCATTACAGTTTACACTATGTTTAAAATTCTAAGAACAAATTATATTTTGATATATTTTACAGTCATCTCTTCTTTTTTCACTGCAATTAACCAGTCCACTATTTTAACACGGTAAAAAATAACCCAAACACAAAATTTTGTAAAAAATTAAACTTTAAATCGACATTGACATTTGCACGCAAAACGTCAAGAGATAGGCTTTTTTATGTTGCCAACCCAACAGAAAAAAAAGTAGAGACCTCTTATGGGCCTATAAGAACACGCAAAATGCTTGTGATTATAAACTTATAAGAGTCGCAAAATAGAAAAAGTATGTTTTTTGCTTAAAATAAACTCATTGGGGTTTTTAATACCCCTACCTGGTTAACGGAGGGTTAAATCATTTACAAGTTATGTAGTTTTTGGAACTTTTCGTACATTTCCTTAAAAAAACGCTATGTCTTTATCTAATGATATTATTTCATATATAAAAAATGTTGGTATTATTAACATCAATTGTTTTGAGAAAAAATAGTTTTAAAAATTTTGCACATGATTTTTTCTGTTGCCAAAAACGAAAACTTTTATTTATTGTTAACAGCTGGTAATATAAAATAGTAAATTTTACATCCACAAAGTTATAATATATAATTTGATCTCGAGTCATATATTTTCATTACTGTTTGAACGTAATAAAATTTCTAATTTTACAAATATTATTGACATAAAGTAATTTATTATTATTTAATAAATTTTAATTACTTGAAGTGGGTAACAAGTATTTTATGAATCATTTTTTATGGCTAGACAATGTTTAGTTATAGGCACAAATCTCATGCCAATAATGGCCCACCCACAAAAAAAAAATGCGGCTAACAACAAAAAATACTTTACCCTATTTTACGAAAAAATGTAAAGGAGAAAGTAAAATTTGTGCTCATATACATGTAGATCAATAACTGGCATGCCAAAATTTAAGAGGTGATTCTACATCCAAAAATATAAAAAAGATCATATTTAATTACTTGTGTAAAGTACTAAATACCAATGATGGCGATATAAATAAAAGATATGTATTAACAAATAAAATTCAGTATTAAAAATACAACGAAATTTTCTGAGCGAAGTTAAATTTTTCGAGTAGATTTTAGAAGCCGAGGGCCGGCCGGCCCGAGGGTAATAAACCTACGAAATCAAAATTTAACTTTTTGCCCGTGTATTATACAATGTTTGGTTTGGACTTTTTATTCGATTGTTACTAATGATAAATATTAAAATATATTTAATTTTAAATTTTAAAAAATGTTTCTTTTTGCTGTATTATCTATCTAGTTATCCATGACAAACTGCTATCCAATGAAATCGCTAAAAAAACAATTGAATTGTTTCTTCTGTCTGCGAATTTATTTTCAAATTAGTTTAGTGTTTCGATTAATTTGTTTTAAAATGTGTTTGTCATGGAAATATTTATATTTCTAAAACCGTTTTATAATTATATTTAAATATTATAAATATTGAAATTGATTTTACAATTCAAATTTTGTGTTTGTGATTTATTTTATTGGATGAATCCAGTTAACCGTGTTATGGTTATGTTATAGAAGAAAGTTTTATTTATAAAAAATGATTATAATGCTTGTATGTTGTCAAAAAGAACATATATTTCAAGACCAGAAGTAAACAAAAGTTCACATTTCTTTATAAATATTACACTAGAGGTGAAGTATCTTATTAAAAAAAGCTTTATAATAACAAGTTTTAGTTAGCGGGCCAAAAAAAACTCTTTGACCCTAGAGCCACAGTCCAACTTTTGACCCAAAAAAAAAAAACATAAACAAAAAGCGTTGCTTTTAGAATCAATCGAATAAATAGTTATTTTCTTAACTAGTGTATTAAGTGGATAAAATCACTTAATACACGAGTTGAGAATTTAATTTTATCCAACACCTTTTATTTTTAAATAAAAATCTATAATTTTGCGAAAAATTATGTCAAAAATATTAAGATTAAGTTTTCTTAATACTAAAATAAAAGGTAGCCATTGCCTAAGTATGCCTATTAAAAATAAACAATTGCTAGTTTTACATTTCTTACAAACGTCAAAATGGACGCGATGATGACAGAATTTTTAATAAAAACAGTATTTTTTTCAAAAACTAAAGAATAATTTGGGGTTTTCTTTAATTTTTATTTTAGTTAACGTGCTTCTATTTATAGAATAGTTATAATACTTAATTAATAGGGTATGTAACTAATTTTGGGTGAGATCAAAAGCTGTACGTAAAAGAGTGGGTGAAAAAGTGCAAGTGACATAGGTTATATAAAATCCCATGTTTAGAATATATTAGTAATTTAACGAAAAATTAATCAGACATTTTTATTATGATTTCGGTATTAGACAGTTCATACAGTTTTTCGCAGCTCGGCTTGTTAAATTTAAATGTATAGCTCATAAAGCATTAAGTTTAACGAACTGGCTATTTGAACGTCCGAGATAACACGGTTTAGGTTGTTTTTTTTTGCCGGTTTGGTGTTTTTTTATGCTAATGGGCACGCGTAGCCCCTCTATTTAAACGGGAAGAATACAAATTTGACAAAAAATATACCTTAAAAGTTATAAAACCCCAAAAAGTCAGCCAGTAAGAATACAGAACGTACACAGCTACGTGTACGTCGGACCTACAAATAGCCTTTTCTCTTTAAACGTCCAACTTAACATAACCTAAATCTTTGGTTTAGGTCAGTTTTTTGTCTGCTAATGAGGGGCGTAGCCCCCTCCCATTTGAACGGGCATAATACAATTCTAAGGAAAAATATAACTTAAAAGCATCGAAAACCCGAAAAACACAGGAAGTAAACTTAGCTTTGTGTACCTATAAATAGCCTGTTCGTACTTACTATGTGGTTCACATTTTCTCCATTATAATAAAGTTAATATTTTTTCTACGACTGCTTTAGAATGTAAGCAAATACACACACTTTTCAATAACAATGAATCCATTCTAGCTCTAGATACGGTATGAATATTCCGTATAAAGTGTTAGAATGACCACATGTAGTGCATTGTTTATAAAAGTAAAGAAAACTGTAGCAAAATTAGCAAAAAAATACATATTTTACCATGAAATATTGAAAATTTAATGCAATTTAAAGTTTTGCGTTAAATTTAAAGTTTATTAGTTTTTCATAATATTTGACCAGTTTTTTTGTCAATTTAGTTCAAAAAATTAAAACTGCTTTATCTATTGTTAAATATTTAAACCTAATATCTGTCACAACAATCTGACAATTACTGCTTATATACACCCTGGAATAGGGCATTAACTTTTCTCAATAACAACAACATTGATATTTTTAGATATTCCTTTAACAGGTTCAAGAGTTTAATAGCCACAAGAGTTTAGATTTCACTCATGCATTTACCTATTGTATTTTTTTTTTTTTTATTTTGATTTTAAATTTTATTTTTGTATGGATCTATAGGTGCACAATGTGTATATTTTGTGCATGTATATGTACACATAATATGTGTATGTATGCATGCATAAATATTATTTACTTAAACATATTATTATGTTTATACCAATTCTTTATTAGTTTTTCCTTTTTTATATTATAAGTATTAACATAACTCATTTTGTAATAAAACTGTAATGGGGTACTCCCGTATATATAATAAATAATAATAACCTTCAATTTTTGCATTATAATTTGTAAATATGTGGTAAAATTAAATAAAAATATTTTTTTAATACTGATTTGATAAACTTATTAAATAACATTAATTGCTTTATTTAAAAATATGTGTTTTGTTGCATTTACAATGTCGAGTCACAAAAAAACATGGTTTTTAATCTTGTCCGCAGTTTAAAGCCATGCAGAGTTTCATATTTGCAGTCGAAGAAAAAGTATAGTCTACAACACGTATGGAATATTCATTCCGCGCTCGCGGGACCGTCATACTCGCCTGCCGGCTCGTATGACAAACTTTCCGCTCGCGCGGAATATTGTCTATTCCATACTAGTTATAGAATATACTAGGTAAACAGAACTGGCTAAAGAAAAAAGCTAAATATTTGCAGTTTTAACGTTTATTTATTGAATGTCATGTACCTACGTATTATTCAAAAAAATCTTATCCACCAAAAGTAATTTTGTATTTATTGGCTTTACAAGTAAAAGTACTTTTGTGGTCATCATAAGCATAACTGTAGGCATCAGGGCAACGGTCCTTAAAGAATTTAGGGTAATTTTTAGGCCAACTAGATGATTTACAGGTCTCTGGTCTATTGTGAGCTCCTCTACAACAGTACTGGTCGGTATTAAATGCTAAGCAAGCTGATTTGCACCCGATCACTTGATTTTGGTATTTTAACTGAAGTTCTCCAGGGCATTCTCGATTGATATTTGCAACGCATTTGGCCTTTTTGCAGCTGTATTGACCACCGTTACCTTGGCCTCCAATTGGTTTTATCTAAAAAATAAATAATTTGTTTTTTCAAATCTCAAAATCGATAGATGCTGCTACACTAAAAACTAATTTCTCCACCTTAGTCAAACAGTTCCTGAGTTATGATGTGAGAAATAGGCCTTAAAATGCCCCTTAGGAGCCCTAGTTTCCTTAGGCAACGATTTAGCAAAAAAGTTCATATAAACTTTTTAACAGTTTTGACGTAAAATCAGCTGTCAAATGTATTTTTTTTTCTTGTATTTTTTTATTGAGACAAATGATAATCGTTTTTCTGGCTACAAGATTTTGAATTTGTTTTTATATTAAAAAGTGTTCTTTAATTGAAAAAAAATATGTTTCTCGTCAAATATGTATTTTCTTTTTTTTAACTGGTTAAAAATTAACTGTGAGCCAAATATGGGAAAAACACGATTAAAAAAAAGTTGATTATTTTGTTTTTGAATGTGGCACACGAACTGAGCCAAAAACTTACGGACGCCTTTGTATTGAATCCATCGACTAATGATAAATCATAAAAATCAAGTCCTTCGTGACCTTTTAGGGTTATTTCTACCAGGGTAGCTGGGGGAGCACCTCCGTTACCACCACACTCCAACCTGTTCCCACAATCTCCTGTTTGACAATGTTTGTCACCAGGATTGCACCAGGTCCTACTCCAGAATCTGCCTTGCCAATTGTCTGGAGCATTTACATTTTTCTAAAAAATTAAAAATAATAAATTACGTGTACACTGTACAAACTGTACAGTACAGTTTGTATTTTTAGTTATAATTATCTAACAACTTGGTTTATCTGACGGCTACTTAACTTAAACTTTAACCGAGCAAATAAAAACAAATAATAATAAATTACATTGAAAAATTGCATGTATCTACAAAAAAATTCAAATGCATTTTTTACCACGACTAGAACTTTTGGAGATATAGGCACAACAAAGAGACAGAATATCAGAAAAGGTAAAAAAAATTAAAATTAAAAAAATATCTAAAAAGGCTAGGGACCCTTAATTCGCTAGTCCACCAGCAGCAATTTTTTAACTTGCAATCGCTTTGAGCTAATGTCGTCTTTAGAACATGTTTTTTATAGTTCTCGGCTAAGATAGTTTTTGGTAAAAATCAGGGTATATAATTTCGAAAAAATGAAATTATATATTCTAGACTCATTTTGCAAAATTATTAGAGGAAAGGTAGCAAATGTGGGCTAGGTCTTGTAATATGGGCTCAGCTATCCGATGCAGTTCTCTGCATCCGACTATCGCAAATCGTAAATGGCGAAGTTAAACTTCCACAGTAAAGATTCATTAATTAATTCATACATTCGTTGACGTTTGAGAATTTATTTTTATTTTCCGTCCTTTTCAGCAAGCCACAGAACTTTTTTAGGTAAGTTTATAAATTCCGTTACCTGATAGATAACAACGTTTTCCAAACCATTTCTGCAAAAAATTAAAGCCACATAATCGGGCTTTGATGTGTGCTTATTAGTTTTCTTCTAATTACTGAGTTTTAGACATAACCTCTTTTGTTGTATACACCGAGTATTTTTGCAATATGGGCCATCCCTGTGTTTCTATTATTGGCTATATAGAACTATGTATTTAAGCCTAGAATTTTTCTAGGAGGCCAAGAAAAGATCAGCAACAGCCAAGAATAGAAGAAAGGACGAGGGCGATATGGAACGCGCTATAATAGCAATGAGGCAGTACGAGATGGGTACCTTCAAAGCTTTAAAAATGTTTAATATACCACGTTCTATATTAGGAGTTACTTGATTTATTATTTCATTTTAGATATAACTTTTATACTTTTAACTTATTGCGACCAATAAGATTGATTGCCACTTCAAATCTAATATTTATTACACAATTTTGGGGGCAGCCCATATTTAGGGCCAATTTCAAATCGACACAAAAGTGCACCTTCTCACTATTTACGAAATATTGAATTTATTATTTATTTTAATCAGGTTGTGACTAATGAATATAGCTATCGTTGGGTATTGAAACTAAACTTTTATTTATTTTTTTACAAGAAAAAATAAAATGGTTAGCCCATATTTGCTTCCTTTCCTCTACGCTATCCCACAAAATTAAATTTTTGAAGCATCCTTTTTTCTAAAATAACATATCTTAAAGCAATTTTTTTCCTGATTTTGAATCCTTTTTTCAGATTTGGGCTTCGACCCCACAGTTTTTGTATACAGGGTGTTTTAGAAAAAAATCACCATTTTTTAAATGACTGTAAAATTTGCTTTTTTTATAAGTCACCCAAATTTGATTAAAACATGTTCATCTACAGACATTTAAAAAAAAAGGTGTTTGGATGTTTTTTTTTAATACCCTTGTAATAGGGTGCTAGTCCCAATTATAGCCAAAAATATTAATTATCTAAGGCATTAATTTAGAACCACACACTATTATTTGGAGGCGTATCGAATACAAATAGCTGTATAGTTGCTATTTGGGTAGCGTGCCACCAGTAATAATATTACATAATATTATCACAATATCATATATCATATGATAACAAATGTTAATATAAGAATCTAATTACTACTTTATACTTATCTGACTTTCTTATTCCAGCAAAGACTTCTTCTTATAACACAAACTGTAGATATGCGAAAGGTAAAAAAACTTCAAATATATTTTAATTTAATTAAAATATATCTTGCCAATAAAACAAAAGGATTAAACAACAATTAAAAGAATTTAATGAAAGAAAAATGAAAAGTTAAAAACAAATTAAAAACAACAAAATATTTTAATTTGAAATGAAAAAAAATTATGAATAAATAGCATCTTTACCCTTTAGATATTTCTATACGCGCGACTCTAAATTTTACTTTAAATTTTCACATATTACGTTAATTCTAAAATTCCCCTAAAACCCAACTTAACTAGACGACTACATATTTCCGAATCCCCTTTTTTGACCATAACTAAACACAGGCAAAGATTTCCCTTCCCAGAGATGCCGATATACCAGTCATAAAACTATTAACGAAAATATCTGAGGAGTTTTCGATCAAAATAAACTGAATTACTTTAAATTACTGAAAATGAATTTAAATTTAGTTAAGCGAAATGATTAAAAAAACTACTTCTACTTATTGATTGATATTGATTTTCATGACATTGCTTCGAAGTAGAAAAAACCATTTTTACAAACAATCCCTAACTATTGCCAGTATCTAAAACAACATCATTAAAGATATTCCCATATTTATTAATTAAGAAAACCGAATTAACCAATTAATTAGTCTAATAAAAATGTACACCCTTTTAATGTAAACGCCTCAATTACACAAAATGCAAGCTTCCCAAATACTAATAATATTAGCATCTGTAAAAATAAACAGCAAACCACCCGTTAAGAACAATGCTATGTCACGTTCAATAACCATACAAATAAAAATATAAATACTCAATATATACAGGGTGACCACTCTGTTACACCCTGTATATAAAAACTGTGCAGTTTTAGCCCACATCTGAAAAAAGATTTGGAATTAGAAGAAAATATGCTTTAAGATAGGTTATGACAGAAAAAAAGTATATTTTCGTTGTGGAACAATGTTATTTATAAGTAGTTAAAAAAATCTGAGTACCCTTTCAAATTGTTGTAGCACAAATCCTCCATTGTTTAAGTGAGCATGTCCAGGATTCCCTTGTATTCCAATCCAGACTGGTCCACCATCTCTATTTTCAATCTCAAATTCGACAGACTGTACTGCCAAAATAATTGCCGATATGAGCAAAAGTTTAAACATTATCTGAAAATTTAAATAAAAACAACAAGCTTAAACTCAAAGTATTTTTTAGTATATCAAGTACATATACACGGTGGTTTTTGGCAAATTTTAACTTTTTGTTTCCGACCCCTGATTTTTTTTTTCATAAATTGTTTAAACACACCATAAGAAGTAATTTAGGTAAATATTAAAAACATCGTTCGGGCCAATCGTTTTTTTACGTTTTTTCTAATTTATCATAACGTACTTGAACTTCAATTATACCTGTTTTAGATATAACAATAAAGTTCTTATTTATGATCAGTAAATTACAAAAATGCCCATCTCCAACGCCAAAGGGCGTATCTTTTTTTCTGTCGCTTTATTGTTATATGGGCGAAGTCGAGAGAAAACTCATTTTTTTTGCATAATATGCAAATAAGTACGAATATTATTCGTACTTAAAATACTATAAAACGTCGAGAAAATGTGAACAAGTGGGTATTAAAAAAATATTGGTCTGTCTATCCTCTGACTATAAACTTTGTAACTTTTAAACGAAAGATCCGATTTAAAATAGTAGATTACAGGTCGACTCGGAAAATAGTACTTTTCCGGGAGAACTGTATACTATTTTATTCGCAACTGTTTTTATTTAAAGATAAAGTACTAATGTTTTTGAAATCTAGATGTTTGAATTCAAATTAAGAAAATAATACTATAGGTACTATGTTTTTTAGTTCTTTTCATATTTACCACAAATCATTTTTCCTGCATTTCAAAAGAAAAGCACAATTATATAAAACTGAAGTTTTACATACGCGTAACCCAAAAAAACAACCACAACATACATTTGTTGCTAGCTCACAGGGCACCGTTTTTAACATTTGTTATCCTTTTCAGTCTTAAAAGTAAAAAAATATTGATTAATTCTTTTATAAGAAGTATTAGATTATATTCGTGTTTATCATGACAACAGCAGTTCAGCCATTTTAGTATCTTATTTGGTGGCGCTATCTAGCGGAAATTAATGATTTATAATGCGGACCAGTAGTTATTAGGTTACTGGTCTCTATTTTTCATTACAGGTCAAGTCCTGACGTGAAAACAGTTCACTGTCCCACTAGTGGGACAAGAAATCACGTACTTCCCAAACTTTATTAATACATGTAATGTATGTATTACATATACAGTTTCGAAGAAAATTCTTTAAATATAAGATTCTGGACCTTTGTAGGGTTAACATTGGAATAACGTAAGGGGGCAAAAAATAATATTTTCTGCTATAACTAACTCGCTTATTATTAATCGCGGGATAAAAATTCTTGCATAGATTTAACTGATTTTATTGTAGGATAAATGTTGTTATCTTTCGATCAATAATAAACCAGTTATCGGCAAAAATATTGTTTTTTGACTCCTTTCCCCCCTCCCCCTTGCTCTCCAATATTAATCATTTACGTCAGGTAAACTACGAAGGTCCTGAATCGTACAGTAAAGAAATTTTTTTAATCGGACCCTTCGTTTAAAAGTTACAAGGTTTATAGTCAGAGGACAGACAGACCGATATTTTTTTAACAGCCACTTTTCCACATAAAACATTTTTTTTAAGGAACATTTTAATCTATAATATTCATTTTTTTACGCACATTTTAAAAATATTTTGTTTTTTAGATATCTTTAACTGTTTTCGAGAAAGGTTCAAAAAACTTTAAAAAAGTTAAACACTTTTTTAATGCCTATTTTTCAGTTATTACTAAAGCTTTCAATTTGTTTAATAGCCCAATTTGTTCGTTTTTTTAATACTCATTAATTCTGTGAAACAAATTTAACTTTAAAAATGTTGTGTCGAGATTTAAGTGAAAAACCACACCATTGTTTTTAAAGTTCGAAAAACACGATTTTTTGGTGATTTTTAATAAAGCAATTAGAAAAAAAACTTTTATTTTAACATTTAACATAACGTTATGTTATAAAATATCAGGAAACTTAGATAATAAACAATTTTAAGACATAGAAAAATAATTCTAGGAGCCTTCATCTTGTTTTTAAGATATTCCAGTTTTCTGTTTTACTTTTTTCAACAGAAATTACTACAATTTATTTTAATAATAATTATAATTATTATACTTTATTTATAATTTTATTAAAATAAATTGTAGTAATTTCTGTTAAGTATCTTGTTTTCCTGATATGTTAACATTTAATGTTAAAATAAAAGTTTTATTTCCAATTGCTTTGTTAAAATTCGCCAAAAAGAGTTTTCGAACTTTAAAGACAAGGTTGCTGTTTTCACTTATATCTCGCGATAAAATTTAAATACGTTTTCACAGAATTAATGAGTTTTAAAAAACGAACAATTAAGATATTAAATAAACTAAAAGCTTTAGTATTAACTGAGAAATAGGCATTCAAAAAATGTTTTTTTTTTTAAGTTTTTTGAACTTTTCTCTAAAACCATTAAAGATATCTAAAAAAAAAACAAAATATTTTTAAAATCTGCGTAAAAAACTGCATCTTATAGATGTATAATGTTCCTGGAAAAAAATGTTTTAGGGCTGAAAACAACGATATTTAACTTTTTTTTTTCAAAAAAGCAGTAGCATTCGGGATTCTGAGATAAATCCCGAACCAAAGTCAACAAACTGAGGTCAAATTCGTGTTCAGCATCAAAAAGTCCGTCGAAAATTAGTATGATTTTCTTACAAAGGTAGTTTAAGTTAGTTTTCTAAAAATTTAAATGGTATATGATGGTCTTACCTTTAGTGTTAAAACTTAATTACACAAAAAATATATTATTTTAAGCTCTATTTATACTGGTTACCTATACTGGAAATTTATGGTTCATGAAAACTGTGTATAAAGGTGTAATAAACATATAAGGTGGGTGAACCAATTATTGCCATGTTAAGACATTTTATTTTTCACTGCATTCAAATTTATTTGTAATTACCTTAAGCTTTTTTACATTAAACATAAAAATATCTTTATCATAACGGGTAAAAAATAAACAAACAGCAGGAGATTAAAAAAAATATAATTTCTTTTTAAAAAAGGTTGCATACTGACAATATTGGGAACCCATGTCCCAAATATTTCCAGGGTACTGGCAATAATAGTAAAAAACAAACAAACAAACAAACAAAAAATTAACGAACTAACAAGAAAATATTGTGGCATAATAAGAATTTCAGCTGTTTTAGGTATAATTTGGGCACTTTAATAACAATTTGTCATTTTTAGTAAGCCGCTGTACTATCGATTACAATCTCATATCGGCCTGGCGATTCTCTTCGAATAAAAAGCAGATCCAAGATTTAGAACTCTCTAAATTCTTCGATGGTTTCTTTTCTTGTGTTTTTGTTTTTGTATTTTTTTTGTTGTCAACTACATCTCATGGCAATTTTAGGAACACAGCTATTTAGACAACAATCTCAAAAAATTATGTTTTCCTTATTTAATTTTGCCCTGCAATAATCAATGCTACCCAGCTTAAGACAGTCAGCGCAAGCTTTTATAGTAGAAGAGCACGAGATAAGAACTGGGTCTTTGTGTACGTCTTTACCAACTGGATACAAATACTTCATATTTACAGGCAACTTTTCGATATAACAGATATACTGGCAGTGCCATCTTTGACACAGAGGACGAACTAACAAGTTTAAGAGGGGTGGTAGTATTAAGAACAAGGAATAATTGGCTTACCCACCTTATAAATTTTTAAACGTGCTAAATTAAATATATTAAAACAAAAGAAAACACAATTTATTATTTCAATATTAGTTCCACGAATGTTTAAAAACCATTTATCACGACAAAAAAGATATATTACTAAATCATGCAAAAAGCATAAATTTAAATGTGTGCAAATTTTAAGCTTAAAAAACGGCATCTACCTGCATCATTTGAAAATTTAAAAACATAATTAATTGATATACATATTTTTTTTTAAATTTTTTAATGAAGTTGAAAGCTAATTTTATTGTTTTGAGGCAACATTTGAAACAAAATGTTATTTTCGATTTAAAAAGGGGTGATTAACATTTTTTTATAAATTTTTATTTATTTTATTTTTATTCCAAATTTTGTTTTTTTTTTTAAGCTGAAATTTGGCAGAGATTTTAACTTATATAAGTTAATAATTATGCATTTTGCACGACATGTAATACCTGGGATAAAACTGAAAAAAAAAGTTCTTTCATGTAAATTATTATAAAACCCCGAATAATGAGCTACCCAGTCCGCACATACATGGATGCAACATCACAAAGAAAGATTTTTTAGGTAACAAGTGCCATATTACATGAGACGTAACATACATATGTATGCTACATAACATGCCCTATAACAGAAAGATTTTTTAAGTTACATGTGCCATATTACATAAGATGTAACATACATATGTATGATACATAACATGCAATATTGCATGTTATGTATCATATATATGGTATGACAACATACCAGATACATAAAATGTTATGAATTCACCATATGTACAGGTTAATAATAATAATCCGATCGACTTGAAATTTTCAGGAAAAATCAAGTTGTCCGAGGTGAAGATCCCTATTATTTTTGAAAGTAATCCCATAAATTTAAAAAAAAATCGAAAAAAGCTGAAGGAATATTCCGATTAACGTAATTTTTTCAGGAAAAATTACTTTTATTATAAAAATCAATTCTACAAAAACAAAAAAAAAAATAAAAATTTTGAAAAATTTTTTAAAGTTTTTTTGAAAACTTTTTTTGAAAAATTTAATTTATATTTTTTTCAATAATTTTTCGTTTTTCAAAAAAGATCTTTAAATAACATATTTCTTTATTTTTTATGATTTTTTTTAATATTGCTTGTTTAAAACTTCAGTTTGGTTCGACTCGGATAAAACTCACAAATAAGTTATTATTATTATTATTGGTTAAACCAAATTTACTTTTTTAAAGTTATTTTGGAAATCGACAAATTCCCATAATCGTTGAATACGAGTATCCGCATTCGTGGTATAACTAATTATGTAATATCTTGTAAAATACAGAAATCAGAGATGTGATTTCTCCGGAAATAGAAATTAGAATTTTGAAGTTCCCGCCAAGCAATCTAGCCTACAGCCTTTGGCCAATAGTAATTAACCGTTGATGAAATAGTGTTTGTTTATAGTTTATAGTTATTGTGTTTACAAAAGCTATTTTTTTGAGAGTGTTCTATGATAGGTTAGTAATAAAACTAATTATTAGTTTATACAAGTTTTATAATCTACATAATCGTCATACTTTTTTTTAAATTAACCTCAAAATAGGATTTCAAATCATAATGGATTATACTTTTTTAGTAAAATGGAATATGCAGTTGTGTCGTTTGTTGTAAATTATGATGTCAGTGAGATTCCATCCCATGGGATGGATGATGCATCCCAACACAAAAAATGTTTCCCAATTAATTGCAAAAAAAGGTACCTATTACCTATAAAAACGGACAGATAAAATAAATGGAGAACATTTGAAGTAGTTGTGGTATGTTAATCTATATTTATGGGTAAGCTGTTTGCTGAGAATTATCAGGTTCTATGTGACAGCTTTGATGAAAAAGAGATATACTTTTTTTATTTATTTATCCTCAAGGAGTTGGGTTCCCTACTGTAAAAGGCTGAGTGTACTGGAAGAAAACTAAAACTTGTTCTAAATGTATTTTGCGAGCTAAATCTTCTGCGAAATCTTGTGTACAACCCTCGCGAAATTCCCCGAAATCTTAAATAATTTAACACGTTGGCTACCATGAGAGTCACCGGCGACTCTCGGTATTTTTTACATTGGTACCACGTGTATCAGGGAACGTTCAAGTATTATGTAACGCAAATTGTACCAAAATTCATATACTTCATACCCCGGTTCTCGCGTTATTTAAGGCTGTAGAGATTTCATATTTTGGCTACCACCCCTAACACACCCTATTAGAGGGGTAGCCAAAATATGAAATCTCTATAACCTATAATAACGCGAGAGCCGGGGTATAAAGTGTATGAATTTTGGTACAATTTGCGTTACATAATACTTGAACGTTCCCTCACCGGCTACTCCCAGTAGCATAGGTTAACATCATATTGTAACTCTTAACCGATCGAAATAAAAGCATCCATATTATAGGTAATATTGGTGGAAAGGTTGTAAACAAATGTTTTATTAATATCACAGCTACACAATCTAAAGTTGGATCTCCGACAGACTCGACTAGTCTGTCTGCCGCTGAATCTAACTCGGAGTTTAAAAATTGGGTCTCATTTTCAAAATAAACTCAAAAAAACATCCTTTTTGTACTTTTTCGCTAGGTTTTTTAAGGTCTTTTTAAAAACTTTTAAATTTCGACCTCAGATTCGCATTCAGCGGCTCAAAATATATAGGAATTGACTAGTCGAGTCCTTCGGAGATCCATTTTTTTTTTGTGTGGCGCTGTATTTATTTTATTCTTAGAGATTTTGAATGATTTTTTTTTTGTGTAATTTAGGCAAAAACGTATAATATATATACTAAGTATATTATACTTGAAATTGTAAAATGAATTATTTAGTTTTTTTTATAATTTGCGAGAAATCTTGCGAAATCCCGCAAAATATTGCAAAATCTCGTGAAATCTTGCCAACTCCCGCGAAATCTTTCCAAATCTTGGGTAATGCGAAATTTGGTGTACGCGAGATCGTATGAGATTTACCCCTCGATATTTTGCATTATTACGTTTTTTTTTTTAATTTTAAATATATTTTTTTTTTAGAATATGTTTATTTTATTTTACGTTTTTAAAAAAAGTATACAAACCGTTACCTTTTTTAAAATATATTTTATTCAGAATATGTAATATGGAGTTTTAATTTTTTTGTATGTATACCTGGCAGGACAACCGATTGTCAGTTTAAGATATATTTTTATTTTTGCAAAATAAACGAAATTAAGACTTCGACCGGACCCTGTAGATATCGACTTTAGATTTCGAATAGGTAAGTGGCACAAAAATATGTATTTCATATTTGTGTATCATTTACCTATTCGAAATTGGAAGGTTATATTTGCCGTTCAACGGGGGTACGGGGGAATTTAAACGGACATTATAACTTCCATGTTACATATCACCCATATAATTTTAATGTATTAAAGACCTCTCATCCATATGGCAAGGGATAACTTATGATGTATTTGGTATGTTTCTGCTACATATCAAGGAGTATAAAAACGACATGGCTGATACCTCTCATCCATATTGCAAAAGTTATATAACATGTTATGTACCTGGTATGTAGCTGATATGTTACATGTTATGTACCTGATACATAATTTGAGGCGGAATTGTTAAAGTCCAAGGACTGTACATGGACTATAAAAATTACATGGCTGCAACATCACATAGAACAGTGGTTATGTACCTGCCATGTACCTGCCATGAATTTGTGCGGACTGGGTAATAAGAATACAGGGCGTACACGTAGCTTCCTGTAAGTCGGACGTACAGATAGCATTTTCTATGTAAACTGGCTATTTATACGTCCGACGTAACATAACCTAACTTTTTGGTTTAGGCCAGCTTTTCGCCTATTTGGTGTTGTTGTCGCTATCCCCTCTCCCCCCCATTTAAACGGGCAGAATACAATTATGACGAAAAATATAACTTAAAAGCCTTAAAAACCCAAAAAACAGCGAACTTACACTTAGCTTTGTGTAGCCTGTTCGTACTTACTATGTGGTTCACATTTTCTCCATTATAATGAAGTTAGTATTTACTAGGTAAACAGAAATGGACAAAGAAAAAATTAAAATATTTTTAACTTTAATGTTTATTTATTGAATGTCATGTATGTATTATTCAAAAAAATCTTATCCACCAAAGGTAATTTTGTATTTATTGGCTTTACAAGTAAAAGTACTTTTGTGGTCATCATAAGCATAACTATAGGCATCAGGACAACGGTCCTTAAAGAATTTAGGGTAATTTTTAGGCCAACTAGATGATTTACAGGTTTCTGGTCTATTGTGAGCCCCTCTACAACAGTACTGGTCGGTGTTAAATGCTAAGCAAGCTGATTTGCACCCGATCACTTGATTTTGGTATTTTAACTGAAGTTCTCCAGGGCATTCTTGATTAATATTTGCAACGCAGTTGGCCTTTTTGCAGCTGTATTGACCACCGTTACCTTGGCCTCCAATTGGTTCTATCTAAAAAAATATAGAAAAGTTTTGATGTCAGAATCAATAGAACTTCGCAGCTATATTGAAAATTAGTTTTAACTCCTTAGTTCAAACAGTTTCAGATTTATGATTTATACTACGTAATTACTCAATAAAATGACCACTAGGGTTATATTACTGAAATGTTCCAAAAGGTACGTCGCTGCACCCATAAAAAGTTACCATAATCCTACTTTAAAGTAACCATTTCTATTTAGTCATAATATAGGCAACAACTACGTTTTTAAAACTTTATACATTACTAAACAGTAACAGATAACTTTTTAGTTACAATTATAAGTTATTGCTCGGTTATAGCTACTCATTAAAAATACATAATAATTTTAATTTAATCGCCATATTTCATTTTAATGAGTAGTACACAGTATTAAAAAAATATTTAATCAAGCATAATTTACTACAAAGTAAGTAAATATTGAGCAATGTTTTCTTCCCAAATAATAACAAATACATTATAACACATTTTACTAAAAAATATTTAATTTTGCGTTCCTAAGATTAAAATAATTTTCAATTATATCATTTATTTAAACAATAAAACTACATAATTTTCTTGGCCTATTAGTTTTTTAGAATTATTGCTATTAATATTCACTAAAAAAATTTCGTCTCTACTATTTTCATACCAGAAGATTGATTTACTTCCAAACCGAAATGGATGATGTGCATAGGTAATAAGTTAAGTGCCTATTCACAAGCTCCCATAAGAACATAAAACATAACAATGCGATGCCGATTGGCTTGATGGGCCTCCATGTATTTTATAAGCCAATCACGGCATCGCATTCTTATTTTTTATGTTCTTATCAAGCTTCTGGATATGCCTTAACTTTTATATCTCACCTTCCACAAAAAAAGCCAAACTATTTCGACAAATGTCTATGCAGTAGCGAATAACTACCACACAATTACCTGGCTACCTAGTAACTGTTTTGTGAGGAAATCGTTCCGAACTAAGTTACAAACAAGTAGCAAGATCGTCATTGTTACCCTTACATTTTTCCGCATTTTGGTAGTATCTACGACGTAGATTCTATGTAACTACTACGTAACTATAGCGTTCCTGTAACTAGTCGCCGATACTTAATTTGATTTATTTCAGGCAACTATCACGTAGTGGCAACCAAAAATGCTTGATATTTTACCATTTATTTGCATGCATTGGTTATTTTTAGTTTGGACTTTTTACATCGTATTTGTAAATAGGCCTTTGGGCCGCAATTTAGCATAAAAATTCATATAAACTTTGACGTAAATCAGCTGCCATTTCAAGATTTAATTGTTTTTTTTTATTTAAACAAATAAAAGTCGTTTTTCTGGCTAGAAGATTTTTAATTTGGTAAAAAAATTGGATCACGTCAAATATATATTTTGATTTTTTTTTTAATTCTCTAAAAATTAACTGTGGGAAAAACTCAATTAAGAAAAAGTTGGTTACTATCTTTTGGAATGTGGCACACGAACTAAGTCTAAAACTTACCGACGCCTTTGTATTGAATCCATCGACTAATGATAAATCATAAAAATCTAGACCTTCGTGACCTTTTAGGGTTATTTCTACTAGGGTAGCTGGGGGAGCACCTCCGTTACCCCCACATTCTAATCTGTTCCCACAATCGCCTGTTTGGCAATGTTTGTCACCAGAATTGCACCAGGTTCTACTCCAAAATCTGCCTTGCCAATTATTTGGAGCATTCAGAGTTCTCTGAAAAGTAAACGAGCCGTAAAGATATGTAATGCTATGCATTCCATTATATATTATTCACAGTAAATAGTATATTGCATTTCCCAAATACTTTTTTTTTAATAAAGTTTTCAAAAAAACTTTTTTTTTTCATTTTTCAATTTTTTTTATTAAATTTTCTCCGCTACGCGTCGTTCAGGCAAATGCAATAGAGTGCGGAAAATCCTCTTTACACATGCGATCGTAAAAATATTTTTCATACGAGCGCGCTCGAGCGGAGTTAAAATAAAATATACTTTTATATTTTAATAAATAAATCTTATTTTTGTATTTTTTCAACAAGAAAAACAATCAACAGTAAAGAAATTTGAAAATTTTTATAATATTATGAATAAATATATCAAAAATACTACACTAATTAGGAAATTAGACAATATTTATGCGTGCGGAAAAGGCTTTTTTTCCACACCCATATGCGTGCGGAAAAGAAATCTTTTAGCACGCTCGTGGGAAAAAATTGTAAAGAAAGTGTTGTACAACGTTGTGTTAGAAAAACAATGAAAAGAAAAAAATGTATGTCGGTCTGCTTATCTGTTCCAATAATATACGACCAAGATAACTTGCAATCGCTTTGAGCTAAAGGTTTCTTTAGAAGATAAGTTTCTAATACAAAGTTGGCAGTTTTTGGTAAAAATCTGGGTGTATAATTTCGGAAAATTAAAATTGAAATATTTTAAACTCATTTTCCCAAAATGATTAAAAATAATTTAAAAAAAACTGATAAGTACCCTTTGAAATTGTTGCAGCACAAATCCACCATTGTTTAAATGAGCATTTCCAGGATTTCCTTGAATTCCAATCCAGACTGGCCCACCATCTCTATTTTCAATCTCAAATTCGACAGCTTGTACTGCCAAAATAATGACCGATATGAGCAAAAATTTTAACATTATCTTTCTAAAAGTTTAAATAAAATACAATACAATAAGCTTACAAATTGCTCAAAGTATTTTATTCATTTTATATCATATATAAAAAAAAGGTTATTTCAATAGTATTTTAATAAGTTTTCAATGCAAAATAATAATGAACATGTTAGGTGCACCAAAAAAATATCCAAAAACAGACGTTTTTCGGTATTACTCAAATTTTCTCCCATCGATTTTTTTTAATTTTTAGTTTCTTTTACAAGTATTCGATCCCTTAACAATAACTGACATGAATTTTGGATGGAGGTGAAAATTAAAAAAAAAGCATGTTTTGGACCCACCGTGAATGGTCTTACCTTTATAAAGTGTTTAAACTTAATTATACAAAACATATTATTTTAAGCTTTATATATATATACTGGTTCATTGAAATTTATGGTGGAAATGTATGATATAAAACACCTTATCATATTAGGTTCCTAAAGAGTATAAATTAATAAATAAATTATACAGGGTGTTCCGTGAGCTACGTCCTTGTAAAAGGGGTTCCAAAAATTCTATTTTTAATTAATAACTTAGAAACCCTTTGTGTTATACCAACAAGGTTTTGCATGTCATTTATTCTTAATGGAATATCAGCCAATTGTATCCACATCTAGTTACTTAAACCTAGGGCGTGCGAAATGATGGGTCTTATCACTTTTTTGCACCAAACTTTTTTCTTTTTAATTTTTTTGTAGGTTTATTAACAGAATAGTATTCCTTAAGTAAAAACACATTAAAAAGGTACTCTTGCTGTAATACTTTAGGATTAACCGGTTTCGAGAAAAATACAATTAAAGGCTAAATTACAAGTTTCGAGAACCAAAAATTAAACACTAAAATATTAAAACACAAAATTTTAATTTTGAAAAGTCCAAACGAAAACTAAGAAAAAAAGAAATATTATTTTGTGCAAGAACAGTAGAAAGCGATTTTTTCTTTTTTTGATTTATTCGAAATGTGATTTTGTGCACATATAACTTTGCAACTGTAACCTGACGATAAGGCGACATATATACATATATTTATTTTTAAGGATTTTTGGAACAGGTATTTAAATAAAATTATTAATTAAGTTAAATAAATAGATTTTTTTAATTTTATTTCGCTGAACAGCGAAAAATTGATAACATTATCAATTTTTCATGCAAACTTTTTAATTTAATCGTAATAAGCAAATTTTTATATATAAATATTAAAAAATACAGAAAAAAGTTTTTGTAGGTACAGGGTGGTCCAATACCTCAGTAACGGCTAAATCAAATTGAAAAATTCTTTTCACCTTATTACACTGGTCGAAAAAAAATATACTTTCCATTTTGTCTGATATATCATTTTCGATGTGCTTTTTGATGCTGAACACGAATTTGACCTCCATTTGTTGAATATGATTCAGGATTCTGAGATAAATGGTACTGCTTTTTTGAAAAAAGGTTAAATATTGTTGTTTTACGCCCTTTTTTTTCAGAAATATTATACATCTATAAGATGCAGTTTTTTACGCAGATTTTAAAAATATTTTGTTTATTAGATCTTTAACGGTTTTCGAGAAAAGTTAAAAAAAAAACTTGAAAAAAAGTTAAACATTTTTTAAATGCCTATTCCTCAGTTATTACTAAAGCTTTTAATTTGTTTTATAACTCAATTTGTTCGTTTTTTAATACTGCTACTAATTCTATGAAATCGGATTTGAGATTGAAATTCTGTCCCAAGATATAAGTGGAAAAACACACCCTTGGTTTTAAAGTTCGAAAAACATGCTTTTGTGTTGTTTTTTTTTAACAAGGCAATCAAAAAGAAAACTTTTATTTTAACATTTAACATAATAACGTTATGTTGTAACAGGTGAACTCCCTAACCGTTGATTTAAATTTGAAATTTGATATATTATTTTTATTTTTACCTCTCATTTCTACCCATTGTTTGCGATCTGCCAGAAAGGTCTTAATTCATTCTAGGGTCTAGCCCCTAATTCGCGCGTTTTTTAGCTTACTAATAAGAATGGAATGGTCAACCATGTCGAAGGCCCTACTTAGATCAAAATATACTCCAAGGGTTTTTGGAGCTTTGTCAAGTCATTCAAAAGCAAGGAGTACGAGCTATGAAAAGCGGTATCTGTAGATTTTCCGTATATAAAGCTGTGTTGGCTGTCACTAAAGAAATTTGTATTTTTTAGAATTTTTTTTATTCTGTTATTCAAGATTAGTTCAAAATATTTAGCAAATACGGATAAAGTTGCAACAGGACGGTAGCTGCTCGCATCAGATGTATCACCCGAAAATATACCTTCAGCTAGAGATAAATTTAAAATGTTGTAAGGGTCTTACAAGAGATAAACTTACATCTCGCAGAATGTTGCATGGAACATCATCTTCACCTGAAGATGGCTTCTTGGAGACCGAGTAGAGAGCCTCCAGGACCTCACCTTCATTGGTTGGATGTAAAAACAATGACCGTTGAGATTTGTGTATGTGACCTGCATTAGGTGCATCATCCTTCCTACTGGTTTTTATTCTTTCATCATTGTATTTTTTTTCTCCCTTTCTATAGTTTTCCTATAAGAGTTTTTAATTCTTTATATCTCGAAGCAATTTCCGGAATACTAAGTTTGTTTTTAAGTCAATTTAAATTGTTTAGCTCTTTGGATAGATTCCATATTTCAGAAGTCATCCAGAGACTATTTTTAAATGTTTTTTCTTTACTTAGTAAGTAAGTAAATGTATAAACAGCAGGTAACGTAAAAAATGTTTCTGTTACAGGGCATATTATGTAGCATACATATGTATGTTGTCTCGTGTAATATAGCACATGTTACCTAAAAAATCTTTCGTTAACATGTTGCATCCATATATGTGCGGACTGATCCTTTAAAAATGGTTCATTTTTAGGATCCCATAGCTCCCTTAGGATTGATTTTTGGAAATACCTGTATATCAGGTTTTTTTCTTAGTTTTTGATGTACATTCACCTTGCATCATTGAAGTTTAGGTTTTCAACATTTTAGTATTTAATTTTTCGTCTTCGAACCGTGAAATTTCACTTTCAAATGAATTTTTCTCGAAAACGGTTAATCCTAGAGTATTACAGTACATTTTTTATGTATTTTGAACTGAGGAATCATATTCCAAAAACAAAATCACAAAAAAATTACACAAAAAAAGTCTGGGATAAAAAACCAATAAAGCTCCCCGTTTTACACAACCCTGGTTCAAATAAGTACATGAAAATAACACACGAAGATGTGCCTTATTAATATTAGTAACGTGCAAAAACCTCGTTGGTATATCTCAATAAAAACCGAATTTTTTAGCCAGTTTCAAAGGGGCTTAGGGAACGTTCAAGTATTACGTAACGCAAATTGTACAAAAATTCATACACTTCATACCCCGTTTTCCACGTTATTAAACGCTGTAAAGATTTCATGTTAACTCCCCAAATCGGGGGTGTGTTAGGGGGGGTAGCCAAAATTTGTTTTGGTTAAATTAATATTTTTTATATACATATATGTATTTCTAAGTTAGATTTATAAGTTTTGTCCTATAAATAGGATCTTGTATCTGTTGGGCGAATAAATAAATAAATAAAATATAAAATCTCTACAGCCTTTATTAACGTGGAAACCGGCGTATGAAGTTTATGAATTTGCATTACGTAATACTTGATCGTTTCCTTAGCTCCCTTACGACGAATTTTTAGACATATATTTATAGCAACTCTTTTCCATATTTTATTATGTAGAATCACCCCTTAAAATTAATTACATCATTTACTGGACATCTTGTATATCTTAGAAAAAAAAAGATAAAATTTAGTTTTAACTTTTTTTATTGAATTTTATGCGTATATATTATTTTAACAAAGAAATCTTATCCACCAAAAGTAATTTTGTATTTATTGGCTCTACAAGTAAAAGTACTCTTGTGGTCATCATAAGCATAACTATAGGCATCAGGGCAACGGTCCTTAAAAAATTTAGGGTAATTTTGCTGCCAACTGAATGATCTACAGGTTTCTGGTTTATCGTGAACTCCTCTACAACAGTATTCATCGGTGTTAAATGCTGAGCAGGCCGATTTGCAACCAATCACTTGGTTTTGGTATTTTAACTTGAGTTCTTCAGGGCATTCTGCATTAATATTTGCACCACAGTTGGCTTTTTTGCAGCTGTATTGACCACCATCTCCTTGGCCTCCAACTGGTTCGATCTAAAAAATGCAAAACTTTTGATGTGAAAATCTGTTCAAGTCTGTCGCTACACTGAAAAACTAATTTATTAATTTAAAGCCGGTAAATGCGTTTATTGAATTATTGTTTTAAATTGCATACATTTTTGATATAGGTATTAATTAATAATTATTTACTTATATAAACTAAATGTAATTAATTTAAATAATTTTAAATTGAGGTAATTTTAAGCATATAATGAAGGTATCTGTAAGAGCTGGTGACCATTTTTAATTCATTATTTGCTCCCAGCTGTACTTTATATATGTCTTAAAGTACATTCAAATTAAGCTATTTGCAAATCGCCAGGTCCTGGATCGGATTCCTTTGGATGCTAGAAGCCACGAAAAGGTCCCAGAAAAATATATTTTTAACTTACCGAGTCAAACAAGTTACACTTATTACGTTTAGATTAGTCTATTTTCACCGTTTTCCACCAATATTCCGTAGGCTAAGACTGGTTTTATCAATGTGCAGCTAAACTTAACTGATACATAATTGTCATGGCAACTCCAATTAAAATCGAGAATTTGTCCTTAACTGAGACATTAACTGTTAGATAAAATTTTAACTGCACATCGATAAACCGGGCCCAGTTTACCAGTTTATCAGTGTACAGTTAAAACCTTATCGAAAAGATAAAGCAAATTCTGGATTTTGGTTGGAGTTGCTGTGGTTAATACGTGTCAGCTAAATTTAGCTGCACTTTGATAAACCCAGCCTAGAGTTAAAAAAAGACTTTGAAAACGTTTTCTGATATATGACAACGCTAAAAACTCTTCACAATTTTCATTTAATCAAAACGCCATTTCATAAATTCTTATTTCTTTAAAAAATTAAGTATCACCTATTTTAAAGGCACTTCTTAAAGACTGTGTTTACCCCTTGACCCCAGAATTATTGTGTGTAACTATGAAAATAGCTTAATCTGAATGTATTAAATGAAATGTATATGACTCTGCAAGTTAAAAACAGATTTTTTGGTAGCTCATTGCCATAGCTTTTGGAGCTTCTAGCATCCAAAAGAACCGGATCCGGAGTCTAGCAATTAAAAAATAAACTAAATTAAATTGTTTGATATTTACAAATTTAAACAATCTATATAAAACATTTTACTATTCCTTAAAACGACTTTTGTTTGATTAACGCAGTCGTCCCTCCGAAGTGACTGATCGATTTCGTGCTTTTTAGCACTCTTCAGAGCCACATATCGGTAGTAGGGACTACTACCCTACTACCGATATGTGGCTCTGAAGAGTGCTAAAAAGCACGAAATCGATCAGTCACTTCGGAGGGACGACTGCGTTAATCAAACAAAAGTCGTTTTAAGGAATAGTAAAATGTTTTATATAGATTGTTTAAATTTGTAAATATCAAACAATTTAATTTAGTTTATTAATTCAGATACCACTGTAAAAGGTGACCTCCTAGCGTTTAGGATTCAATTGGCGGCAATGTCCACCGTGATTAATCTGCCCCCTATCGACAGCGTGCAATAGGTTCTTGAAACCAATAACTGCTTCCTTTTTTGGACTGTCAATAGGGTTATCCAGTCTCTGCTTTTAGCAGTAGATGTCGCTAGCTGTTTTTGCTTTTCCTTACAACGATTTTTAAACTCTATATAGAGATATATGGAAAGGATTTGATTTTCGTAGTTGTCCCTACTACCGATATGTGGCTCTGAAGAGTGCTAAAAAGCACGAAATCGATCAGTCACTTCGGAGGGACGACTGCGTTAATCAAACAAAAGTCGTTTTAAGGAATAGTAAAATGTTTTATTTAATTAAAAAATAGCTTAATTTAAATGTACTTTAAGACATATATAAAATACAGCCGGGAGAAAATAATTAAATAAAAATGGTCACCAGCTCTCCGACTATTAAGAACGTTCATCAGCTCGAAATTCATTATTAACATAACATTAGTATGTTTGTTTCACCTAGTACTGTTTTACTTAATTATCAACGCAGGGGTTATTTTAATGTACAGCTGGACACCGAAAGTTCAGTGGGAAGTTTAAATGTGCAGAGGAAAGTTTGCGTTCTACAAAAATAGTAAAAAAGAAATGGGAAAACAACGATTTATAAATTTTTGATCTTCGGAGGGTGTGATCCAGGCAGTTTACTTTAGAAAACTAAAACTAAAAAATATCAAAATTTCAGTAAAATCTGCGAAAAAACATTTCCATTTGTAAATGTGCGGGGTTCTTTAATTAAACTAATAAGGTATTGTAAAATAAGTTAATATTTAAAAACAAAATTCCGTAAATAAAAATAAAAGTAAAAAAACTGAGTGTTTTTTTTTGCGGTTAAACTTTTAGGCCCTGTGAAAAATGTTTCGTTAACACGGCCTTGACTAAGTCTTACCGAAGCTTTTGTATTAAATCCATCAACCAATGATAAATCATAAAAATCAAGACCTTCATGTCCTTTTAGGGTTATTTCTACTAGGGTAGCTGGAGGGGCACCTCCGTTACCACCACATTCCAATCTATTTCCACAATCTCCTGTTTGACAATGTTTGTCACCAGGATTGCACCAGGTCCTACTCCAGAATCTGCCTTGCCAATTGTCTGGAGCATTTACATTTTTCTAAAAAATAAAAAGATAACAAATAACATGTACAACATTTTTGGTATGTACAAAATTATTCCAAAACGTTTTTGCAGCTCCAGTATGAAATACTTTTAACACAGGAGCAGTATTTTAGCTGTTTAACCAATAGTGTTTATGTTAAAAAATTTAATTAATTTATAAAACTATGAAGCGAAAAAATTTTTCGAAAAATAAAAAATACCTTAACAAGAATTATAAACAAGAATCATGTATCTATACTATATTGTTACACAAAGCCATTTTAACAAGTGATATTGAATATCAAAAAGTCCAAAATGATCAAAATTTTCGTTACGTAATACTTGAACGTTCCCATTAGGGTGATGCGTTTTTTTTTAAATGTCCGATTTTGCTAAAATTTTGCATAAAGGCATCATTTCTTAAATTTTTTTCATTGTTTTGAATTTTGAATTTGAATAACGGATTCAATTTCAGCCACCCGAAAATAAGCATAAAGGGCGAATTTTGGCAGCATAAAAGCCTCCCCTGATCCATTCGGTAGTTTGAAAATGTTACTTGATAGCAGACATTTTTGGAATTAACTACGCGTTTATATACGTTTATATACGCAATTAATAAATTAAACAATAATCCGTATGGAAAAAGCCTTCTTTCCACACGCATATGAGTACGGAAATAAATATCTTTCCGCGCGCCCGTAGAAAAAAACTTTTTACGCACCCTTTCATTTTGTTGTAGAACAAATCCACCACCGTTTAAATGAGCATTTCCAGGATTTCCTTGAACTCCAATCCAGACGGGCCCTCCATCTCTATTTTCAATCTCAAATTCAACACCTTGCACTGCCAAAACAATGGCTAATATCGGCAAAAGCTTAAACATCGTTCTCCTAAAAACAAAAACAAAAAAGTTTTTTTTTATTAAATTAAAATATAATTAAATGTTTTTTTTAGATGTAATTTATTTTCCTGAATTAAAAAATGCAAAATATACAGGAGGTGTCATTACAAAAAATTAAATTGCCTTAGATTCTGGCGAAACCGGAAGTACAAAAAATAGCTTTTTACACCATTTTGTAGCCCTTGTTAAAAAATATAACCAAAAAAACTGCTTCAATTGAATTGAAAACAATTTAATTTTAGGGGGTCTATGTTTGTACATGCCCTTACTAATAAAGACAAACATTCTATGTAATTTTAATTTGGTAACTTTAATCAGAGGCGTGCCAAATGGGGGATCTTTTCCTCTTTTTTGCCCCAAACTTTTTTTTTAGCTTTTTTGAGATTTTTTAAATAAAATATGTTTCTTTGCTTAAAAATACATAAAAAAGATACTATTTATGTAACACCGTAGGGTCAACGGTTTTCGAGAAGATTTCAATTTAAACATCTTACACGTTCTGAGATCAAAAATATAAACTAAAAAATACACCAATAAAAAATTTAGTGATGCAGGGTAATTCTACATCAAAAATTATAATATAAAGTTTTTATTCACAAATGCCCACAAATATGAGCTTAACCCTTCGTTAGGCGCGCTTGTTTTAGTTACGAGATTAGTCGCGTGGTCTTTGTTTAAAAAAAACACATTTATATTTTTAAAAACCGAATATCTTATGTTATTTATTATTTGTATTTAAAAGTTATTTATATATTTTTTTTCAAATTATTATTGTTTTAGTAAGTGTTAAGGGTAAAAGAAAAATTATATACAATTCTAACATATATTTTACATCTGTACGGTAATTTGTAAAAAAAAAATAAAAATAACTTAACAAACTTTCTGAAACTAAAACATTTGTTTTTTTTTAACATGTACGATTATAAAAAAATAAAAAACACCTTAATTAAAAGAAAAAAATATTATAAAGTTTGACTTGAAATCCTGCAATATTTTAGTAACTCATGCGCCTTGTACATGTGCTCTTTGCAATCGTAGTTATGATATTTTGAGCATTTTTTTTCCATTTATTTTCCCTTCTTCGGCACATTTAGTGTCCAAAGTAATTTTTAGTTTTATAGAACAGAAAATTACCTTATTTATCAAAAACATTACGTATGAGCTCTTTCATGCCCAAAAAGACTCGTGCCAGTGTCTTCCTATAAACCGCTATTTGTTTCGGTGGTAAAGACATATTGTATCTTTAATTTATCTTTAAACTAATAAACTAACTTTGAAAAACAATATTCACAAAAAGAAACCATAAAAACTTACACAAAATAAAAAAATGCAAAAATAAAAAAGGTAACGTGGTAAGTCGCGCGGTCTACAATTGTAGACCAGGCAGGTTTCAATATGAATAAAAACAATATTATGCCCATTCAAAGTGTGAATTATTACTGATATAATAGATTGATGCATAATGCACAGCTACTCGAAGGGGCGCAAGCGTAAACACTCCGTGTAAAAAGTTACACAGCTAAAAAAAATCATGGTCTACGATCGTAGACCTCGCGCCCAACGAAGGGTTAAGGAAGCTTCTATAAAAAAATTAAAAACCCTTAAAGTATGCAACCCGCTTTACTCTTTATTTTTATATTACATATAAAAAAAAGCTTATTTCAATAGTTTTTCACTGATATGCTATACAAGGAAATTTGAATAAGTTTTCATTGCAAAAGAATAATTAACATGTTGGTGCACCTACAAAATAGCCAAGAACAGAGGCCTTTCGGTATTACTCAAAATTTCTTCCATCAATTTTTTTTAATTTTTAGTTTTTTTTACATGTATTTGATCCCTTAACAATAATTATAAACAAGATGGATGGAGGTGAAAATATTAAAAAAACATGTTTTGGACCCGCTACACCCTAGCGTACTTTATAGCATATACAAATTTGGTAAAACTAAAATGCTTGGGGTTCCATTTTTTCCTTTTAAAAGAAAAAAACGTGTGAAATTACACAACAATCAGAGAAACAAGCAAAAATTATCACGTATTTTGTGAGGAGTTTTGTTTGTTTCGACCATGCGGAGCATCAAACTCTGCTCTGACTGTTGTGTAACTTCACACGTTTTTCTGTTAGGTAAAAAAGAAAAAAAAATCCACCCCAAGAATTTTAGTTTATCGAAATTTTTATACAAGTTGATCAGTAACTGCCATGCCAAAATTTAAGAGGTGATTCTACATCGAAAACTATGGAAAAAGTTTTTATAAAGGATGGTCTGGAAATGAGCCTTAAGCTACGGCCCTTCAAAGATGAAATATTGAATAGGGAACAAATAAGAGCATCAATAAAATTTTAATGCTGCATGGTGATTCTCCATTTAAAACTGAGCAAAAAAGTATTCTTCCCCAAAACACCTAAATTTAATATTAAAGGAGTAATAGCCTTTTAAAAAGTAACGTTTTTTGTGGCACAAAATGTTACTTCCTCTTAATTGCATTTTTTTTTGAAAACGGTTGCTCCTACAGTGTAACCTATATGACATGTTTTATGTATTTTTACTCAAGAAATCTATATTTTTTACAAAAAATCCAAAAAGATACACATAAAAAAGTTTGGGGCAAAACTGTGTTAAGCCTCACATATTTTGTCAGTCTAGGTACCCCTCTGGATAAATAAAAAAAATTAACATAAACTTATAGCCCTTATTAATACTAGTATACACGAAAAAGCTCGTCGCTCTAGCTTAAAGGGTACCAGAGTTATTGATTAAAAATCTTATTTTTATTACAATTTGAAAGGGCTCATTTCCGGACCAACCTTTACAGGAACTTTTTTGGATGTCATAAATTTTGATTACCCTATATAAAGTACGCTACACCCTATTATACGAGCCCAAAAAAATAAACTTTTTCGGATTTATCTGAGAAAAAATATAAATTGTGGGCTAGGGTGTGGAAATTACGTAAATGCCATTTTTTTGACAATCGGTTACGATTTCAGGGGGAGCCGAGAAAAATAGCCTTGGTTTTAATTATATGCTTTTCGTTATCGCTTATAAGAGAGATTCATTAACTTTTCTTAAGCTTTAGAGTTCTGCATTATAAATACAATGCTAAAAATCTAGTGTTAGACTAAGAGGGCGGCCAGGGCCCTGCAGGGGCGAAAACCTGCTTTTAATTTAATTTCTTTCAGATAAATTTTTATTTTTTTAATGCATTTTTTTAAGTTTGTCTAGCAAATGGCTGGGATTGCCTGGGGTGACAAAAAGGGCAAGAAATGGCCTAGTTGTCCGGCTTTGGCCAACCCAAAAATTTATACTACTACTACTACTACTACTACTAGTTTATGACTAAAATTTAAAGTATTTAATCATGTCAATTTAAAATTGTTTTAGTTTTAATATTTTCCTTTTTTTTTAGATATTTTTTTTAATATCATTCTAATACATATGTTTTTATTGATGTAACTGATGTAAATACTCAATTTAAGAATTTTATGAATGTGTTTGTCCCCATTTTTAATGAGTCTTTTAAAAAGCGTACATGTAAAAAAACAACAAAAAAAATAAATTATAATTCACAGGAAATTAGTGAGTGTAAAACCCGGCTAGATATTTTGTATACATTAAAAAGTGTTGATGGTAGATATACAAATGAATATAATAGAGTTAAAAAATACTATAATAGTTTACTTATTAATTATAGGAAAAACATGTATTCTACCCAAATCAATAGGTCAGGTAATAAAAGTAAAACCGTCTGGAGCGTTATTAAGGACATAAAAGGGGATAAAAAATCAAATAAAGCCCAAATAACCGGAAATCCTGTCAACGTCGCAAATGATATCAATGGTTTTTTTGCAAATACAGCTAAAAATCTCATTGAGAACCTAGAACCTGTAGATTTTTCTTCTGATTTAGACAATAACCCCAGCTCAATTTTTATTACACCAGTTTTGAGTTCGGAGATTGTCGATATTTTGGGAAATCTAAAAAACAAGTGGAGCAGTGGTCTTGACGAGATTCCTGTTACCATTATTAAACTATGTGCTTTAGAAATTTGCGAGCCGTTGGCTTTTGTCGTGAACAATTCTTTGGTGCATGGGGTATTTCCTGAAGACTTGAAGGTAGCGTTAATCAAACCCATTCATAAAAAAGGTGATCCAACGATTATAAATAACTATAGGCCAATTAGCTTGCTGTCAGCATTTTCCAAAGTTTTCGAAACCGCAATGGCTTCCAGAATACTGCAATTCTTCGAAGTACATAACCTCCTTAGCGACAGTCAACACGGCTACATCAAAAACCGATCAACTAACACTGCGGTGCACGATTTTACTCATAGGATACTCTCTGGCTTCGAGGAAATGGAGTATATTATTGGTCTATTTTTAGACCTAACTAAGGCCTATGAGTCAATAGACCATAATATCCTGTTTAGGAAGCTGGAGAAGTATGGTGTGAGGGGTTGTGCTTTGCAGTGGATCAAATCATATCTGGAAAGAAGATCACAAAGAGTTGCTGTCGATCAGGATGGTAAATGTTTCTTGTCAGATTTAATTTTTATTGAAAACTTGGGAATTGCACAGGGCAGTATAATTGGTCCTTTACTATTTATAATTTTTATGAATGATATTATTACGTGCATCACTTTTTTAAACTGCAGTCTGGTTAACTTTGCTGATGATACTAACCTCCTGGTAAAAGCAAAGAATTACCAAGAACTATTGCGCTTGCTTGAAACGTGTATCAAAAATCTCCTACACTGGCTGCAAAAAAATAAGTTACTCCTAAATAAGGAAAAAACTAACATTATAATGTTCAAGACCTCAAGGTCCAATTTCGTTACCCCCGAAGTTGTACCATTCGATAACATGTTATTAAGCACTACAGATAACACAAAATTTTTGGGCTTAGTTCTGGATGAAAATTTACACTGGGACTTGCACACAGAACATTTAGGTAAAAAATTAAATTCAACACAGTATTCCTTACGAGTGTTAAAGTCTTATGTAAATTTTCAAACATTAAAAGCTGTTTACTACTCAAACTTTCAGTCTGTTCTGAGGTATGGTATAATTTTCTGGGGGCAGAGTACACATGCACCGGATTTGTTCACGATCCAGAAGCGGACGCTTCGTACAATTTTAGGTTTAGGTTACAATGAATCTTGTAGAGGCCACTTTAAGAACAATAACATATTGACATTGACAGGCTTATACTTGTATGAGCTTCTCGTGTTTATTTTCAAAAATAAATCGCTATTTCAGCCTCTGAGGTCCAACAGGCGTCTTGAATATAATTTTCCAAGACATAGGCTTGCGCAATTTGAAAAAGGCTCCTTTTATGCTGCAATAAGTGTCTTCAATCAATTACCAGAAGATATAAAAACGGTAACGAACTTTAACATGTACAAAAGACGTATTTTAACATTTTTAATAAATTTAGAACCTTATAAAATATCTGCCTATTTTAACTAAATTTGTAATTGAATTTTTATACTTTACAGGTAATTTTTATTTTTGTATTTTTTAAGACAAGTTTCATGTTCATGATTGTCTATACATTGTTTTGTGTACTCATTCATAATTATTGAAATAAACGTATTATTTATTTATTTATTTATCAAAATTTGTGGTTTTCATTTTTAGATCATCTAGTAAAACCAAAATGGTTTCGGTAAAATTACACAGCAACACAAAAAAATGTTTCGGAATTTTTTCAGAGACCATTGTAATCCCTTGTATTTTGAGGCGCTAAATCCAAATTTAATAATAATAATAATAACCTCAAAAGACTTTAATCTAAAATAAAGTTTGGACTCCAAAACTAATCAAATGTGGTGCTATTACCTGCCCTGACCTTAAATTCGGATTCAGCGCGTCAAATACATAGGAATACAATGGTCTGAGAAAAAAATCCTTTTTTTCTTCTTGTTTGGCTGTGTTATTGTACCCATTGGTACCATTTTGGTTGTACCACAATATAAGAAATAACAAAAAGTAAAGTTTTTATTTACATAGGGCCAGATTTACTGAATATTCCACCCTTTGCAATGGATAATACAGCCCCCTCCCCAAAAAAAAAAAAAATGATGACCAAAAAAGAAAAAATGCACTCATAAACAAACTTTATTATTAGACACTAACTTGATGACAAAAAAGGGTCGCCAAACAAAAATTTTCCGCCCTCTAAAATTTGCAGCCTTAGGGAGCGTTCAAGTATTACGTAACGCAAATTTTGATCATTTTGGACCCCCACACCCCCCTGTAACGCTATTTTCCTATAACATTAACATGGGCATAACACTCCGAAATTAACCCCCCCCCCTAGGAGCGTTACGTAATACTTGAACGTTCCCTTATGGAATTGCCTAATGGTAAATCTGTTTGGCAAATTTATTTTTATTAAATCATTTTAAAAATCTAATTTAAAAATTTTATGAAAGCTTTAAATTAAATGTTAGATGGTCTTACCTTAAACGTTTAAAGTTATATATAACACAAAAATAAATCTATTATTTTTAGCTTTATATACTGGCTAAATAGCATGACATATTATAACTGATTTCATTTATGAGGATTCTCCGAATATTTAACATAAATGTTAATCAAGTTAAAAAAATAAATATTTATTGTTATTATATATTATACTGTTATCAAATTCTTATGCAAAATTTTTAATCTAACTAAATTACTCATAACAAATTGCTTTATACGGTGCGTGTCAAAAGATCGCCCTACCTTTGAACTGCTTAAAAACATGAACTTAAAATTTGTATCACGTATACAGGGTTATTCAGAAATAAGTTCGAGAAATTTAAGAAGTGATTCTACGTTAAAAAATATTCCTATAAAGGTTTGTCCGGAAATGAGCCCTAAGGGAGCTACCACCCTCCTAAGGGTACATCTAAAAAGTAGTTTTTATTTAATATTTCTGGAAGCATATAAACCACAATAACGAAATTTTGCACATGACGTAGCATGACATAGCGTTAAAGGCTATCATTTCAAGTAATTTTTATTAAGTAATTTTAACCTAGTTAAAATTAAAATATAAAAATTACATGAAATAATAGCCTTTCTCGGACTTATTTCTGAATAGCCCTGTATATTTGATATTTTCGGGAGGCGCAAAGGCGGCAGCGGAGCAAGGGGGATTTTTTTGAAATGAAATAGTAGGTTATGAGATACAACATTTTAAGGGTCATAAAATTCTCTATTTGACCATACATTTTTTATTAAATATTTTTTTAGGGACTTAAAAAGTATTGAAATAGTGAATTTTACGCACGGTACATAAATATTAAATATATATTTAGAATAGCTCGTTAATTTTTTTACTAGAACTTCAAGCCATTATCTAAGTACATAAATTAAAAAAATAAATATTTATATGACATTGGTCAAGTGGGAGTAGACTTGCGCAGTAAGGGTCCCGTACCTTGCTTTTCATTCTTTTCGTATCCATATCTCCAAGAGTTATAATGCATATAACATTTTTTGTAGAAAATTATTTAAGTTTTTTTTTTGTTTAATTTTTTTCATGCAATAAGGGAACTTTCAAGTATTACGAAACGCAAATTTTGATCATCTTGGACCCCACTCCTGTTAGTTTTTTACCTGATGATTTGGGTAACAGGTGTCCGCTATGTTGAATTTTAGGGGTGAGTGCGGTTATCTCGCTAAATATGCATCTTACGATAAAAATTCACTAAACCAATTTTGTTAAGGAGAAAATTTACAACTATTTTCGTAAGGATCATTCTTTTAATATATTAATAACAATCGAGTTATAAATATTCAAAAATTGCCATGTTGGGGGTGAAATTGTTTTTTTCGAGTTTTCAGCCAAATTATTCATCGGAGGATAAAAGTGTTAATGAGCAAACTTGTAGCTCTTGGAACTCTCTATAATTTATATTTTATATTATGCATTTTCATAAGTATTTTGTTACGGTTACAGTGGGCGCTGAAAGTCGAGTTGCGCCCTCTGTAAACGTACCAAAGTACCTATTTATAATATATGAAACTTATAGAGAATTTCAAGAGCTACAAGTTTGATTATAACCATCTTTTATCGTTCGATGAATAATTTGGCTGAAAAATGGAAAAAACCAATTTCACCTCCAACATCGCTTTTTTAAATTAACTCGATTGTTATTAATATATTAAAAAAATGATCTAAACAAAAATTGTTGTAAATTTCTTCCTTAACAAAATTGGTTATATGGATTTTTATCGTAAGATGCATATTAAGCAACTCACCCCTAAAATTCAAGATAACGGACACCTTACGCGAATCACCCAGTGAAAAACTATCAGGAGTGTGCTGTTACCATCCAATACTACCCTTTAAAATATCAGCCCTTGTACATTTATTGCAATTTACATTTATTATTGGACTGGACTATTTTCATAAAATAATATTACTATAAGTAAATAAAAATCCGCATGGAGAGGGACAATTGACAAATGGTGATTTCTTTTTATATTGATTTAAGCTGATAGTTAGTATTTTCACGTTTCGAAGACCTTAATTAGGATACAGACACTTATATATTACTTATATATTAATTATGTATTACATTTTTAGACATACTTGAGGATAGATAAGAATATATTCTATGATTAAAAAAATTGGTTTATTTTACAGATAGCAGAATAAAAAAAATATTTTCACGAAAATAGAAAAATAAATGTATTTATAAGTTTTATCATATCTTTATCATGGTAAATAATGAGTTTTGCAAAAAAAATAGCCCTTATTTCGAGCAAATATAGTCAAGGTTCAAAAACCGATGCTTTATATTGATAATTGCCATTTTTAATTTTTAAGTTATAAGCCATTTGACAAATTTTTATAAAGATCGAAACAAAAATTACATTTTGGACCATACTAATGGCGCGGATTTTTTTTTTTTTTAATGTTTCGTTATTTTATTAGAAATCAGCGGTACCAAAAATAGTGTATGCTAAAAATTAGAATTTTGTCCTGTTTTTTTTTCTTGGACCACTGTGCAAGGGAGGGAATCTTATAAATGGAGTGGGGCTCAAGTGTCACATAATTTTAAAGCTAATACAAGTTTCTATTTGATCATACATTCCTTATTTTTTTTATTTTTTTGAGGGGTTTAAAAAATTGCTGTAAATGGAATTTTTTTTTAAATTAAAAAAAATCAAACAATTTTTGTTTAATGAATTATTTCGTGAAAAACAAAAGTAAACTTTACTTTAAAAACAATTTTAAATTATATAAATAAAAATAAAAAATCCAACAAAATCGCTTTTTTAACAAAAAAATTAAAGTTCAACACATTTATAAATAAAAAAATTTAAAGCCAAAACGGGAATTTAATAACTTTAAAATGATGTATCACATTCATTAAAAAAACGTTACCCCCAATCCCCCTGCCTTTATTATGCCCCCCAAAAATAACAAATATATACAAAAAATTATTTGGGTTATGCTATTTGCGTGTTCCAAATTTGAAGTTGAAATTTTAAGCAGTTCAAAAACTAAAGCGGTGGGCGGACTTTAGACGCGCACTGTATATTTTCAATATTCTTACCTTTAGGATTTAAATATTATAACTACACATCTGGTTATTATTCTGGAGCTTTATATAGAGGCTTATTATTTACATACATATTTATTGTAGAAAATTTTTGAAGTTAAGTAAATATTGATAATAATATATTGTTATTTAACAGATTGTGCATTAATTAAAAAAATGTATAAATGCTTCATAATAAACAACTAAAATAAATGTTTATTATTTTTTACAAGGAAATTCCATCTATAGAAAATTAGGACACTCCTAGTTTAATAATTATTATAATAAAAGAATAAATATAAATAAAATTAATCATTGGGTTTTTTCCAGTTTACAGATAACAATAATTTTCCAATTTTAGTGTTAACTTAATTAAGAAATAATGTTAATTTAAAAGTATTATAATATGCAGGGTATATCAGAAATTGTGTCATTAATTGTAAGGGGTAATTGTACAAAGGAAAATATGAAAAAAAGTTCCTTATTCCGAATTTTTTAGCCACTTTCAAAGGGGCTTTTATCCAAAGGGAGCTACTTACGACACATTTTTAGACATAAATTTATAAAAACTTTTTGTCATATTTTATGATGTAGAATCACCTCTTAAAATTAATGACCCTATTTCTGAATAACCCTATATACACCTAAATAATAGGCAAATCATGAAGATATGTAATGCTTAGCATTCCATTATATACTATTCACAGTGGATAGTATTTGCATTTTCCAATATTTACGCAAGTTAAAATAGTTTAACAAGAATGCAAAATAAATAAAAAAGGTAAAAGCAAAAATGCGCAGATTTTTTAACCGTGTTTTTTGGAAAAAAACGTAATAAAATTGTTTTCATAATAAATCATGGTTCGTTATTATAAGTTGTATGCTGTTATGTAAAAAAATATCAAGAAGTAATACCGCCTATTAAATATTGGATAAATTTAAATCATATCCGAATTAGGCGACTTTCCTATATACACTATATACACGGTGCTTCTTTCTTTTTTTTTTGTTTTTTTTTCGAAACCCTGAAATTCCTTTAGAGGAAAGTCGCCTAATTTCGGATACCATTTACAATGTATTCAATATTTAATACTCGGTATTACTTTTTGATATTTTTTTTATATAACCAGATACAACCTATTATAGCGAACCATGATTTATTATAAAAGCAATTTTATTACAGTTTATTTTTTCCAAAAAACACGGTTAAAAAAAATCAGCGCATTTTTGTGCATTTGAAAAAGGGCTCCTAATTTCGGACATATCCGAAAAAATTTTTTCAAGAGTAGATCTGTATCCTATTGCTTATGTTTCTTGTTATTCCTTCACATTTAAGACGTAATTTAATCATTAAGCGATTTTCTACGAAATACTATAGGAACTATAATTTTAGATTCCTAATTTCGAATATCTTAGTATCTTAGGTAATTTTCGTTTTTTCAAAATTGTTTATCTTAGTTTGTTGTATCATTATAAAAATAATAATTAATGGTTGGTTATCCTGAATAATAATTACCTTGCGGATATCCGAAATTGGGAATCAAATGCACAAAAATGGTCTAGCCGAAATTAGGCAACTTTCTGCTTTTTAGATTAGAAATTTGTAGAATGTTTACGTTTTCAAATTGCTTAATTATGAATAGTGGATCAACTTAACTAACATCATAACTTACCCAAGCCAGAATCACGAACTTTTATAACGATTATTTATAAAATAAACAATCATAATAATGCAACTGAGCACAAAACTGCCATTTGCAATATAATCGATTTGTGCTGCCATTTAAAGGGGAGAAGCTCTACCGTTATCATATTACAGGACGGATTTAGTTTGACTTTTGGCTTCACATAAAAGTAGGTTTCTGTTTACCTTTGCAGACAGTATCTTAAATACACTACTATCCGAAATTTGGAAACCATCCGAAATTAGGCGCATTTCCTCTACTATTCGATAGTACCGTCCATTTATATGATTTTTAACGAAAATTAAAAAAAATCTACCGAGTGCTTCTTTTTTATTAAAAAATAAATAAATGCTAAACGAGCTGCGAAAAGTAAAACAAGCCGTGTACATATGCAATGCTACGAATTTCATTATATACTATTCAAAGTAAATGGGTATATTGCATTTTTCCAATTATTAAAAAAAAATTAAAAAAAACTTTAAAAAAAATTCAACAATTTTTTTTTATTTTCTTTTTGCAAAAAAAAATTCGTTGCCAATGATTGTTTACCTTGAGAAGCAATCAGTGAACTCTTTTATTTTTGACTTATTTATTAAACTGACAGCTAGATATGTCAAAATAATTTTAGTTGTGGATTTTCTCATTGATTGTGAAAATTCTGTAGTAGAGCAGTGCAATTTTTTTATAGATTTAAATATTTTGCCGTCTATAAGGCACTAAACTTTCTTTTCATAAATTTAAAACTTTATTTTTAACTGATATTTAGAGTTAGTAGTTTTAGGTCGCAGGAACAATAGGATATGCACCACGTAGGCGAAGTATATTCTCGACTGAGTTTTGGCCTTAACTTTGTCTGAGCCAAAAACTTTAGACTTAGTTTGCATACTAGGTGCATAAGGTGAGTTCGGGATTAACGTTCTTTGTACTCTTTATGCTCTATTGTAATGTAACTGTCATTAAACAAATCTTCGATGACAGTTGACATGAAGTTAGCAGTGGAGAAAAAAAACTAAAAACATCGTTTTATCCAATAAATAGCTTAGGAATTCATATTTTTATTAAAAATTTTAATGACATTTACAAAAAAATAATTTGACAAGTGACAGTTGAGTTGGTAAAATAAATAATTATCCACTCAATAAAGTAAAAGCCACGCGGGGGTTATTATTGAGTTTATCTATTTAAAATAAAGCTGGTAATTGTCTTATTATCTGTATGTATTGGATAAAAATTATTTTATTGGCAGCGGTAATAATATTATTTTTGTCCGATATGCTACGAAATGCATTTTCATAATAATTTTTTAATGTATCGGCATTGTAACAGATTTAAGCATTTGAATTTATATACACGCGAATCGTCACAGTTATTATTGTTCAAGACAGTCTAAATGCAGCCCACTGTGTTTATTTTTAGTAAAATATTTGATACTCACTCTGAAAATGCATTTGCACTTATGCAGAAGGTTAATTTAATACGAATCTGACATGGAAATAGAAAAGCTGTCGACATTTTAAAACATTTATTGATTGAATATCATCAAAAATTTAGATTTTAAGTTATACATACTATAAGCCTTTTACTATTAGGGTCACTCGACCGGTTGTTGCTTTGTCTAGTTTGTGTGTTAGTTTGTTTTGATGGTTGGTTGGTTTGGGGTTTTTTAGGCGAAAACTACCAGAAACCCAAACAGCTAACCACAAAAACATTAGACAAAGTAACAACTGATCGAGTGACCCTATTTACTATTGCTTACCAAAGTTGCGGTTATGGTTATGTTTGGTAATTATAGGAAAGGCGCCTAATTTCGGATGGTTTCCTAATTTCGGATACTATCTGCATACGTAAACAGAAACCTACTTCTATATGAAGCCAAAATTCAAACTAAATCTGTCTTATAATATGGTAACTATTATAGTTACCATATTATAATAGAGCTTCCCCCGTTAAATCGTTTAACTTGCATATGGAAAAATTATGGCTCCTATATTATTCGTAAAAATTTCTTAATGATTAAATTCGAGATTAAATTACTTCTTATTTGCAGAACAAAATGTCAAGGAATAACAAGAAAGATAAACAATAAGATTCAGATTTACTTTGAAAAAAAAATTTGGATATTTCCGAAATTATTAACCCTTTTTCAAAAAAGTTTTTTTAATCGTATTTTTCGGAAAAAATAAACTGTAATTAAATTAATAAAATGTTGTGTTGACAATGTATACCGTTTGTAGAAATTAAAGAATGATTTTTGTGTATTTCGGTATAAAATTTATTAATAGCCGAGCCGTCTTTCAGCTTCCTTTGTAGCCATTTTCAAGGATTCTGAAAAGTAAAAACATTGTAAGATGGGGTACAACTAAGTAAGGTTACGTAGACTTACTTTTGTCAGGCGTACAAAATCGTCACGATCACACTTGTTTTCATAATAAATCATGGTTAGTTATAATAAGTTGTATGTTGTTATATAAAAAGATATCAAAAAGTAATACCGCCTGTTAAATACTGGATAAATTGTAAATGGTATCCGAAATTAGGCGGCTTTCCTATATCATTATTAGAGTGGTTCAAATTGAATTCGAATATTAGGTGGAAGAATAGGCGGCTGGTAGCTCTTTTTGTTGTGCCTGAGAAGCTCAGCAAGAAATCTATCGGCCGAACTAAACCTCGCCCAATAGTTAAAATAATCTTGTAACTTTTGTACTTATTTTAATAAAGACCTTTATTATTATTATTATTATTATTATATGTTGGTTACACTGACATTGTCAGTCTGACAAGCAAACATAATACAATAGTTACTGTTTTGTCAGATTTTTTCGTCACAGGCTAGACACTCCGTTTATAAATCCATTAAAAATAATTATCTACATTAAACAAAATGATTACACTACCTGAAAAAATAGAGTTTTGAACCATTTAAAGGAATAACCTGTAGAAGTGCCTTCGCCATTATTATAAATTTCGATGAGGCACAAATCTATCCTGCTTAGTAGAAACGCACTAAATTGAAATAGCAGTCGATATTTTGTAAATGTATTTAAATGGTCATACCGATCTTTAAATTGTGCATTTCTTAATAAATACCTACTGTTTACCAGTTTTTGATATAATGTGACCACAAAATAAACGAGAGCTTTCTCAATTATACCAATTTTTTTTTATAGATTCCAGGCTAAATTTTTGCCGCCAATAGGCACATAATATTATTATTAATAATATTAATAATATTATTATTATTATAATTATTATTAGGTTTATTTTACGCAATATATTTTTGATTTTAGTTAAACAAAGCGACAAAGGAAAATAATATTACTAAATGTATGTCAATTTCTGGTAATTTTGCATTTTTGCTGTTTTCCGTAGAACAGCCTAAACACATTAAAACATCTAAATTTTGTTGCCAAAGTAAATATACGAATACTTCTTAAAAAAATGTCATCTTTTTATGGATACAATTTCTACGAAAATATTGTTTCTAGGAAAATAAATGGGGCAATTTTAATAATATCCATGTTTAAATATCTACTATCAGGAGTTACGTAAGTTCCTTTTTTACCTACGGAATTTACTTAGTTTTTCAGGAAGTTGGATATGAAAATAAGTACTTCTGGTATCAATTTTAATGTGTTTTAATGTATTTTAAAGTGCTTCTGGTATCAATTATAATGTGTCCAATAGTACGGTATTATTAGTAATTTAGTAAATATTGCGAATAAAAAAATCGTATTTCCTTGTAAAATCCATATGAAATCATTTTAAGGATTTTCATTTACTTCAAAATAATTTCTTAATAAAATAGTATTTTTAGTTTTTCTATTTACTAGCTCCATAACTAGTTTACGAATGATTTAAAAGGAAACATTTTTAAAATTAAAATTGAAGAGCTCAAGTTCAAAACCATACACGTCCACGAACGTACTGTGGATATATCTTGTTTTAAACTCGAGATTCCTAATTACCTAGCCGGTCTTTGGTTCGCAAAAAATAACTTCGCAACCGTAACATCGCAAAATTTAATTTTGCAAGAACACAACTTTGTATTGACATTAATTCGCGAACCAAAACTTCGCGAATCATTATATCGCATAAATAGTTAGTTCTCGGGACATAACTTTGCATAATGCCAATTGTCGAGGTCAATTAAAAAAGAATTGTTTCTTTGTTTGTACTTATGTTTTTTTAAGAGTTTATTTTAAGAATATTTTTATAAATTCAACCGAATTTAATTTAGTACGCTGTTTGGTTTGCTTTCAAGAATATCGGTCACTTATGTTAAAAGTGCCAAAAACTCAAATTTGGTTTGGTTTGTTGACTTTAGGATGGAACAACATATGCGTGGCGATGTTATATTACCGAATAAAACAATTTAAAAATAGTGCTAAACATTTACAGAAAATTGACTTGAAGGGGCATATGCCACAATTTTTTTTAGTTTTCTTTTTTAGTATTTAACCAACTTTATTTTGTTTAATTAGATCTTTAGATTCATATGCGAAGTAATGGCCAGGCGAAGTTTTACTTTTGCGAAGTTATGGTTTGCGACGTTTCGGTCGCGATGTTTCTGTCACGAAGTTATTTTTTGGGAACGAAAGACCCCTATCCCCTATTGTTTTTAATAATAATTTGCAATTTTAGCAGGGACAGCTGCCAATTGTTGGCCGATCGATATACTCGAAGGTAATGTGACAGCATTACGCTTCAACCGCCTATTTTTACACCAGGATTTTAATCCTACCTACTCAGTTTTAAGGCCGTGTCATCCTAAAGGGACACCAATGAAAAATCCGGCTCTTACTCTGCCACGACACACATATTTTATAAAAAACACTGTCGGCGAAAAAACACTAGTTTTCTTTAAAAGCAATTAAATTTTTTTACAACGATTTGAACAAATATGCCCAAACAGAATTCTGTTACATTTCATTTGTTCAAATTCTTTGTAAAACAAAAAACAGCCATATCGGTTAAAAGAAAATAACGGAAAATAATATGGTTTTGTTTTCTAGAAGTGCATTTAGTTTTTTGTTCAACATTTATTAGTTTCCTTTGGTGTGTATCGGAGTCAAGCCAAACAAATGTAAAAGCAATAAAATACATATTAGAAAGAAAAATAAAGAAAAGGAAATATAACCGGAAATTTCCAAGCAAAGTTTATATATCCTATCATACCCTTTACAGCTCACAGTATGAATCTAGTCCAGTCAAATAATAAATGTAAATTGCAATAAATGTACACGGGCTGATATTTTAAAGGGTAGTAGTGTATGGTAACAGAACACTCCTGTTAGTTTTTCACCGCGTGATTTGCCTAAGGGGTGTGCGCTATCTTGAATTTTAGGGATGAGTTGCTTAATATGCATCTTAAGATAAAAATGCATTTAACCAATTTTGTTAAGGAGGAAATTTCCAACAATTTTTGTTTGGATAATCTTTTTAATATATTAATAACAATCGAGTTAATTTAAAAATTGCGATGTTGGAGGTGAAATTGGTTTTTTCCATTTTTCAGGAAAATTATTCATCACGATAAAAGTGGTTATAAGAAAACTTGTAGCTTTTGAAATTCTCTATAAGTTTCATATTATAAATTTTCATAGGTACTTTGGTACGGTTAAAGAGGGCGCAACTCGACTTACAGCGCGCACTGTAACCGTAACAACGTGAGTTGCTTAATATGCATCTTACGATAAAAATGCATATAACCAATAGTAATAGTAATTTTACATTAAAAATCCAGGTTTTCTTTTATTTTAAGGTCCTTCCGCCATCGCCCTCCAGAATGAGGCATAAATTAAAAGGTTCCTCATCTAAAGTGACAGAAATCAATTGTTTATTAAATTTACTCCTACTAGGAGAGAAAACATTATTATTGCTATAGGTGAAAAAAATTGATTTCACCGTCTGAAAACATGATAAATATTGGTATGTTCTAAAGCTAGTAGTGAAAAAACATTTTTATGATCTTTTTTTTTGTAATACCTATAAACATAAATTTAGATAATGAAACATTAACTTAAAATCCAACGCATTGTTATTTATAAATTGTGGAAAATTTATATACACTTGACATTTCAAAAATGAAAAATATAAGAATTTTAGCGTAAGATTTACAATTTTTTTTTCGTTTTGTAGAACAACTTTATTAAAACATTTTTACATTTTTTAAACATTTTCTAAGCTATTTTTATTGTTCCTAATTAGCTAAGAGTATACAAAGCAGCCCAAAAGTCACCCCCTTTTAACTTTTGAACTAGTTCGACTTAAAATTTAAAACTTCTCAATAAGATAACTTAAATTATCTGTTGCATATACTTACATATTCATATTTGATATTTTCAACAATTAAAATATTTTTTGCTGTGTAAGGGGTGTCGTGTGATACATCATTTTAAAGCTTATAACATTTTCTATTTGGCTATATGTTTTTTTTTTAGACACTTTACTGGGACCGTATTGGGGTTTAAAATAGGGTTTAATATGGGAATTTCCTTTAAAATTTCTTTAAAAATCCATCAATTTGGAAAAATCAATAATTCCATAATGCAAAAACGTAAATTATACTTTTAAACTAATTTTAATAGATAAAAATAAAAAGTTACAAAATAAATCTTAAAAAGTCGCATATTTTACTAAAAAAAAAATGAAAAATCAAAATGTTAAAAAAATGTTTAAAAATATAAAATAGGGAATTCTATTTGCTTTAGAATTATGTGTCAAAGAATCCTCCTTTTTATTAAAAAAATACCTCTATTCCCCCCAATCTTTAAAAGCTAAAAATATTAAGTATTTTTAAAAAGATAGTTTATGTTGTTTAGGTGTTCTAAATTTAAAGTCGATATTTTAACTCGTTAATAAGTTAAGGGGAAAAGGTGCCTTTAGGATAAAAACAGTTGTTCAGTTTATTGTATAAAGCCTTTCTCGGGCCTATTAAGTATTTAACATGATATTTAACTAAAATTATTCTAAACATTTAGAATACCAAATTTTATTTACTTAAATGATTCGCAATTATGTTTTGGTATACCATATATACATAATATGTATATATATTATATTATTTTATATTATAAAAACCATTTTGCTTGCTTAAAGCAAAATATTTTTGATATGCCAGAGCAAAATTATCAATAATTCAAGTTGTATGGAGGATTTAGGTGTAATATTACATAAAATTTTTAACAAGGAATAATAATTACACTAGTTTACAAAATTTTGGGGCAATCTCTATATTTTCTATTTAAACTTTTCGTCCTAAACGCAAATCTACCAAGATTTTTTTTAAGTAGTAATTTTGAGATATTGACCTTTAAAATTTTAAAATAGCAAGAAAAAAAAAACGAAATATATATATATATATATATATATATATATATATATATATATATATATACATATATATATATATTTTTTTACTTTTGTATGAAAAAAAAATGTTTTTTTAAACATTTAAAAATTGTATGCAAAAAGAGACCATTTTACTGATATCTAGGGCAGGTCAAAAATTGGCACTGTAAGAAAAAAAATCGAATCTGTAAGTTAAGGTATATACAGAAGCTTGCATAAGAACATAAAAGTGCGATGACGTGATTGGCTTACAAGATACATGGCGGCACATCAAGCCAATCACGGCATCGCATTGTTATGTTTTATGTTCTTATGCGAGCTTGTGAATAGGCACTTATACATTTAGTATATTTCCTTAATATTTTTATATTTGCACATACATACATTGTTTGTTTTTTTAAGTGTATTTTATCATCTTGCTCTGTATGTATTTGTTATTTTTGAGAAATTTAAATGCAATAAATAGAAATAAATGTTGGTTAAATGTAAAATTCCAAAATAGAAAAGGCCGAAAATTGCCCTCCTATTAGAAAGTCACACAAAAAAACAAAAGTGGTCTGCGCCATGATACTCCTATGCATTGTTGCCCGCTGAAACCGAATCTGAACTCAGTTTAACCCCTACACTTCTGGATTTTTTTCTACAGCCTCACTGTGCTGCCAAGCGAGAAAAAAGTGACCAAAATTATTTTATTGTGTATTTCAATTTTAAATAATTAGTAATAAATATGTTTTTTTAATTTTTTCAGTATTTTCCATCGAAAATTTTAGAGAAAAAGGAAAAAAAAATGGAAAAAAAGTATCCAAAATTATTTTGTTGTGTATTTCAACCTTAAATGATAAGTAAGACATAAAAAATATGTTTTTTATTTTTTAAAAAATATTAATAAATTCTTCAATAGAAAATATTAAAAAATTAAAAAACTTTTTTTTATGTCTTACTAATCATTTAAAGTTAAAAAATAATTTTGGTTACTTTTTTCCGTTTTTCCCCTTTTTTTTACTTTAAATTCTTCAATGAAAAATATTAAAAAAATAAAACAAAACATATTTATATGTCTTGATAATTATTTAAAGTTGAAATACACAATAAAATAATTTTGGTCACAAAAAGTTATCGACAAATAAAAATTAAAAACTTTTGTATTCTTAAAAGATAAAAATCGAATGTCGTTTTTTTCTTTGAAAAACACCGATATATATACGTATGTATAGTTAATATGTATAGTTAATATTGTTGTGGGTAACAAATTAGTCGTCAAATGTTTCGATTTATAAAAATTTCCCTCATAATTCGGCAAAATTATTCCGTAAGCCTATGTTTCTGTGTATATTTTCAACGTTAATGAGTCATAACTGAGTTTACGCCGAATACTGGTTATTATTTAAAAACTTTTTATTATTATTATATTATAATTTATGGTCGGTATAAAGTAGTCAAATACGTCTGCCCCGTCGCGACGTCACGACGCGTCGTGCACGGAGCAGGAACGCGTTCGAAAGCTTCTTTTCGAGCATAACTTACATTTAATTTTCCAAAAAAATATGATTCAAATAAAATACTGTATTAATAAATTCTCTAAATATTTTCTTAACAGAAGTGTTTAGTTGGAAATATTCAAAAATATTTAATTTTTAACGGTTCCATTCGGAGAAAAAATTATTTTATTTTGTTACACATAAATTTTTTTGAAGTGTTGATAACTTGATTAGTAATCTTGTAGCGACAATATTATACCATGAGGTCCAAAAGTCATCAAATTTGAAGTAGATATCTTAACTCGTTCAAAAGTTAAGAGGGGGTGACTTTTGGATCGCACGATATAGTTTTCCACATGGATCTAAAACAGTGAAAAAAATATCACAGAAAGCTTAACTAGGAAATACTGCAGAATTGATTTTAAATTAATACTCTTAAAAAATATATATTCATTGTATTGTTAATTGATTAAAATATTTTTTTTTAATTTTTAGTCTGGGAACCTCGTATTTCGTAACTTTCCAAAAATATATAATTTAAATAAAATACTGTATTAATAAATTACCTAAATATTTTCTTGACAGAAGTGTTTAGTTGGAAATATTCAAAAATATTTAATTTTTAAAGGTTGCATTCGTAGAAAAAATTATTTTATTTTGTCAGACACATAAATTTTGTTGAAGTGTTGATAAGTTGATTAGTAATCTTGTAGCGACAATACCTGAAAAACTGAATAATCTACAAAAGTTTCTACAAAATATGATCTTCCGTGAAAAAGGAGATCAAGACTCAAAATTATTTTTATTTAAAAATATGTGCCAGTTGTATCACAAACTGTAAGAGTTTCAAAATATGAATTCTGAAATTCTGGTTCACAAAATTCACACAAAAACCGTTATTGTAATTTAAAAAAATGTTGTGATTACTGTAATAACTTTAATAATAGTATTTTTTAATTAGAAATCTGTGAAGGGAGGTGTTGCCTAGTGTTTTTTTTTAACCCTGCCAAAAATTAAAATTTTGATGCCTAAAAAAAGGGTAATTTTTAATGACTAAAAAAAAAAGAAAAGGCCATAACCCCCAAAATATTTTTTCTAACCCCAACAAAAATTTTTACCCCCAAATTTTTTTAACCCATACAATTTTTTTGCCACCTACTTTTTTTTATTCAAAAAAAAAAAAAATACCATAATCATTTTCTTTGCCACTACATTTTGTACACTTAACTGTTAAAATTGCCGTAGGGGAGTATCATAACCCCCACATCCCCCTTGGAAGGCCTCTGCCTAGAACCGGGTGCAAACTATATACACAGTGCCGGGCACTATATTATACCGTGCGGTCCAAAAGTCATCAAATTTGAAGTCGATATCTCAACTCATTCAAAAGTAAAGAGGTAAGGGGTATCTTTTGGACCGCACGGTATAGTTTTTCACATGGATCTAAAACAGTGAAATAAATATCACAAGAAGTTTAACTAGGAAATACTGCAGAATAGATTTTAAATTAATACTCACAGAAAGTTTAACTAGGAAATACTGCAGAATAGATTTTAAATTAATACTCACAGAAAGTTTAACTAGGAAATACTGCAGAATAGATTTTAAATTAATACTCACAGAAAGTTTAACTAGGAAATACTGCAGAATAGATTTTAAATTAATACTCACAGAAAGTTTAACTAGGAAATACTGCAGAATAGATTTTAAATTAATACTCACAGAAAATTTAACTAGGAAATACTGCAGAATAGATTTTAAATTAATACTCACAGAAAGTTTAACTAGGAAATACTGCAGAATAGATTTTAAATTAATACTCACAGAAAGTTTAACTAGGAAATACTGCAGAATAGATTTTAAATTAATACTCACAGAAAGTTTAACTAGGAAATACTGCAGAATAGATTTTAAATTAATACTCACAGAAAGTTTAACTAGGAAATACTGCAGAATAGATTTTAAATTAATACTCACAGAAAGTTTAACTAGGAAATACTGCAGAATAGATTTTAAATTAATACTCACAGAAAGTTTAACTAGGAAATACTGCAGAATAGATTTTAAATTAATACTCACAGAAAGTTTAACTAGGAAATACTGCAGAATAGATTTTAAATTAATACTCCTAAAAATATATATATTCATTGTATTCTTAAAGGTAGTTGATTGACTAAAATATTTTTTTTAATTTTTAGTCTGGGAACCTCGTATTTTCGAATTTAATTTTCTGCCGCATTCCTTTCCTGTCATAGATCCGTGTGGCAAAGTTTAATATTACTTTAATACTTATTTTGCTCCTATTAGGACTTCTAAACAATTATTAACTTTAATTGAATATAAATTCTCTCTAAGTTTAGTTGTGAATTTAATAATTTTGATAGTAGCGTAAAAAGTTATAAGCAGTTATAAATGACTAATATGATTTAATAAGTTTTCTAACTTTTACAATTTATGCATAGTCGCTGTAACTTCTACACCAATGTAATTGATTCAATTTGAGCCGTTTAGTTTAAATTTGCCAGACTTTATCCTAAATAATAAATTTGAATATGAAAGAACAATTACAATAGATTCAAAACTTCTATGATATTTTAAAAATGATTTTTTTATGAAAAAAAAAACAAACATTATGTTGATGGATGAATAAGAGGTTGTTATCTAAATTACAAGTCTCTTGAACCAGAATTAGTGGCAGACTGGGTAGTTAGGGCCCGGCCCAGCAAGGTCCTCGGGGGGTCCGTGAAACGAATAATTATAGCAAGGGCAAAAAGGGGCACTTAAAACAGCTAAGGGGGGCAGCGAAGCGGTCAAAGGGGGCCCCCAAGAAATTGTTGTTTTATTTCAATTTTTGCTCTCTTCTCTAAAACGCGTTACAAAAAAATACATCTTTAAACATTTAAAAAACGTTATTGAATTTCTGTTTTACAGGCTAAAAAAATTTAAAAAAATATTATACAGGTCATTTAATAAAAAATTAATATGGGTCCTTTTGTTTTCTATGCGGGCCCTTGGCTACAAAATCAAAGCGGACTCTTTTAATTTATTTTTTAAGGGCTCTCTTCTATTTTTTTTATGCGGGCCCTATGTTAGGAAATCATCAACTAGCCCTTTTTATAAATTCAAACAAGAAGCACCACATTTACAATTGTTAAAAATAATTATAAATTATAAAAAGTTGCTTTTAAGGGAACAGTAGTATAATTGGGTCCAGGCTGGTTTGATGCCCAGTGGTCCAGGCCACAATTGACGAAAATAAAAAAATATAAAAGTCACACGATTTAAACTGATTTTTTTAATGTTTTATAGGAAATTTAATGGAATCCTTTAGTTAGCCCTTTAAATTACGATGGAAAGGTAACATCCTTAAATCAAGTTTTAAAATATCATTTTAAAATTACGGTATCGGAAACATTTTACAATTTTATTTTAAAATTTTGGTATTTTTTTTTTAATTTCCTTTTAAAATGTACCGATATTTTGGTATCGATAGCCGGTTATTAAATTGCATGAAACATTTTTAACAGTGTATGTAAAAATTAAATAGAAGCAGCGCATGTGATCAAATTCAAACCGTCCAAATTTAAAATGTTAAAAATCTCTATGTCTATACACAAGTATAAATGTTTGCATGTATGCGTATAAATATATAATCTATGTATTTATCTTAAAACTTTGTTCACTCAGTCTAGAAAACATATACATTGCTTTTCAATGAAAAACACAGTATTTTCATCAAGTTTTTTCGATAAAATAGAAATTAAAATTGACAGTTGAACACTTTTCACTTGGTTTTAAGAAAAAATCATAATATGATATGTATTTTATACATACATGTTTTTATTATTTATAAATACATATTATGCAATAAAAAAAAATAGCTGCATGGTCAAAAAAAGTCAGATTAGGCCCATATTTTAAGAAAAAACTTTTTATATAACTCAAAAGTAAAATTTACTTGAATTAATCTTTTAGGTAAAAGTTTTGCTTATAGTAGATGACGTTTAATTTCAAAATCATTCAAGTATAGTTTAGGGAAACCATCGCGGCAATATGCCTCAAGTCACACCAGAGTTGTAGCTCCTATTAAGTAGTTTATTAATATTTTATAGTCTAAGAGCTGGTGACCATTTTTATTTCATTATTTGCTCCCAGCTGTATTTTATATATGTCTCAAAGTTCATTCAAATTAATCTTCTTGCAAATCGCCAGGTCCTGGATCGGGTTCCTTTGGATGCTCGAAAAGGTGGTGAAATGGGGTCTCCGAAAAATATATTTTTAACTTACCGAGTCAAACAAATTACACTTATTACATTTAGATTAGTCTATTTTCACAGCTTTACACAGCTATTCACTAGGCTAAGAGTTAAAAAAAACTTTATTTGACATATGTCAACACTAAAAAGTCTCAATAATTTTCATTTAATTAAATTGTTATTTCATAAATTCTCATTTCTTTAAAAAATTAAGTATCATATATTTTAAAGGCACTTTTTAAAGACTGTTCTCGCCCCTTGGCCGCACAATTATTGTGTTTAACTATAAAAATAGCTTAATCTGAATGTATTAAATGAAATGTATATGACTCGGCAAGTTAAAAATAGATTTTTTGGTAGCTCATTGGCAAAGCTTTTGGAGCTTCTAGTACCCAAAAGAACCGAATTCGGAGTCTATCAGTTTGAAAATAGCTTAATTTGAATGTACTTTAAGACATATATAAAATATAGCCGGGAGCAAATAATGAAGTAAAAATTAAAAATTTAATTTAAAGTGACTTTATATTGCATACATTTTTGTTTTCTGAAATTTAATACTTCTGCGTCATTAACTAAGAAATAAAAGCTAGTTAAATTTTTTGAAAATATCTACTTCTTTAAATAGACCTCCTGAAAACCATTTATTTGCTTTATTTTACTATAAAATTACTTGAAAAGTACCAGAAAATACTGTTTTCTTAAAAAAAACGCTCAATACTGCGTTTTTCAGTGAAACAGTCGATATACTATAGAATAAGTTGCCAAATTGTGGTATTTTTGTAACTCACGGCTCTTAGCTAAAAACTGATTCAGTTCTAAGTGGTCAACTCTATAGAATTAAGTATAGAACGCGTAAAAAATCAATTCATTATTTCGTTCCAATGCTCCAATAACCTCAAAACAAGACCTAAACATTTGTGTCTAATTATAGTGCCTTAAACCAACAAAACAATAAAAGTAATTAAACGGTTAAAACTATGTGATAATTATTCTAAAATTATTAAGTTTAAAAATTAAACAATTTAATTATAAAACCAAAAGTTCCAATTTCGTACTAAATTTAAATTAATACCAGGGTCCTAAAAAATTAAAATTAAAATAGTGTTTATTAAAAATAATTATAATATAAAATTAGTTTTTAAATATTTTGTTATATTGCCAAAAATTAGCACGTAAAATTTTATAATCATGCATATTACAAATGATTAAGAATTATATTAGGTACTTGGAGCTGCATTTAAATTATTATCAAAATGGAGTCAAGAAGATCGAGATCCAAATTAAAATCTATGGACAGAAGCCACTCGACTGAAAGCACAGAATATTCATTAACCATGGGAAAATCAATGAGAAAAAAGAAACCTAAGGAACGATGGTTGCTTACCAGAAAAACATGGAGATACATGGCGGATGCTGGAAGAAAATTAATACCAGATGGTGCCCAAAATCGTCCAGAAGACGTTCCGAAAATAGAAGCATATTTCCAAGAAGTATGTCGAAAAGAACCCAAGTTTTTGTTATGGAGAAAGAACTCATACCCTGGTGCTTTAGGGTTCAGAAAAAAACGAAAAGTACCACCAAAAGGTGGTAGTTGTCGAAAGGCTACATCAGCTGATCAAATTGAAACCTTTTTTACAACCCGACCAACTGATTTGCAGATACAACAAACATCAACAGGCAAATTTGATTTGAAGAAAATGAAAGAAGAATTTTTGAATAAACCCCCAACACCAACAGACTATTCACGTTTTGATTTAAATCGTTTTGAAAGCACAGACAGCTTAAATGAAGATCCTGAAGAAAGACAGCTATGTAACATGTTGGAAAAGTATTTGACGCTAGCAAAAGATAAAGAACCGTCCACACAAAGTAGGCAAAAATACGATTTTAACTACCAAGAACTTATTGATAAACTTCAAAAACATTTAAATTCCATAAGTCATCAGTACAAAGGTTATTCTACACCTAGTTATAATCCAGGACATGTAAGTTTTCAGGGTGACCATGTACAAAAATCTCTAAGTGAAACTTTAAGTAGGTACTACAGTTCAAGTGGTAGTAGAGATAAAATTATATCTGACCTTTTAACAGATAGAAAGGCTTTAGAAAATTTATATTTTAATTTAAGAAAAACCAAAGGATTTAGAGGTTCTAGAGGTGGCACAGGATATACTTCCGCTTACGGTTGTAGACAATCAGATATGGCCAACCTTAAAAGTAACTTAAAGAGCATACCAAAGTCTTACGATAAGCCCCATGAACCTATGCATCCGCCACCTTTGATTGAAATTGAAAATGAAACTTTTGAAATAGTTTTTAGGGATCGAGGTATTCAAACTTTGCCAATTTCAAACGAAGTTTTAAGAAAATGCGAAGAGGAATATAAAAAAGTGTTAGCAGAAAGGGAAGAAGAAGAATATGGATATGGAAATAAACCAAATAGAAGAAGAAGTAGTGTAGATAACGATGATGTTTCTCAATCTGTTAGTGACACGATAAAAAGGTACCTGAGGATGGCTCGTAAAAAAAGTGTTGATACGGATAAAGCGGATCGTTTTAAGCGGGTGAACTATGATCGTAACTTACGTAACATTAAAGCAAAAGGTGAAATCACCAAACCTGGTGATGACGACGGTTTGAACAAAGGTTGTCAAACCAATGAAGAGTGGATAACCACTTATCGCGATTTAGAATTTGACGAATACCAAGAAATTTCGGACGTAGAAAGCGTTTTTTCGAGTTCTAGAAGTAGTATAGATATCGGTACAGAGTCCAACCCCAATAGCCCTCCTCCTACAAAAAGTTCTAGTCATTCGTTTTTGAGCAATTTGTTGCACGGTAAAGGTCACGATAAAAATGCTAAAGATGATAAAAATTCTGCTGCAGCTATGGCCGCGAGGGCAATGCAGAAGAGCAAGTCTTCGAGCAGTGTGATACACCATGGAGGGAAGTTGACTAAGAAAATCTTCAGGAGCAGGTCGAAGAGTTCGACGAGAGCTTCGCATGGTCAGAGCAGTTGGACGCCTCAGGTAGGTTGTTTTTTATGTTAATTTTGTTTGTTTTGTTTGCATGAAAATAGTTCATTACATACCTATATACCTATATACCTCTATATAAGTGAGGGATATTCCTATTATAGACGAGGGTTTCTGGTATAGCTTAAAGCTATAATTATAATTATATATAATTATATCCTCTGCCCATTCATATATTTTTTTTTACCTGTAATACTGTTATTTCCATATATGCCTAATTTATCTATTTTTTAAGTACCAAAATCGTGATCGTTTTTAAATATCCCTTAAAACCAATAGGCTGTTAGGAGCCATTTAAAAAAAGAAAAGGATACAAATATATTTACTTGTTTAAATTTAAATATGTTTAAAATAAGTGAAGAATAAACCCTTATAATAACTAAACATTTTTTTTTACATAGATATTTAACAATTTTTCTTAGTTCTCTAATAAATGTAATTAAGTGGACTTTATTTAGTTCTCCACGAATGCAAATGCAAACATTTTTGTTTCAATAAGCTTATTTACTTTAAATATAAGCTTTATGTATATTTTAAACATTGACTGTTTATGAAGAAAGGCTTATTAAGGAATTACTCAATCACTTAAAAGATGTTTTAAATGAGTTTTCTGAAACATGGGAAATACAGTTTTCGGTTCAATAGAGAAAGAAATAAGTTTTGAGACAATTAATGCTTAGGGTTACACAGTATACTCTTTACAGTGATACTGCTTTCTTCTTTTTTTTACTTTTAAAAATTATATTCTTTGAATAGGGGGGGGGGGGTGCGTAACCGAGATAAATTTTCGCAAGCACCATCTGTTTTTAAATAATGCACATAAAAAATATGAAAAAACAGACAAATGGATATAAATGCAAGTTGTTCAGAAGTCGATAAAAACAATTTGACCAGGGTAATTTTTCATTTTTTAAATTTAAAAGCCATGGTATAATACAGAGCGGTCCAAAAGTACCCCCCCCCCTCTTAACTTTTGAACGAGTTGAGATATCCACTTCAAATTTAGAACTCTTAAATAAGACAACTTAAACTATCTTTTAGCATATATTTAATACTTTCAGCTCATAAAATGTGGACAGGGGGGCATAGGGGCACATTTTTTTAAATGGAAAGGGGGGTCGTGTAATACATCATTTTAAAGCTTTCCCCCATGCCCTCCTGCCCACATTTTAAGAGCTGAAAATATAAAATATATGCTAAAAGATAGTTTATTCTGGACCCCGAAATTAAAAAAAAAGATCCAAAATCAAAAATTTTCATTAGTGTATGTACAAATGTGTTATACAGGGCGGGCCATCTAAGACGTACAGAGCATTTTTAGCGTTATTTGTAAAGGTACCAATTTGAAATTAATACTATTGATTATAGACCCAATGAGCTATTAATCTGACTAAACAAAAATTTTTAACTATGGTCTGTTTTATCAAGCAAGAGAGTAAATTAAAAATCGCACAGTAAATATTTTTTCAACAGGTTTGAATAGTATATGTTTGTGTATAGAATATAGTTATGTTTTATAAAACTACGCAGTATATTCGCACATCCAATATTCGAATCTGTTTTGAAAATATTCACTGTGCCATTTTTAATTAACTCTTTTGTTTGATAGCTTTTGTTTTGGAGCTATATAAAACTAAATTTTAATAATACACTTTAGTTAAAAAATTGAAAATCTGAAAAAGTGTTGCTTTTTCTTTAACGTTTAATACGTTTTGTATCTAATGTGAGTTTTTAAACAAAAAACCGAAATTAAAAAATTAATAATTTTAAAATTTTCTTACAGTGTATTTAAATAAAATGGTTTTATTTATTTTGCTGTGATCGAATTTTTCTAATCGCGAATCTTTCATAAATGTCAATTTATTTTACCTATGATGTCAGCTGATTTTGCAAGTGACTTTTTGTTTCGAAATAATTATTTAAACTTTTAAAACTGTTAGAAAAAAAAAATATATATATATATATATATATATATATATATATATATATTCAATATTTTTGTCTCAAAAATAGCGTTATTAGTTGTAGAAAGTATTGAATGTTAAAGAACAACAGTTTTTTAGAATTTAGAGGTTTTAACTAAAGTTTATTAAAAAAATGTAGTTTTATATGGCCTTAACTCCAAAACAAAAGATAGTTATTTTTTTTTGTTTAGTCAGATTAATAGCTTATTGTGTCTATAATCAATAGTATAAATTTTAAATTGGTAGCTTTAAAAATAAAGCCAAAAAATTCCCTATACGTCTTAGACGGCCCACCCTGTATATACTTTCAAAAATATCCGCCCTTTTTTTCGTCCGTCTGTAGCACCATGTGTATGTCCGTCTGTATGTCCAACTATACGTTCTTTTGTCCGTCTATCCGTCTGTCCGTATGCACGCTTGCCCGCGCGAAAACTCAAGAAGAAGAATTGTATTAATTAGTAAAAAATTTCCTCAAAACAAAACTTAAAAAAAAAATACCAAATCATAACAAATTTGAAAAAAAAATCATTTAAAAAACAAAAATTTATAGGGGGTGCCACAATTTAATAAAAATAAGAATTCAACAGAAAAAAGCTACTTGAAAATGCGAAGAGTATACTATAGAATGCGAAGCAATATATATCTTCATGGCTTTTCAATAAAATTGGTTTTTTGTATACTTCTTGATTTCTCGTATATTTCCATGACAAAAAACTTGAAACTGAATTGCAGCTTTCATGACAGTACTGCCCTGTTAAAATAAAGGGTAGTAAGTAACACTTGTCGCATAGCGACGTTTTCACGTCAACCCTGATGTAATATTTTAAAAACGCTGCTATTGACCAATGTCACATACTGCCCTTTACTTTATAAGGGCAGAATAAAGAACATGGTTTTGATTTTTAATTTTATTTATTTCTATTGTAATTATTTGAGCAAAATGCCGGAAGATGAATTTTTCAGGAACGTATGTAAACTATGGCCCCTAATTTATAAAAAATAGTTAAGTAATTATTTATTATATTTAATTCAATGATATTTTTACAGAGCTTTGAGTTAGCTTTTAAGCTTTAGGATCTCTATTAGTTTTAAAAATAAAAACTAAAATTTCAAAATTAAGTTTTAAAATATTTCTATATATTTTCATCTTTGAATGAATTATGTCCCTTTTTAAACTATTTTAAATTTGTTTATGCTTTTCTTTAGTTTTTTTTTCAATAAATCTAAAATAAATTTAATAAAAGTAAACTAAAAAAACTTATTTTGATATAGGTATACCGGTAAGAATTATATTTATCTTGCCTTGGCGTTTAAATTTCTTAAACTATCAATGCCGTCATTAAGTCTACTGCGATAGTTTTAAATGGGTCGCTCCTGTATAAAAACAATGCTGCCAACAAAAGAACACTTTAAAAAAACCTGGAAACTAAAAAATATATAAAAAATATAATAAAGAATTCCAAAAAATTTACGTCCCAACTTTCGTTTGCAGGAAATTTGATATCGTTAGAAATCACTTACCAGCTAACTAAATTAACCCTCCTGAGATCAAAAATGATAATTATTTTTTGCGGAAATACACTGTTTTTTTTCTATGGCGATTTTTTATATATTTTTTGTTTTGGCAAAAACGTTATGGAAATCTGTTATCGTTGAAAACGAAGTATATTCTAGTTATTTTGGCGCCCCTGAATCCAAAAATGATAATTATCATTTTCGAAAGATTATAATCGTTCTTTTCGGAAACGCACCGTTTTTTTTCTGTGGCTATTATTTAATTTTTTTTATTTTCGCAAAAAAAACTTTTTGGATAGATATCTGTTATCGTTAGAAATGTAGTATATTCTGTCTATTTGCTCCCCCCTGAATTAGAAAATGATAATCATATTTTGCGCAAATTCGTCGTTTTTTTTCTATGGCTATTATTTTTTGTTTGTTTGATTTTTTTTTATGGGGGGCATTGGTTTACGATATACATTAATGTTGGTTTACGTTGGTTTTGTATTTTTTTTTTTAATGGAGGCCGTTAGTGTACGTTAATGTTGGTTTACGTTGGTTTTGTGCTTGTTTGGTGTTTTTTTTTTAATGGGGACATGTTTTTTTAATCGATTTTCATTAACGTTGGTTTACGTTAACGTTGGTTTACATTGGTTTTGTGCTTGTTTGGTGTTTGATTTTAAGAATAAAACACCGTTAAAACCATGAAAAAAAATCAAACGAGGGATCACTTGACGTATAGTTATGACGTCACTTATGTGAGTAAACTCAAAACTAAAATCGACACGTGTAAGGAATTTTTCCAAAAAATATAGTTATTGCATTAATTCATTTTTAAAAGTAAGTGTATGTTTATTTATGTTTATGTTTATTTTACATATATAGTCTTCTAAATACTTGGAATAGTAGCTAGTAGCTAGTCTAAGAGTTCATTGTTAAGGTTTATTTACTTTAAAAGTAAATTTGTTGGGGGAATTTACCCCCAAACTAGAAAAAAGCCAAAAAGCCGCCCTGCAGTAAGGTTATGTTATCCTATATTTATTATAAATATAGATATACAAACAATGCATATCTGCTTGGAATACCATACACTTTGTTTTTTAATTCAACACTGTAGTTTAATTTGATATTATTGTGTGAGGCTGTGCTTTGAAGGCAAAGAGTCGCCAGCCAAAATAATCATCTTAGACATCGTGTCTGTGTGGTTTATCTTAGAAGCTTGTGTTTAAAAATAAAAGTAAAACATTAAATTTTAATTTTACGGAATGACCCAAATCTAAAATTAGATAATTTAAAAATTTGCTATATCGTCTCTTGACGTATTTGAATTGAAAGATCTTAATAATATTTCAGCCTTCAGTAATGAAATATTAAGTGTTAGTAGGCTATAGAATATAATGTAAGCAATAACTTAACTAGATGAACAATTGTAAGCTCCCCAAGCAATACACGAACCAAATGTGTTTTTTTTAGTACGAAGACTTCTTTTATTATACTATTCACAGCGCCTGCGCTAGAATAGTATAATACGGTAGTTTAGAATTTCCCAAAATCGCCAAAAAACGTGTCAGACAAAAAATTCTTGGATACAAATTTGTTTTATGAAAAAATAAGAAACTTTGAAAATGTCTGTCTGTCCGTCTGTCCGTCTGCCCATCCATCTGTCCGATGTCACGTATTTTTGTGTACAAAATAACTCAATAACGAATAATCCGTTCGACTTGAAATTTTTAGGAAAAATTAAGTTCTATGATGCGAAGATCCCTATTGTTTTTGAAAGTAATCCCCCAAAAACCAAAAAGTTATAGGCGGTTAAACTGGTTAAAAAATCGTAAATTGCTGAAAGAAAATTTTGATTAACGTAATTTTTTCAGGAAAAAAATACTCTTATTATAAGGATCAATTCTACAAAAAATAAATAAATAAATAAATAAATAAATTGAAAAATTTTGAATATTTTTTTTTGTTTTTTCACAAAAACTTTTTTATTGAATTTTTTTTTTAATAATTTTTCGTTTTTCAAAAAAGATCTTAAAAAAAAATATTTTTTTTATTATTTTTTTTTTAATTATTTTTTTTTTAAGTATTTGGGAAATGCAATATACTATTTACTGTGAATAATATATAATGGAATGCGTAGCATTAAATATCTTCACGGCTTGTTTTACTTTAGTTACATGCGTAACAAACTCCTTTCTTTAAAAAAATGTTACCTACCGATCAAATATGGCATCTAAAAAGGTATATATTCTTAGGTATCATATCTACTTCATAATCTTTTTTTAAATGTAATTTTTATAATTTGCGTATTCTTAATAAACGTAATGAACAGACAATATACTAAAAAATATACGTTTCTTTTACTTGTAACCTTATCATTGATAAATTATTAAATATCGGCAAAATAGAATAAGCAAACGCATGTGTGGATTTTGTTTACAAAATAAAGAAAAAAAAAAGAGTAAGAGGGTTTTTAATATACTTAGTATATTAAAGTACTAGCTTCATAAAATATGTTTTTAGCGCACGAGTACAAGTTTAGAATACGATCCGCTTACGCCGAGTTTTCTAAAGTACTAGTGCGTTAAAAACGTGTTATGAAACGAGTGCTTTACAGATATTTTTCTATTTTGCTCTAAACTTTTAAAAAACTTACATTTTAATTGATGACTGATTTACAGTTTTTGTCATGTTTCCCATTCTAAGAACACATTAGATTTTTTTTATATTTTATAGTCATGTTTTCTCTTTTGCACAGCAAGTAACCAAGCCACAATTTTAACACTGTAAAAAATAACCTAAATACAAAATTTTGTAGAAAATTAAAATTTAAAACGACGTTGACATTTGCATGGAAAACGTCAAGCGATAGGTTTTTGTCTGTTGCCAACCCAAAAGAAATAAAAAAGTACAGACCTCTTATGGGCACTATAAGAACACGCGAAATGCGTGTGGTTATGAGCTTATAAGAGCCGCAAAATAGAAAAAAAAAATAGCAAATCGCCCCCTTCGTTGGTAGTTTAGTCGTTAAGACGTAAGTCTTTTAACTAAAATATTTATTCCTTGGCCAGGAATAGACTTTTTCAAATAAAAATTGCACCATAACAAAAATATTGTAAGGGCCTTTTAGGTTAGTAGGCATTACTACTAACTACAGTCCGACCACATAACCTTGGCTAGCGGGGCATCCGGTGCAGAAAGGGATGCGTTGCCTCTCATTGGTGTTCTGTGCTCCTACCAATACACATAACTTATTGGCGACATAGCGCGCGCAACGTTCACAATATAAAAAACCCTTAAACTGGCCAAGGTTAGATAGTCAGACAGTACGTAAAATAGGATTGAGTAATAGGTGCCGGAACTACCCACTCCGGTGGGGCTCCCCGAAAAAAATGCTATACAGTAACAAATAATACTTCAAACATGGCGCGAAGCTTGTATGTTCTTTATTCATATTATAGTAGATCTAGGAGCTCTCCAATAATTTTAAAAATTAGGTTATGGTTTGAAAATACAAATGGATAGAAATGTTTTTTTTACACATTTGGATTTAAGGAGGTCTAAAATGCCAATGACATAAAAATATGGTCTAATAATACTAGGCAACACGGTTTCTTGTCCTGATTGGAGTCATATGTTTTTTAACTAATTTTGGGTCGCTGAAACCGAATCTGGCCTCAAAATATTTCTATTACATAAGTTTTCTGAGAAAAATGAGATAAAAATGTTAAAAAATCATTAGTTTATCCCTCTTTTATTCTAAAATCATGGTAGATAAAAATATTCCGAGGACAAATTTAGATTCGGCGACTCAATATTAGTTAAAAAATACCCAACTTAACATGGAAACTTTAAATTCATAGGTAGAATAAATAGGGATATTATGAAAAAAAAATATTTAAAAAAAAAATGGATAATGTGACAAAACTAAGTAGTGGTGGAGGGTAAGGAGAAGGGTGCATAAAGGGACAAGCTTATCGCCACGTACTCATGCTAAAAATTGTCAAAAATCATTACTAGGGGGTGAAAAATTAACTAAAAAAATGTTACGTAATATTGTTCTTATGTAATAAAGTAATGATGTAGCACCATTAAAAAAAAAAACAAAAAAAAATACACAGTATTTTGTTTTATAAATTATTTTTAAATTGGCATAATTCCCTGTACTAATAAAATTTAAAAAATAAGACGTGCTGGATTTTTTTTAAGGTCAAATTTGGACTCTGCGCGTTTAAATTGATAAGAAAAATATATTTTTGGGCTCGGGAAAAAAGTTTACACTGTGTGATTTAATTTTGTTCGTTTTTCATTTATTTACTTTTTATAATCTACAAATTAAGTCCTATACAATTTTTATACAGATTTGATAGTTTTGCATCAAAAAAGCAATTAAGTAGACTCTGCACTTTCATTTTAAGCTTTTTATTTTTTTTACTTACTCTGACAGTAGGCGTATATATTTTTGAGTTTCTCGTTTTTTTTTTTAATATACCCTAAAATTTTCAAAATCCTACTTTTTTTTTAAGATTTCCTGGAGTTATATCTCAAAAATTTTAGGTGCTAAAATTTTTCTAAGGTCAGATTCGGTTTCTACGCCCTCGAATTAGTAAGAAAAATTTACTTTCCGATGGGGACAAAAAAAAAGTTGAGATTTGTTGCCTAGTGTAATTTGAGCCTTCTGCGATTCTTTCAATACATTTCGGTGCATCGGCTTTCTACTGGGGTGGTGCCGATGCAAACATTGGATAAATAGAGGAAATCAAAATTAGCAACAAGTTTATAATTTGAAACGGCAGTGTCGAAATTTTTATTTTAAAAATAGCCCCGGCATTTTGAAAATAGTGTACTATTGCAACAGAGATCGCTGTTAAAAATTAATAAAATTAGATCATTTAAAACAGATTGTGTTTAAAAACAACAAATAACATTAAATTAACCCGGATAACCAATAAAGAACCAATAGGTACCTAAAGTAAATCATAACAGACCCACATTGATAAAAAAATTCTTTAAAACGAAACTTTGATTAGGTCATTAGGACCATTAAGGCCTTTTCGTTTATTGGAATATATATATTTTTTTGAATTATCGGGGATAAATCAACAAATTATTCTTGGTTGTCATGATAAAAATTTGTTATAGACTTTCATTTTTGATTCTCAAAATCATAGACACTATAACTTATAGTATCTGTAAATTTAAGAATCAAAAATTTGAAAGAACTGCGACAGCAAAATTTCATTTAACTAAAGTTTGGTTGTACTTATATAAAAATTTAAGCAACCCAGTATCTTAAATAGTTTTTTTATATTCTTGATTCTCAGTTATTTACTATAACAAAATATCTACCTCGAGTTGATTTACGGAGATAAATAAATGACTTTTGTTTGAGGTTTCTATGGACGTTGGTTATAAAGTTACATACATCATAAATCTCTTAATCCCAAAAAATGTATTTCTCGCTGAAAAAATGTTTCTAGCACATTTAAAGCTGAAAAAGTGTTGCTGTTGCTATCGCTAAAAACAAGTGTCACACTCTCCCCTACCTCACTTACCTGGCAAAGGCTTTTACGTAAAGTTTTTTAATTTTTTTATTTATTTAGTTATTTTTTTACTACCTGTACACCAAATTTAAGATTCCTTGGTTATATAGTATAGTTTTTGAGACAGAGGGGCGGAGGACAATCGAGCAATCATAGAAAGGTTCTGGTTTTTGAGATACAAACAAAAAAGAAGTTATTTGTGGAACTCCCAAACTCCCAGGGCAATGTATGTTCTTAAATTAAAAATATTCTCTTTTACATAGGGTAGCTGTATGTGGACAAATGGATCGGGAAGAACGGTAGTTATAAGCGACACATCTTTACTACATCTCTCTGAAATTGAAAGAAAACTACTGCAAAAAGTCGCCCTAGCAAAAATACAAGCCCTAAATTTAGGATGTACTGTAAAAGTTCCTACTGGTAAGTTTTTAAAGGTATTTTTTCTATTCGCATTACCTATAACACCCAAAGGGATTTATAATGAGCTTCATAAAGATATCGTTTAAGTTTAGTTTATTTTTAAGTTGGAAAAATTTAAAAAATATATTAGCCAATGTTTTGTGGTAACACCGGTTAGCCTTATGGTTATTATCCCACCACTAAATTCGTATAACCGACAGTACCCACAAAAACTGGACTTTTTGTAAAAAAACAATTTACACTGAAAAAAACGTTGGTATTTTTGCAAAAAAAAATAATAACATTATTGCAGCGATTTTATATTTTTATATTGTAAAATTAAAAGTTAGTTTAATAAAAACGCAATATTATTGTGGATTTACTAAATTTTGCGAAAATACTTAAACATTTTACAAAAAAATACAAATGTTTTAGCTTTTCACAAAAAAAACATTTAAAATTACAAAGACGTATTGTAATATTGTACAAATGCGAAATAATTTAACAAATTATTATGTAATATCACAGGTAAATGTTGTGAAATTACAAAAAAATAATTGTTATGAATTTACAAGATTACAACGCAGTTTAGTTAAATTACAAAGTTGATATGTAATATTACTAGCAAAATCAGTGGCATTAAATAACCAACAATATTGTTAGTAATTTCACAAAACAATTTTTAGAGTGTAGGTTTTGCGGTTAACCATATATAACCTCACTCCGAACCTGTGTTAGACGCGGTTACTAACGGTTAGTGACGTCATCGCTTCCCCTTACTTACCATATGTAACCACTTCCCACAAGCAGTGCCGGACAGAGCCAGCCCGGGCCCCGGGGAAACTTTTTACCGGAGCACCCAATTTTTTTTAAAACATAATGTCCCAGTGGAACAGTCCCACGCAGGGCCGTTGTACGGCGGGAGGCGGAAGTGGCGACCCCATTGATTAACTAAGTTAGCACCGCAGGCGACATTTTTTACGAATTATGTTAATTTTTAACTTTTTTTAATTTAATATTTTAAACACAAGTTTTAAAATCTTAAATTGAAACAAACAGTTAAAAAGCCCCTGGCTAAATTTTTTACAATTTTGATGGTCCATTTTCATTTTAAAACTGTTTCAAATTTCATACAAATGCAGACTCTGGTGCCGCAGGAAATTATTTTTACAATTTTTACGCTTGTAAAAACAAGCTCAAATTAAAAAAAAAAAAACGTAAAAAAGCCCTTGAGTTGCAGGCGAAAATTTTTACAAATTTTATAGTCCATTCTTATTCTAGAACAGTGTTGTAAGTTTCTTATAAATGCAAGAGGGCTCTGGCACTGTAGGCAATTTTTTTACAAATTTAATAGTCTATTAATTTTATAACACTATAGTGTATGCTATATAGTAACTATAGTAACACTGCACTGTTAAAATATAAAGTTTTACAAAAATGCAAGAACGCTTACCCGCCGCCGGCGAAAATTTTTACGTTGTTTACATTAAGTTTTACAATCATAAATAAATAAAAAGATTAATTAAGATCATAGCTCAATTTTTTTACGAATTTGAGAGTCTATGTATATATGGTCCACATGGAAAAGGCTCTGCTTATTTGCTTTTTTGGCGCCCTTATCGTTCTGGGGGAGTATAAATAAATAAACTCCCCCCTGGAGCCCGGGGCCGGGTAATCTTTACCACATCCCCCCCTGAATTAGGCCCTGCCCACAAAAATTTTTTTTAGTTAGTGTACTGAATCGTTTGGTGAAAGATGTTTTTAAATCAGATATTTTTTTAAGAATTCATAAGGTTTACAGACAAACAGACAGACAGACAAACCGTTTTCCATTTGATTTGAATAGCGGGTGTATCAAAGTAATAAAAAAATATAACTTAGTGCATAAAATTTATTCACTCTGATTTTACTTTGTCTTTTGGTATTTCTACTAGTTAATTTCTGTTTCAGAGACTGTTGGTGTGGCGACCAAACCAAAAAGAAAACCGTATTTGATTAAAAGAAAAGCGATTACAACAAGTATCTTTGATAACAGTCGAAAGGAAAATGATAAAGGTAGGAAATATTTTATTTTTATTTTTATATTTATTTTTATTATTATTATTATTATTACCAAAGACTTTAGTTGCGTAAACCAGTTATATTTAGTATAAGTATTATTATTACTGTCTAAGTCCATGAGCCTTTTAAGGCGGCTTTTCACGAAGCAATTTTTACGCAAGTTTGGTGCTATGCAATTTTGTTGCAAGAATGATTCAGTCACTGCGCATGCCTTCAGTCAACTTTGATGCTATTTTCGAGTCATCAAATTATTAGAATAAGTTTTTCGACGATTTTCACGCAAGATTTATAGTTATTTTCGTGGTACCAACCTGGAAAAAAGTTACCAAACGATTTAATTTTACTAATATAATAGCAACTTCACATGTTAATAATTATTATTATTAATAATAGGTCGGTCTGTCTAACTAAAAAACTTCCTAAAAAAAGCAAAAGCTAGGTTATGTTTTTGTCAACAATCGCAGAGACACGTCAAAATTGTCTGGTTGATAGCACTGTTTAACTTGCAATATATAGCGTCAAACTTGCGTACAACTTGCTCCGTGAAAAGGCAAATGAATGTGCAACTGTCCTCATGCTATATCTGGCAGCAAACTTACATAGCACTAAACTTGCGTACAAATTGCTCCGTGAAAATCTGCCTTTAAGGGTGATATATGTGTAACGATCTCTTGAGTGAGATAAGATTCTTACTACAAGCAGAAATTAGCTTTTTATAATATAATACGTAACAGGTAAACATTTTGCTTAAACCTGGTCGAACATCCAATGAATACCAAATCCGCGTTCACTGGTATTTAAAGAGCAATACGTTGCAACGTTATGTTTTACTAGATTTGTTTTTGTTCTCGAAAATGGCAGTTCTGAACTGAACTTTTCGAGAACCAAATCAAACCTACTGTAACAAATTGTATTCCAGAACTAGAGTGGCTAGGGGTTTCAAATATACAGTGTGGTCCAGAACTGATGAAAAAGCAGAAATAAGCTTTTTATAATATAATACGTGACAGGAAAACATTCTGCTTAAACCTGGTCGAACATCCAATGAATACCAAATCCGCGTTTACTGGTATTTAAAGAGCAACGCGTTGCAACGTTATGTTTTACTAGGTTTGTTTTGGTTCTTAAAAATCACAGTTCTAAACTGAACTTTAAAGTTGCCTCAAACGTTAAAATCGTCCCAGTAGTTTAGGATATAGTGGGGAACATGCTTGCATAAAAACACGTTGAAACAACCCTCCAACCGCGTTGCTGTAGTGGGGTAAAAAGCAACAAAAATAAATGTAAATTTTTGCGTTGCTATGGTCGCGTCGAAAAAGTACAAATGTTTTTAAATCTTGCCAAAGAACAAAGGTTTATTTAATGACACACGTTTTATATGCGTTTTTTTTTACTTTTTTATTTTTAAGGTCCCCTAATGCCCGTTAGGGGCGTTTAACAAGGGTCGTACTTTAGAGGCTTTTTAAAGAGAATATGACAGAATGTTTCAAAGCACCTAGGAAAAAAAATATTAATTTTAAAAAAGTAGTGATTTGCAGACATGCATTTTTAACTTCAATCTTAAACTGGTAAAGGAATATGAAATATTTCGGGGCCCAAATGTTGGTGGGACACTTGTTAATAGAAGTAGTAACTTTTATGCTATCAGGCGTTTTAAAATTCTCAAAGTGATATTTCGCTACACCCTAACGTACATGTATGTACATGTAATATTCCTAAAAAAATGTAAAATTACAAGTTAAATCTCGTAAATTTTATGGCAACATATTACCTCTGATTTAGCATGTAAATTTACATTTTTTTTTTGTAGTTTTTACCTGTATAAAATCTTTCAGTATTTATTACATGTATACAGTAAAAAATTGTCAGTGCGAAAATGTAGGGAACGTAGGTTATCAAAAAATAAATAAAACAAGCCTCATTCCATTATATACTATTCACAGTAAATGTTATATTGGTTTTTCTTAATACTTAAATAATATTTTTCCTTAGCGAATAACAAGAAATTAAAAAAAAAAATAAAAAAAAAATAAAAAAAACTTTAAAAATTTTTTTAGCTTTTTTACATTTTCTTTTTGCGAAAAATGAAAAAAAAATAATTTTTTTTTTGAAAATTATAGTTTTTTTATTTATTTATTTTTTAAGTTTTACCCTCCATAACTTTTTTGTTTTTGAGGGGGATTCCTTTCAAAAACAATAGCAATCTTCCTCTCCTTCCTAAAAATTTCGGGTCGATCGGATTATTCGTTCTTGTTATCGTGACGTGACATTTTCAAAGTTTCTTATTTTTTTATGACACTTTTGTATCCAAGAATGTTTTCTTTAGAACGTTTTTTGGTAATTTTGGTAAATTCGAAACTACCGTATAATACTATTCTAGCACTTGCGCTGTAAATAGTATAATAATAAAAATAAACTTAGATATACTCTTATAGAATTTATAGGAAATATATTGTATATATTGTATCACTGTATATTTTTTCGTGAAATAAATTTTAGCAAATTTTAATTTGGTATTAGTATTCTGTCCGTATTTTTCAAGTTGTAAATTAATTTTAGGCAAAAAGGCTTTTTAAATTAAAATCGTGTTACAAAGAGCACCCTTCAATAATAAAAAATAAATTAAATTTTCGGTAATACGGTTGTTCTATTGCATACTTACACAGATAAAAATAATACAATAATATACCAGGTGAGTTTTATTTATGGCCACTCCCAAAATTCGACAAAAACGAAACTTGGATGAGTTATATAATTTTACATTGGCTATAAAATGGCGTATTTAATTTTTTTGGTTTACTTCCGGTTTCGCCGGAAGTGGCATATGGATCACCCTGTAATTTTTTACATTTTTAAATTCAGCCAAAAATTCTATGTATAAAAAACTGTTTTTTTTTTAGTTTGGAAACTACATAAAATTATGAAATTTAAAAAAAAATTGTCGTTTTTTTTAATGGTTGTACATCATAAAAATGTTACTTTATTACATAAGAACCGTATTACGTAATGTTTTTAGTTAATTTTTGACCCACTAGTGATGATTTTTGACGATTTTTAGCATCAGTACGTGGCGATAAGATTATCCCCTTATGCACCCCTCTCCTTACCCTCCACCCCTACTGAATTTTGTCACAGGATCCATTTTTTTTTAATATTTTTTCCATATTATTCCTATTTAAAGTTTCCATATTCTAAGTTGGGTATTTTTTTAACTAATATTAAGTCGCCGAATCTAAGTTTGTCCTCGGAATATTTTTATCTCCCATGATTTTAGAGTTAAAGAGGGCTAAAATAATGATTTTTTACCACTTTTATCTCATTTTTCTCAGAAACTTGAGGTAATAGAAACATTTTGAAGCCAGATTGGGTCTCAGCTACCCAAAATTAGTAAAAAAAACATATAACTTCAATCAGGCAAGGAAACCGTGATGCCTAGTGTAATTTAAATATGAGTCTTCAAAAAAGACAAATTTTAAAATTTTGGAATGGTTTTTCTTAAAAATGGAAACAGATCGAGATCTGATCTAAACAAAATCGAAATAAGCAACAAAAATACTATTAGAATTGTGCAAAAGAATTTGCAGTTTGTTACTGTTGTTTAGCATGCAGTCTGCGGAAGAACTTTTACCACTATTTAAAAACTGGCGCTTATTAGGATTTTGTTCTTAGAGGTTTTGAAGTTTACAGACCCTTTGCTAATATAATTAATAGTCATATAAACTTGCTATTTTTTTTAAACCTATTTCCATTTGTGGGAACGTGTGCGTATAGAAATATCTGAAAATACATTCCCAATTGGAAAAAGACCCTATATATTTGTCTTAAAATATTATTCTAATACAGGCTTTTACCGGATTAGTATGGAGTTTCAATTTCTTTGGGAATACGTTGTGTTAATAAGATATCGATTTAAAATTTTCAGGAAAACTTTATGAGAGAAAGACACCTTGTTTCTTTGTTTGTTTGCTTTTGAAAGAAAAATTCTCTTTAAAAAAATAATAATGTTATGAGGGGCGCAAGAAGCATGTCTAGAGAAAACATACATATATTGTTAAAGTTCTCCATTAATTTTGAGAAAGAAAATGATAATAAATATGCAGGAAATTTAGGAAAACTTCAACTTATCATTTATTTATTTAACATTTATTTGTTTATAGTCATTCTGGGACCTCGAAGGTGTTTTATACCATAATAGACTGGTTAAATTACAACAAAATTTAGTGCTACATACTATTTCATTCCATTCCAATATTTTAAAAAATATGTTCCTACGTTCTATGTTTTATACCGTTCATTCCATGCACTTTCTTCACAACGTGTGAATACATTCCAGAAGTTTATTAAGCAACAAATACCATAATTTTTTAAAATTAAAATTTTCAAAAATAACTTGACTTTGACAGTTCAGTGGCATATATATTTATTCTTTAGTTTCTTTCCACCTTTAACATCTGCCTCCATTAACATTTCTTAAATACATCTTCATTGGACATCTAGAGGTATTTTTATACATTTAATAATACTTCTTCTATTTAAATTTTATAAATTTTATCAAATATTAAAATTGACATGTGTCATCATTATAGACATATTAAAATGAAACACCTTTCTTTGTGTGTAGATATATTATTTTTTTTTTGTGAAGGTATTTATTACCAAAAAGATAGTTTATTGTTAAACCAAAAGTTAAAATAAACAAAGTCTAAATTTTTTTAAAAAAATAAATAGATTAGCTAAACATCTGGTTAAAATAGTTTAATGAGATTTCTAATATTCGGTTAAATTAAAAAGTTTCTCACACTTTTATGGAATAAAAAAATGAGGCGCTTATTTTCAAAATAATAATTTTTTCAAGTATCTATACTGCTTCACCATTAAAAAAGTTGTTTCTGCATTTTTGCTGTTATTAGAAAATCGAATTTTTTTTATTAGGAACGCGTTAATGGTGGAATTTCGCTTATGTGACAATATTTCTAAGCAAATAAATCTCTCAAAATACATTACTTTTTTTATAGCATAAGAGTTGGAGTAAGGTACAATGATGCTAAGAAGTTAAAAACTCAAATTGTCAGACATGACCTTCTTGCTTAGCAAGGCAGTATAGCTGTAACCCAAAAAATAAAAAAAAAGTCTAGAGTTCTAATGAAGGCTATGGTATTCCTATGCATTTTTTGGTGCTGAAACCGAATCTGATATACAAAAAATCGTAGACCCTCAAAACCTTTAGATATAGCTCACAATGGTTTTTTTGTATGCATTCGAGCCAAAAAAAAAAAATAAATATGGAAATATTGCTAAATAAAAATGATTCGTTCCATTACTTGCAGATTTTAAATATCTACTCTAGTTAATTTTTTACAGGCCCACAAATCGAAACTTTGTACTTTTTTTCGTATTTTCCGATAAAATGTTTGAGGATTAACAGATTTTTGCCACTTTTTATGCCTTTTTTTTTGATTTTTTGTAAAAAATATACTTAGATTCCTTAACCCTTACCCTCTCTAGACTAAATGAATGATAATTTTTCGACTTAATTGTGATTTTTTATATTTGCTTTGCCTAAAAAGAATAAAAAAGAAATTAAAAATAAACCATTTTTTTTTTTAGTTTTTGCTCGAGTTTTTGTTTACTTAGAGTTTCAGGAGAGCAGTATTATACTGAATTAAATTTGCATATTTGTTTGCATACATAGAAAGTCTAGAAAAGTATTTTGGATTAATATTGCCTTAAAGAAAAAATGAAGAGTAAAGTCACAATTGTGACACCCTGGAGGGTAAGGATTAAGTAAAAATACATAAAAAATGTCACATAGCGTAACACTATAGGAGCAACTTAAAAAAAAGCAAAAAAAAAAGAACTAAGGTTTTGTGCCAACAAAAATATTACTTTTTAAAAGGCTATTACTCCTCTAATATTGAATTAATTATTAGCTTAGTTTAAAATAAAGAATCACCCTGCAGCATTAAAATTAATTAATTGGTGCTTTTTTTGTTCCCCATTCAATATGCTCATCTTCGAAAAGCCGTAGCTCCCTTAAAGCTCATTTACTTTATAGAAACTTTTTTTATATTTTTGGATGTAGAATCGCCTTTTAAATTTTGGCATGCCAGTTACTGATCACCCTATATTTATTTGGGTTTAAATAGATATTATTTTTATCTGTGTTGGTATGTAAAACATACTATGTACTATGTTTAACATACGCACATATACCTATAGGTGGTAAACATGTCAGATTCTAATGATGCTAGGCAGATCAAACGTTGTAGAAAACTGCGTATTATCCAGAAGAATATACCGGGTGTCCCAACTCTATTTACCCAGGATTTTCTCCTAAACTAAAAGAGATAATCAAGTTCTGAGAAAACCATTTTAAATAAGACAACTTAAACTATCTTTTATCATATATTTGATACTTTCAGCTTTCAGCTGAAATGTGGGCACGGGGCATAGAGGGACATTTTTTAAATGGAAAGGGGGGTCGTGTGATACATCATTTTAAAGCTTATAAAATTCTCGATTTAACTATAAACTTTTTAATTTTTTTAAACATTTTTTTTTGGGTTTAAAATAGGGTTGAAAATGGGTTATTTTAACAAAATTTTTCTAAAAAATCAAACAATTCTTTAAAAATTACTAATTTCATGATGATAAAACGTAAATTATACTTTTAAACTAATTTTAATTGACATAAATAAAAAACTTAAAAAATCGTATTTTTTAGCACAAAAAATTAAAAAATCGAAACCTAAAAAAATGTTTAGAAAATTAAAAAGTATACAGTCCAATAGAGAATTTTATTTGCTTTAAAATGATGTATTACACGACCCCCCGCATTTTAAGAGCTGAAAGTATCAAATGTATGCTAAAAGATATTTTAAGTTGTCTAATTTAAAATGGTTTTCGCAGAACTTGATTATCTCTTTTAGTTTTCGAAAAAATCGCTGGGTAAATAGAGTTGGTATTTGAAAATAAATTATTTTTTTTATTTTTTTTTATATTTTTGTTACATAGTTACAGACAAAAAATACATAGCCAATCTCCTAATAATTATAAGCTTATTATTTTTAAATAATTAAAAAAAGCTTTTATTGTATTAAATGTTTCGTTAAATTTAAAAATTGTATTTTTAATAGGTTTATGTTTAAAAAATATTTAGTAGCAGCAATTTCAAAAAATATTTCAATACTTACAACTATTTTGTCGTGTATTTATATGTTGGCACGTATATTAAATACCTGAAGCTATTCTATAGAATTTTGTATTTGCATTCACAATACCTTTACTGCCCGTATTTTGTATGTCTATTCATACACACAAAATTTAATACTTTCATCCTATAGAAGACTCTTCTAAGAGGCGAACTAATCTTGCATTTCTTTTGATCTCAAAGAACTTGTCCTATGCTTTTTTTAAATGCGTATTTGCATTTTTAAAATTAAGTATGGAGACTTGCCCACGCCGAGAATTTGTTGTCGTATTAAATACTGAACAATTTCATATACAGGGTTACTCTTTTAAATGTTGTGCACACACGTAACTTTTGAAAATATGTATATCACACAACAAAAACTATCACTACACCTTGTATTTATTATTTGGACTTTTTTGTACAAAATCTTACAAATTTTTAAAATTTGGAAAAAAATATAATTTTTTTTTTAAATAATTACATTATTATTGAGAAAATTTTAAGCCCTTTAAAATGACTTATCACATAGCCTAGGGTGCCGTTTAAAATATTATCACTCACAAATATTGCAAATTTCAAGTTAGAAGTTTATATCTCATCCCGTTCAACAGTTACGGGGGTCTACGATTTAAAAGAAGAATCCTGTATATGGAATTCCAAGCAACTTTAATTAATAAATACAAAATATCACAGTAACAATAGCAGAACAACCTTATGTTTTACTGTAACAACTTGTATTTAATAACTAAAATTACGAGGGGTTTAAAATATACAAAAAACGTTCAGTATTTAATACGGTAACAAATTTAAAGTTTAAAAATGAGTTCTTGAGTATTCCAGAATAAAAAAACTTTATTTCCTACATGCACAAAATATTGTAAAACTTTACCATAACCATCAATATTGAAATTTTAGTAGACAAAACGGCGTAACTATATACAAAAAACCTATAATAAATTAATTATAATTATTATATTTATTTTCTATGTAGAAAACAACTTTTTGTACATAATGATTTAGTGTGTATAAAATTTTATTTTTAGCTTCGCTAAAAGGGCCGCTAAAAATTATATTTTTGTCGAACTTTTTGAGCTATAGGAATAGTTTTTTGATCTGATCGCATGCAAAAAAGGACTTTTTTATGCTTTTTTATTTACTATTTTTCATTGACATTTTTTTGACGTTTTCTAAATTGCCAAAACAATACAATACCATGTTTTATCAAAGTATAGTTTTCAGTTTCTCCTAGAGAACACATTGTATCGGTCTGCGGTCTGTTGGACTCTGTTTACCTATAGGTTAATATTTTTACCAGAGCTTGTTTATATGAATAAAAGTTTGGGTCGTAGGAAAAATGGTGTACATAACTTGTCGAAAAGTTTCTTTCATGCATTCGAGACGTTTCCGCACTCGCCGCTGCACGGCTCGTGCTAAATATTCGCTCATACGAAATAAGTCACTTTCCGTAAACGTTATGTAATATACTATAGCCTAACGTTAGGTCAAGTCGTTCGTTATTTTAAAACGTTTTATATTACGATATTTTAACTTCATCGGGTTCTGTAAACAGTCTGATGTACAAATTGAAAGTTGAACAAGCTGTGAAGATATGTAATGCTACGCATTCCATTATATATTATTCACAGTAAATAGTATATTGCATTTCCAAAAAAAAAAAGTTTTCAAAAAAACTTAATTTTTTTAAATTTTTTAAAAAATTTTTTATTAAATTTAATTTTTCCTGAGAAAATTACTTTAATCTGAATTTTCTTTCAGCATTTTTTGATTTTTTTTTAAGTTTAACCCCCTATAACTGTTTTTGGGGGGTTACTTTTAAAAACAATAGGGATCTTCCCCTCATAGAACTTGATTTTTCCTGAAAATTTCAATACGATCGGATTATTCGCTCTTGACTATCGTGTCTACAAAAATCGTGACATCAGACGGACGGACAGACATTTGAAAAAAAAAAGTTGCTTATTTTTTCATGAAACAAATTTATATCCAAGAATTTTTTATCTAGGATGATTTTTGATTTTTTTTTTGAAAATTCGAAACTACCGTATAATATTATTCTAGCGCTGGCGCTGTGAATAATACTATAATGTCTAATATAACTCAACGTTCAGACGATATTTAAAAATAAGCTAAATGTACTAATTTTAGAATTCTACGGCTTTTTAAATACAAAATTACATTTAACGTTTCAATAATAAATCTTTCATTGTAAACTTTTTTATTACTTTTAAGTTTAAATTGTTAATTTAAATGCTTCACTGGCAACAAAGTTTTTAAGTTCAAGCAATTATAATAAATATTGATAGGTTATATCCCGAGACCTAATAATTTAACCGGGCTGAACTGCAAGTAGCTGTGTTTTTGTTAATTTTGCTTGGAAAATGTTTGAAACTTGATAATTCATTATAAGAAGCTCGATAGCGCAGGTCGAGCGCTTTTTTTATGAATTATTAAGTTAAAAACATTTGCTTAAAAGCAAAATTACCAAAAATAGAGCTGCTTGTAGTTTAGGTGGTTTAAATCATTAGGTTAAGGGTTATATTTTAAGATTATTTCTTTAAAAATATGTAATTAAAACAAGCAGGTGTATTTTGGTAATTTTGAGCTATCGGCATAATAGAAACTTATCTATATAAATAGCGAGATGCTATTTAATCGCTCTTAAATAGCGAGATGATATTAAATTACTTCTAAATTAACAGAATTGGTCAATTATGACATTTTCTTGAAATTTAATTTGTTTAAAATATATGAGGGAAATAATCCTATATAATAAGGGAACATTCAAGTATTACGTAACGCTCCTAGGGGAGTGGGGGTCATTTTGGAGTGTTACGCCCATGTTAATGGTATAGGAAAATAGCGTTACAGGGGGGGGGGGTCCAAAATGATCAAAATTTGCGTTACGTAATACTTAAACGTTCCCTAAGTTAATTACCCAAACCAATTTTCAAAAACGATAAATACAACCAAATTGTGGTCACGAAGCGCTGTGAATAGTATAATAATAGGAAGCTTGTCAATGAAAAATATTACCTTTTAGTACTTGTAATAAATCATTTTTTTATGAATATTTTCTGTAAATAATACTGTTTACAAAAATATACACCTTAACAACCGACATGTTTGAAAGTATGCCGTAATGTGTTTATTTAAACTTTTAATAATAATATTTACAAAAAATAAACGTACATACTATGACGTGCCCCTATTAGTTTTTTCAACTGTCTTTTTTGTATTCTATATACTTGAAACATAGTTTTACGTTAAACTAATCAAATCTTTAATAACACGATCTAATTCTACATAAAAAAGTGAAAAAAAAATATATTGTATGCTTCTTAACGGAACTGCAGCGCCCTCAAAAAACCTAATTTTATGTAATAAACAGTATTCGGCGTAAACTCAGTTATAACTCATCAACGTTGAAAATAAATACAGAAACATAGGCTTACGGAATAATTTTGCCGAATTATGAGGGAAATTTTTATAAATCAAAACATTTGACGACTATTTTGTTACCCACAACAATATTAACTATACATATTAACTATATATACGTATACCCCTGAAGCAAGTTTTGATTAATGACTAAAAAAAGCCTCTGAAAACTGTTAAAAAAAAATTGATCTCGCACATCCTTGGGATTTTGCCGAATAAATTAAATATTTGCCGAATGAATGCAAATATTTTCCGAATTGAAAAACTTTGCGGGGTGTCACACCCCCGCCATACCCCCCTTATGTCCGGCCCTGGATGTACTTTCATAATTATATGGGAATTCCCATGACTTAAGTCATGTTTTCTATAAGCTATATTCTTATATTCTAGAATTTAAAGTTTCTTTGAAACCTTTAATGAGTTAGTAAAACTAAAGTTTAACGTAAAGTTTCAAAAGTAACCTTTCTGAAAGTTTATATTAAAGCTTTCTTAAAGCTTTAATTTGAAACCTTGCTTAAGTTAGGAATATAAATCTTGACGTAACCTTTTTTTACAGACGTTTTTAAAAGCTTGCCAATTTAAGCTTACAGCAACTTTTCATAAGTAACCTTTATAAAAGTTTTTATTAAAGCTTTCTTAAAGCTTTAATTTGAAACCTTGCTTAAGTTAGGGATATAAAGCTTGACGTAACCTTTTTTTACAAACGGTTTTAAAAGCTTGCAAATGTAAGCTTACAGCAACGTTGGCAAGGTTGCATGCTCAGTGGGTTGATGCCACCCAAGGGCCAAACTCAATTTAGCATTTTTTTAAGATAAGCCCCCTTTCTAAAAAGCTACTTATAGTGAAATATAATTTACCTAATATTTACAAAAGTTTATTTTAGCACTAAATTTTCCGTTTATTTTTATTATTAAGAAGAAATTTCTTACTTATTACCAATATGCTATTTTAATTTAAATAAAATCCCTAAACAAAATATACATTTATTAAATTCTTAGTATTATTTCTACTTTACAATTTTAATAAATACAAAATCAAGAATAATGTTAATGTCAACAGAACGAAAATATTTTTGCATAATGAAACATAATTTATTTTCTTCCACTTAGTAAATGTTTTTCGTTACATTACAGAGTTTGGTTTTTCTTAATAATATGCTAATTTTCGTCTAAATTTTCCAGGCTTATAAACAATGTAATACCGAAAAAGTTATTTATAAAAGTATACTTTTTTTACTGCCTGATTAAGTGCTAGCTTATATATTTTAAGGGGTATTTCTACCTTCAAATTTTAAAAATATTTTGTTTTTAAATATTTTTTTTATATAGGAAGAAAAAAAATATCATTTAAAATTTTGTAGGTATGTTTATTTATATTTATATTTATTTTTCTTGAAACTTTTTTATTTTTTGGCCAAAAAAAATTCTTCTAGGGCTATAGCGACTTCAATACTGAATAATATTTGTTTTTTTAAGTCGATCCAAACGACCGGAATCATGGCGACTACCGTTTTGATGTTTTTTTTTTATTTCATGGCAAAAAATGGCACTTTAAAAATATATTTTTTTGTATTCTTTAAATATAAATACCTAAATATACCTACAAAATTTCACAATGATATCTTTTTTCTTTCTATATAAAAAATAATTTTTTTAAAATATAATGTTTTTAAAATGTGGTTGTAGACCCCTTAAACGGTTGTCAAGGCTTGTTTACCCTGAAAATCAATAAAATTAATAGACTCATTTATTATTGACCGTAGGTAGTTAAGCATAGTCAATAAGGAAAAAAAATAACACAACTACTAACTTATTTTAACTTATTTGTGAAACTGACAGATATAACGAAACATTGTTTAACTTAGATTTGCAGTTGCTAGCTTCGGATAGTAGAAATAGTTATTATATAACAAGGGACTAAACTTGCTGTTTTAGTCCCGCTGCGTGAGCGAGCGTAGCGAGCGAGGGAAACAGACATGCAAGGGACTAAAACAGCCACGTTTAGTCCTGAGGTATATAGTTACTATTTTTTGCACATGCAAACATAACACTGGCCTACAAAAAAAAATTTTTGGTTTGGTGCAGCTCTGTTCACATCTGTAGTCGGTAAGGTAGGTAGTATGAACTACATTGCTGCTACTAGATGTCAGCTGACAGCTCTGGTTTACCTACGATTCTTATTTTAACTTTTTTCCGGTTTTATTCGAAATCAGTCAATATTATAACGACTTTTATGACAATAATCGTATAAATTTAGTATGGCAAGTAAGTCGAGATGTTGCATTAACGATCCTGATATGTTTTGTTACATATGTGGTGAGTATATAATGAAAGATCAACGGAAACCGATTAATGACACGGTAATTCGCTTGTATTCTGCATACTTTGGTATTGAAATTGGCAATCAAGATATGAGCTGATATGAAAAAAGTGACTAGTTTTCTCGTATCAGCTCACAAAATATACCCAAAATCAGGTCTAAAATCTTAGGCACCAAAATGAGTGTAGGCCAGTGTAATTTAGGTAGGTAAATAAAATTAAAAATCAAGCTTCTAAAATCGGGTGTTTTATTTTCGTGATTTAATCAAGATGCCTGTGAATTTTGAAAAGTCAGTTTCACAGCTGTCACGATTTCAATTGTGTTTTGATATGGTTGACACAAATGTCAGTTCGAAAAAATGGACGAAGATAAATTTAAAGTAATTTAAACAATGTTAGTTTTAAAGGTTTTCTTTGTTAAAATCAAATAAATTCATTTAAATAGCTAATTTCTTACAAAACATCACCAAACCTAATTTTTGAACCAGTAAAGCACATATCATTTATAATATTTTAATATTATCAAGGTTGCCGTGATTGTTTTCCCTTGGGAGAAAAACGGCAAGTTTAGTCCCGAAAATAAGCGACAAAATTAAGTTGGTCGTGCAAAAGGAATATTATATTCACCACGTATGCGAACTGTCTTTAATGTTCTCGAATTTTTTTTGCCTCGGCTTCCTTTCAGCAAAACAACTTCAGTCTTGAACACTCAATACTAAGTTCGCATACTGCATAATGTACTATTGTATCATAGCAATTTTCTAAAAAAAATTGTTGGTAAAAGATTAATCTAGTTAACAAATATTAATTTTTATTGTGTTCTGAATCCAAATCCGTCACGAATATTTATTTTTTTAATTGAGGGGTTATATAGATTTGCTACCAACGTCTTAATAAAAAATATACTAGAGCATAGTGATAAATTTTATTTTTATATCAAAGGTTAATAATTATTAATTATTCGACATCAAAAAAGAATAAAAAAGTTTTTATGAACTTGATGTGCGCATATTATTATACAGTTGTTACAGTATTAAAAACAGAACAACGTAATGTTGTAGCAAGTTGTATTCAATAACTAAAGTTATTGGGGTTCCATAAATACAAAATCTTTTGTTATTTAATATGGTAACAAATTATAATTATCAGGGGTAATATCATAAGTGATACTGGGTTAGGTATCGGTGGTTTTTTACATAAATTTTTTCGAATATTAATCCCAATGACGAAAATGCAACGACTGCTTTAGCAGGAGTTGCATTTTCCAAAAATTGGGATTCATATGAGTAAAATTTGAATAAAAAAAAGCACCTGTACCTAACCTAGTATCACGAATTGATATTTAGGGAGAGAATATAATTTATAATTAATACACATACCTCTTAATTATAACATATTAATCCACAAATAAATTATATTTTATAAATTAAAAAGCAAACAATAAGCACGATTTTAGATTAAAGAAAAGAGGGGCAAAAAAACCATCGTAGGGGTAAGGTATTTTTACTTATCAGTACAGCATACTACATATATATAAATTATATTCTCACTGTATTTTACTCCTAATACCTGTATATTCAGTGTATATAGCCCGTTTGACAAGCAAATGTATAAAGCAACAATCTTCCTTTTAGATGGTGGTTCTAGTTTGGTATTTGGCATTCCTCTAACGCAATGTGTTGAAAATGACAGACTGGTCAGAGCGGCAGCAGGAACGAGTCCTTTTCGCAGCAGGGGAGAACTGTCGCATTCTGCAGATGAAACTACGATAGGGAGACAAGGGTCTAGGAGCAGTTTTAGTTCTTTGATGGGAGATAATGTAAGTGGATCAAACAACAATCTTATTATGTAATAACATTTTAGGGCCCTTTTACGAATTTACAGAGGTTTTGTGCGCAAATTTTAAATATTTTTTTTATGAATCCGAGCCATAAAAATATTTCGATATATCACTCCATTCACCGGTAGCTTTGCTGCTGCCGTTAAAACAAAAAAAGCTGCTAGATGGAGTAACCGAATGTGCTTTTCTGAATAATTTTTGTCAACCAACTATTTTAAGAGAAAATAACTGACGCTAGGGACTCTATATGAAATGATATTAAACATTACATAATGGGGTTTAATACCACTTAATTCAGGACCCTAACTGACGCTACGATTTTCATAGTGCTTTTTATGACCTGTATGGTATAAAGGTTTAAACCACTAAGGCCCGGTTGTACAAACCTTGCTCAAATCTGACCGAGCTCAACTGTCATGGAAAATATTTTTGCAACAATTGTTTTAATGGTGAAGGAGCTCCGCTCAAAGTTAAACCAGGTTTGTACAACCGGGCCTAAGAGTCAATAACGGATCTTTCGAAATTTCTGAGAGACTTCAGCTCTCTAAAACTCTAAAAGTTACGTTAATGAAATATTCTTTTTGTGGGAAGTAGGATTATTCTAAAATTGAAATTATAATAACAAGGATAACGTTAAATAAACTTGTATATGGGATCATAACACTTGCTTTTGGGTTTCGTTGTTTATTTTAAATTTAAGGATTTTAAGTCCAAACGAATTCCTTAGAAAGCTTTTTACGTTTTCTCTTCTCTCCCAAAATAAAGAATAGTTTATTTACAAACGAAATTGAGATTTTGTTGAATACGGTTTAGAAATTTTGTTTATATTTGAGGCATGTAAGATCAAAAGGTGGTCCAACTTGTAAATTGGACTTATTACCTTTTGATAGGATTACCTAACTTTTGAAAAACTGCAAATACCTCTCATTATTTTGTAACTCTCATTATTTTGTACAAGACAATAGAACCTGTTGCATTTTATTTAGCTTAATAAAAGTGTTCTATGGTACAAAGATTGCCAGAATCTATTAATAATTTTTAGAAAAGTAAACAAAAATGTTTAGACTTATTACGTTTTAATCCTAACCGTTGAACTTACTTCCTATTGATTCAAACCTTTTTAAAAAAATATGTTTTAGTGCCTTAAAAAGTTTCATTTAATGGATGTTTATCAATATTTGTCGTGATTTTATTTGAAGTTCATCTTAATTTTCTGCTGATGCCAAACAAATAACTGTCTAGGAAATTTTAAGGGCAATGCTTTTGAATACAGTCAAATATTTAATATTTTTTATAAGGGGGTGTGGGAGAATTATAAAAAAATGTCAGTGGGAGATCATACCTACTAACTGTGGTACACTAGGGTGGACCTTTTTTTATCATCTTAAAATTTTGATTTAGGTGTAAAGTGAAAAATTTAAAGGGCTTAAAATCTGGTTTTTTTCTTTTGAGCATACAAAATTATGTGCCAAATTTCAAAATGATCAAAAGATTCTAACCCGCCCCGGAAATCCGCCAAAGTTGTCCCTAATACTAAAACTTACGAATTTCTACTATAAATGTCAAACGGTAAACAAATATTTTAAAAATGTATTAAACTGTACTGATTTTTTTTTATCTAACGCATTCTAATAACTATGCATAATAACAAAAATGATTTAACTAAAACAAAATGAGCTAAGCGCCAAATATTTAGCAGCTCTTATTTGGCTCTTAGCTCGTTTTGTTTTAGTTAAATCATTTTAATATTATGAATAATATAGAATATAAGAATGCATTAATTAAAAATAAATTCAGTACGAACTGCTACATTTTTAAAATGTTTGTTTACTGTTTGACTCACACTTATGGCAGAAATTCATAAATTTTAGTGTTCGAGGCAACTTTGGATGATTTTCGGCACGGTTTTTTTGGTAAATAATTTTGTATGCTCAAAAGGAAAAAAAATAACAACAAGCTCCTTAAGTTTGTACCAAAATTCATACACTTTACACCTCGTTTCTCTGTTTATTAAAGGCTGTAGAGATTTCATATTTTGGCTACCCCCTAAATAGGGGTTTGTGTTAGGGGAGGTAGCCAAAATATAAAATCTCTATAGGCTTTAATAACGCGAGAACCGGGGTATGAAGTGTATGAATTTTGGTACAAATTCCGTTACGTAATACTTGAACGTTCCCTTATACAAAAATTACAGAAAATTCTCAACGATTTTTTACGATTTAAGAATTCAAGGGGTCCAACTAGGACACTTAGAGAAGTTTGATTCTCATATTTTCAGAATTTTCTAGTTATACCTAAATGAAAATTTTAAGGTAATAAAAAAATATAAGGTCCACCCTATTGTTACACTCTGGTCTTATTTTAAGATGTTGATGAAAAAAAATAGCTGTATTTCTAAATCTAAATATCTCGTATAGTTCGACGCACAGATCTGTGGCTACGGGAAATAGGTTTGGAATGTGTGTGCAAGTGGGATGCCCGTTGTATGTACGCACGCCTTATAATGCTCTTTACGGAAAGAAGAGAGCGCGGATTACTCCTCCCCCTTTCGTCGGAGACTTTCTTTCATGCGGAGAACTATACCACAGATCATCAAATTTAGACTGTAATAAAGGAAAATGTATCACTTGGCATTCAAAACATTAATTTCAGGTCCCTATTAACAACTCTAAACCATTTAAAAAAAAATTTTTGACAAAACAATTTTTATTTAGTTTAAATTAAATTTTTAAAATCGTGCAGTATGATTCCAGCCATTACTGTATATTTTAAATCATACGTGGCGCCTAAAGTAATAAACACTTACGGTTGTAAGTATAAAAATAACCGTATATATTTAACTAAAATATTTTTTCGCAAATTATCATACTCAATTAAAATTTGTCGTTGAGAACTTTTTTGCCAAATGGTTAAAATACTTACCTGTAAACAACATTTATTTGTGAATATTTTCAAAAACTAAAAGGGTTTCGCAAAAGACTAGCGTAATTGAGACTGTAAAAAGCATCAAAACATTAAGGGGACTTATCGTTTCATAATTGGAAAAAAATATTTATAAAACATATTAAGAATATATATTTTTTTTTTGCACTTTTAGTACATCTTGATCACTTCAGAGGGCGTTTTCCAAAAGACACTTTATATAAACGGCTCCACAGTTTTTGGGCTTTCTGTAATACATAGAGTAAAAATTCCAACGCGATTCTATTCATAAGATTAAACTTAAAAAATATTCTATTTTTAATATTTTTATCATTTTATAAACATTTCTCTGAAAAATTTAATGGCTTTTTGCTGTTGTCTTATTTAAACTGTGCTTTGCAGAAACTGATTATCTCTTTTAATTTTCGGGTAAATCGTTGTCCAATATAGTTGAAATCAGGGGGTAGTTTTTAAATGTTTTTTTAACACTTCTCAACTTAAAAATAGCAAGCATAATAATTACTGTTTTCGCCAGCTCAGGGTCTATACAACACAACCAAAAAATATAGGGATGCAATTTAAAAATAAAAAGTTAGGTAATTTGAGGGGGAGGGGTTAAGGAGTTGATTTTATTTTTTACTACTTTTTGTAGATATTATTGTCCTATTCAATGTGGTTTTTGCAGAACTTGATTATCTTTTTTATTTTTCGAGAAAATTGCTGTCTAAGTAGAGTTGGGCAACCCGGTATATGTTTATACCGTTAAATACATTTTTGAAGAAACTTTCTTTCCCGATTTGTTCGAAACTAAAAATAAATGAAAGAGTATAATATTTATTCTTATTCAATAGCATCATAACAGCATAACCTTCTATTTATTTTTAATTATTAAAAGTAAATTGGATCCAAAAATAAGTAAAAAATCCTTGGTTAAAACCTAAAAATATCGAAAAAGTATAAAATTAGAATTTCCATTGTAAATTAACAATTCAAACCTTTTTTATTATAAATTTAATGCCTTTGAAGTTTAAAATAGGAAATTTGAGTTATTATACCAGGTGTTTTATATGAGAACAATCAAGCGTTTTTTGAGTTTACTGCGAAATATATAAATAAATAGAACGACAAATAGTTTTATCAATTTACGTGAAACTTGACTTTTTCCTCACGCTTATAAAATTAAAGAACATTGATGTCACTTTTTCTGTATTTTGAGTTATACCGCCGAAATAATTTTTTTCAGATAAATATAACCTAAAAAAGTCAATATCAGTGCTTGTGAGATAAATGTAGACTTTAAGCGACAAGGGCCGGCGTGTATTTTCAATAAACATTTCTGTTAAACTGCTAAAACGGCCAATTTTTAACTTAGTGTATCCGTTCAAAATTTTTGACATTGGCACTTTTAAAACCAAACTACACCCTACTGAAAATGACGGGTTTGTGCACCATTTATACCCGCCCAGACCCGTCATTTTCAACAGGGCAGAATTACACATGATTCTGCATTATATAGGATTTTTTACAGAGAATAAGGGGCTGTCCATATATTACGTAACGTAATTTTTCTAAATTTTTGACCCTTTCCCCCCTGTGTCACAACCTGTCACATTTATTAAAACAGACCCCCCTACCTTTCCCCAGGTTGTAACGTAACAATATTCAAATTAGTAATGTTTTCCTAATATACTTTATGAAACAGAATTCCGAGGTATAATTGCATAATGCAAGAATTTATAAAGTTTAAAAATTATACATATATTATTATTGTATTATTTGTTACGTAGGTACCTAAAGGATACATTTTTATCGCTTCACTTAGTAAATTCAATACCAGAAAACATGCAAAAAACGAAATATCATTCATTTGTCCACGGAAAAGTCATGTGCAGGCCCGTAGCAAAGAAGATATAGTGGAGGGGCAGAAGGTGAAAAAAAAACAAACTTTTTAGTCTAAAATTACTTTTATCCTCTCGACAAAAAAGTTGAAAACTAAAAAAAAAAACGTTCCCGCTACTGCTAGGTTTTACAACTTTTTTCTTCGACGAAAAATTTGATGACTAAAAAAAAAGTTTTCACTAACTAGTACTTGTAGTAGCAGTACTGCTAAAATTACAACTTTTATATTTCTAACCAATGAAATGTACAACTTTTTCTAATTTCAAGGTAGTGGGGAAAGGCTCCCCCATCCCCTTATAGCTATGGCTCTGGTCATGTGTTTTTTCACGTCGACAAACGGCATTACACATCTCTATTTCTTCGATTTCTGGTGAACGTTCACTCAAATCAACCAAATCAACGTCTGTTACGTAACATTTTCTTAGACCCCCCCCCGTCACAAACTGTCACATTTTTTGTGACCCCCTCCCCCCTAGGCACGTTACGTTATATATGGACAGTCCCTAAGTCGTTTTAGGTAATTTACAGGAAATAGGGATTATTTTAATTATAATTATTAATTATAATGTAGGTATATAATGTAAGTTTTTTTTTATTTTAAAGATAACTAAGCTTAAAAAATTATTTTATACTTCTTGGGTGAAACAAATGGTATAACAAATGGTATTAAATTAAATTTGTTAGGTGTAAAGTTCAAACGGATTTCCACTTGAAGATAATTTCGTTTTAAACTCGCCTCTTTGTAACAAAATTATTACTTAATTGAAAAATAAGCCTTTATTTATTTTTTTCTTCCAGAAGCCTCAAAACATTAACAAATAATATTCTAATCGAGATATTAAAAGGAATGTTTTCTAAATTGATTTAAAAACTGCAGATCTATTAAGAGCTGATATTTGACCCTTATTCATATCAACTTTTGTATTATTTTTTGACGTTTTATTAAATTCCATTCCTAGTTTTACAATTTATTATTAAGCAAAACCATTTCTTATTGTCAATTTTTTTTCAAAAATACGAGAATCAAAGAAATTAAGAAGAAAAGTAATAAAACTTCCAAAGATAATACAAATAATGAGAAACGGGTACCTTTTCTAGACGGGTGAAAATCTTCTTATATATTTCAAATCACTCGTAAAAGTTTAAGTCTATCAGCAATTTTCTTGTTTTCGTTTTTCACAGTTTCATTACTTTTTCTGTATTTTTTGACCATTTTCTTTTGTTTTTTCTTTCTAGTTTTATAGAATTGTCTTTTTTAACGAGGCCATAAATTATAAATTTATTTTAAAACATCAAAATTTTATTTTACCTATGACTATGATTTTTACTAGTGTCAAAATTTGACATCTAATTAAAAATGTATAAATATATCAAAATTTATTAAAATGCATATACCTCGGAAACTAATAGTCCTACGATAAAAATGATTACATGTGTTTTTGTAGGGAATCAAACATTATTTTCATTTATTGTCCTACTATAAATAATAAGTGAAATATCGCTAAAAATTATATTTTTGTCCATTTTGCCCACTTGCCCTACGCTAATGCTAGCCATATTTGTTGTGACGCAAATAGAAAAGGTCATGAATGCCTTGGTAAAAGAATTTTTCAATTCGGACGTTCCGTTCAAAAGTTATAAGGTTAAAGGCCTATCCAGAAGCTTGCATAAGAACATAAAACATAAGAATGCGATGCCGTGATTGGCTTACAAGATACGTGGCAGCACATCAAGCCAATCACGGCATCGCATTGTTATGTTTTATGTTTGTTGTTTTTTTAACACCCACTTTTTTCACATTTTCTCGACGTTTCATGACATTCTAAACCCGAAAATGCATTTTTTGTTGTTTTTGGGTCGATTTTGATAACGAGTGTTTCCACGCGTAAAAAGTTCATAATGCTGACATAGCTCTATAGATCAAATATATCCTGTCAAGAAAGCAAAAGTTCATCAAAGGATATCAATTTGAAAGAAATACACTTTGAATAACTCGAGAACCGATAATCTGATTTAAAAAAAAACATTGTTAAACAATGTTAGTTTTATCTTTTATTTTTAAGTGTGTAGTGGCATGCATATATCGGAGAATGGCCGAAACCATGCATTTTTAGACACATGATTCTACAGTGCGGTCCAAAAGTCACCCCCTTAACTTTTGAACGAGTTGATATATCGACTTCAAATTTAGAACTCTTAAATAAGACAACTTAAACTATCTTTTAGCATATATTTGATATTTTTAGCTCTTAAAATGTGGGCAGGGGGGCATGGGGGGACATTTTTTTAAATGGAAAGGGGGGTCGTGTGGTACATCATTTTAAAGCTTATAAAATTCTCTATTCTCTAAGTTTAAGTTGTCTTATTTAAAATTTCCAAATTTGAAGTCGATATCTCAACTGGTTCAAAAGTTAAGAGAGGGGAGGGGGGGTGACTTTTGGACCGCTCTGTATAAACTTTTTAACCAAAATAAATCGTTTTTTAACATTTAACATTTAATATTCTTCAAAAATTTTACAGTTTTATAAAAATAAATCTTTATAATTATATCACGGAAACTAAACATGTTTAGACACATGTTGATACATACCTTTGTTAATTAGAACGATCCATCATATATATATTTCTTATTCAATTTATATAAATTTTTACATAAAAAAAAATAAAAATATCATCAGAAACTGCCACATAAATTTATTGATTAGTGATTTTTTTCTAATACTGAATTATAGAATAATCTATTCTAAGAAAAAAACTTTTTATAAAATGCATAGCCACTACGGGCCTGGGTGTATTGGGCAACGGGCCATTAAAAAAAGCAATAGACCTGGTTAATTGCAAAACTACTATTCCTATTAGTTAGTGTCGTCGACAAACGTCACTTGTAAACCATTGCATCAGGCGATTGACGTCAGAACTGGCATACTTGGCATCGAAACTTAAAAATAAATTTTAGCTAATAATATTTGTACATACTTCCACCAAAAACGGTCCCAGTTTGCAGTATTTTAAATGTTGGCCGACTAACATCTTACTCTTAATTTTCCCACTGCGTAACATCTCTACTGTATGCAACCCCTATACAACAACCCTACTCCGTAACATCCGATTAGCCACTTATAATAAATGAATGGTTTGTGAGATAAAGAACTTTCTTCTAGGTGCCATTCTTACTTAAAAATCTAAAATATTCGCATGTGTTATTCTAATATTTACTATTAGAATAACACGTGCGAATATTTTAGATATACATATATATATATATATATATATATGTATAATAGTCTCCTTGTCCGTGTTATCTTAACGTTTATTACTAAATAGGTATAAAATAAACTAAATTTGACAGTGACACTTTGACAAATATTTTTTTGAGTGACTAATCAAGTGTATAAACTGCGGAGTAGGGTTATTCGGAATCGGGTTATTGGGAGTAGGGTTATCGGCAGTAGAGTTATTGGGAGTAGGGTTATTGGGAAGTAGGTATGTTACAGAGTAAGGATGTTATGAAGTTAGTACTCCGCTTCATCTATAACAAAAAATAATAATAATATCGGATAAACAAAAATTTTGACTATTACCACAGTAACTGTTGTGGTAACATAATTCAAAATTATGTGCGGGGCATAAAATTATTTTGGGTTTGCTTCTTTAACATTTGCTTCTCATTGCGCCCATGTTGCCCTATATGACATTGTTTCCTTATTAATTTTTTTACAAAGTAATTTAAAAAAACAATCGGTTTGAAACATACAATTTTTAATGGTTTTGGTTTAAAACAATGAAATTGATTAAAATATAATTTTTTTAAACTTTGAGAGTTTATTATGAACTCAAATTAAATTAAAATGCAAATGCCTTAACCAAAAACTTATTTAAAAACTAATAAAAAGTAACAAAATCAAACCTTAATAACTCTTTGCAACTTTGTAACTTTATTTCTAACTACAATTAATATAATAATAACCCATTACTATTACTATAAAAGTTTAATTAATTTATAAGCCCATTTAAAATAACCTGATAATAAATGTAATCAAGATGAAGTAACTTTATTTAATGGCTTAATATATTGGGTATTTAATATATTATATGACTTCTAACACTTTAAGCACATAAATATTAACGTAGTACACAGTGGCGGACTTGGTACTTGGGGCCCGAGCCGGCAAGGTCCTCTGTCAAAGGGGGCCGCGAAACGGACAAAGGGAGATCGCGAAACGGACAAAGGAGGTCCAAACAAAATAAAAACCTTGTTTATGCTAACACTTTCAATTCCTTTTTAATGAAGGACCTATGTTAGGAAATCATAACGAGCCTTTCTGAAAAACTAATACAAGATCAAAAACACTTTCGCGGTTAATAAAATAACACAGGCCCACAAAAGAAAAAAAGTGGTCTGTGCTGGGGTTGAGATCCACTTATTCTTATGTATTTTGGGATGCTGAACACGAATCTGTCATAAAAAAAGGCACTTCATAGGCTCATTTTTTTCTACACTGGAAAAACTGTCTGGGGCCACAAAAAAAAAAGAGTGGTCCGTGCTGGGGTTTAGACCAACCTATTCTTATGTATTTTGAGACGGCGAACAAGAATCTGTCATAAAAAATGCACTTCAATTGCTCATTTTTTTGTTACACTGAAATAATATGAGATTTTTAGTTAAGTTGAAAAATTCTTTAATCTTTAGTTGGGAAATTTTTGTTCTGCCCCCCTTGCATAAACCCTGTCAATATCCCAAGACAACATCCCTCGATATATTTTGGCGAAAAAATAATTTAGTTAATTTTTTTTTAGCGAGGATCTTGCGAAAGTCTTACATCAAAAAGCCGGCTAGTGGGAAGCGTGCCAGGCCTTCTGGACCAGTTATCCGGTGGTTCAATGGCGGACATAACGGGCGGTACAGCAGAAGAGGAATGTTCCGTACCGAACATTTTATGCGAATGTATAAGGCACTTGGAGCAAAATGGAATGCATACGCTAGGAATATTTAGAGTTAGCACATCGAAAAAGAGAGTTCGAGAGGTAAGGGAAATAAAAACAGAGAAAGAGAAAGATAGAGAGAAAGAGAGAGAGAGAGAGAGAGAGAGAGAGAGAGAAAGAAAGAGAGAAGCAATACAACCTTGTACTGTAAACGTTTATGCTTGCATGCAAACCCTGGTTTGAAAAAATAACCTTAAGTTAAATATATCAAAATATAAGTAAATTATAAGCTTTACTAGAAAACCTAAAAAAAAATGGCTATCATTATAACATTAACGGATCTGTGTTGGAGCGAGTTTACACAATTAAGGATTTAGGTGTAATTTTTGATACGTCCCTGTCTTTTTTTGATCATATTTATTCAATAATTGAGTCAGCTACTAAAATATTCATTATAAGAACTTTATTAAGGCCCGGTTTATCAATGTGCAGTTAACACTTTATCTAATGATTAAAGTGTCAGTTAAGTACAAATTCTGGATTTTAACTGGAGTTGCCATGGCTATTATGTGTCAGTTAAATTTAGCTGCACATTGATAAACCCAGCCTAACAATGATTGTTTTAAAGTCTTGTTTTGTTCCCTTGTAAGATCTAAACTAGAGTATGCTGCTCTTATATCCGTATTATAATAATCAAATAAAAAATATTGAGTCCCTTGAAAGAAAGTTTATCAAATATCTTAATTTTAAAATTGTTGGTGTATATCCCCCAAGAGGGGCAGATCTATCGGCATTGATGGCAAGATTTGGTTTTCAATGTTTGAGTACTAGAAGAAAAATTTGTTCTGTCACTTTCTTATACAAGTTACTACGTAAGAAAATTGACTGCAATCCTCTACTAGAGCAAATTAATTTTCTAGTATCTAATTCTACGCATATTATCCAAACTAACTTTCTGTGTTGCTACATTATGTATAAAACTCCAGTTTGTGTAATGTGCAATAATTTTAACTTAATTTCTGTACATTGTGATATAAATTTTTCAACTTTAGAATCTATTAGTTTTATAGAATAGCTTTTTTTTGTATATTAGAATGTCCTGTAAGGTCTTGTACTGTTGGGCAATAAAGACATATTATTATTAACATAGAGGGAGAGAGAGAAAGAGATAGAAAGAAAGAGAGAGAGAGAGAGAGAGAGAGAGAGAGCTAGGAAAAAGAAGGAATGAAATGTAACCGTTTGTATCCCCCTGTATCGTGCGCAAATATTTATGGCTGATATATACCGATTATGCATCTGCTTTTTATACACCCCAAAGTAGAGTTTGTATTATTATGGCCGACCTGGCCTACTCTCGGATGAAATCGGTATCAGTCGATTCGCGACGTATTATTTAGTAAAAGGTGTGCAGGGGATAAGAATTCTACCTCCAAGTGTATACATAATCAGTATATTACTTGTATATACATCACAGAACTTGTATGTAAGAGAGAAAGAAAGTGTAAGATATAAATATCTTGAGAGAGAGAAAGAGGGAGAACAAAAGAAATACAGTGACAATTATTAGTTATGATCCCTAGATATAAGAGCATATTATCTCTTTTTTTGTAAAGAAAACATAGGAAGTAACTTTTGCGTCACCCTGTACGTGCTTATAATTTAATTTGACCAGTCTAAAAGCTTGTCAAGTTTGTTATAGAATTATCTTTTGTTACAGCTACGTGAGGATTTTGATTGTGGCAAGGAAACTTCCTTAGACAACGAGACGTGTCCTCACGACGTGGCAACATTGTTGAAAGAATTCCTGCGGGATCTGCCAGACCCGCTTTTATGTAGGGACCTTTATCAAGCTTTCGTACAAACTCAAAGTAAGCTGTTTATCTTAAAAGAAAAGTCGCGTTCAGAAACAAGGTACAAAATTATCAAATAATTATTTATTATAATAATTATAATTAATACTTAAATATTTTATTAATTTTATATTACCAGATTCTTTGGACCAAGTGAATAAATAAGGCATTTACTTTAACGAATGATGCTCTTGATATGCACTGTGATTGCAGTTTTTTGGCATTAAATAAAGGGGTTGATTCTATATTACAAAACATGAAAACCATCATAGGAACGAACTCTAAGAGAGTTACGACCCCATTAAAGTTTTACTAAAAATCAGGTCTTTAATTGTGGAGCAAACATGCAAAAACCGATAAATCCACTTTTTGCATATTTTGACCTACTAGCGCTTTCTTGATATACCGCATTATACACAAGTAAAAGCCGATAATGATATAAACCATGAACAGTTTTCGACAGTTTTAGGATTTTTAATCTTTTTTGGGATTACGCTGTACAAGTTTTCTGCTAGTATCTCAAAATTGGATTGCAATTGGACTGCAACATAGATTTATCGGTTTTTGCATGTTTGCTCCACAATTAATAACTCTGGTACCCTTTGAGATAGGGTGACGAGGTTTCATCTATACTAGTATTAATAAGGGCAATTAGTTTTTGTTAATTTATTTTTTTAACCTTTTCAGAGGAGAGCCTAGGGGAACAAAATGTGTGAGGCTTAACACATTTTTGCCCAACTTTTTTTATCTGATTTTTTTGTTTTTTTTTGTAAAAGATATAGATTCCTTGAGTAAAAAATATTAAACAGTTAAACAACCGTTAAAAAAAATGCGAAAGAGAAAGTAACATTTTGTGCCACCAAAAATGTTACTTTTTTAAAGGTTATTACTACTTTAATATTAAATTTAGGTACTTCAGTTAAATACATTTTTGCTTAGTTTTAAATGAAAAATCGCCCTACAGCATTAAAATTTTATTGGTGCTTTTTTTGTTCCCTATTCAATATGTCCATCATCGAAGGGCGTAGCTCCCTTATGGCTTATTTTCGAAAATTTTTATTTATTAATATATTAATTTTTTATATGTTCCTTTGTTAAATTTTTATGTTTTGTGTTGTAAAATTATGCACCTTATTCAATATCAAAAGACTGCAAACACCGTGTATGCCAAATGAATAACGAATTTGAAGTAATATAACCATTTTCTCATCATAGTATTTGAATTTATCTTGAGTACTATGGTCTGTTTCATCAAGCAAGAGAGTAAATAAAAAATCCCATAGTAAATATTTCTACAACAGGTAAATAAACCTTGTGTTCTCAAAGTTCACAAAACAAAATTCGATGCAATCGAACAAACGGTTAAAGAGTTCACTGTATGGAATATGGATACAAAAAAATCTTTGTACCTTGTTCCGAAAAGCACTTATAAACCAAAATATTAAGCGGTATCTTTATTGTCTTTTAAAATAAAGCAATGATTGATTATTTTTTTCAGAGATACGCAACAGGAGGCTACAATTAGAGGCTCTACAACATTTGGTCCAACTTTTACCACCCGCTAATAGAGACACTTTATTTGCGTTGCTGGGATTTTTGGCCAATGTTTCGAAATATTCCAACGACTATAAAAATGAAGAGGGTAAGTAAATATGCCTAATATAAATAAAAGAGATATAAACTTTTCTTAAATATAATAGGTCTCGAGGGATCCCTTATACGAATTTGTGGCTTTTTTAAGTTAAACAAAATAACGACCTGTTAAAAGCAAAAATTGCTTTGGTTTTGAATTGTACAGACCCTTTGCTCACAAATTTATCATTGCCTAAGTTTGCTATTTTTTTTAAACCTATTTCCACTTGGGGGACGTGTGAGTGCTAGCTACTTGAACTTACTGCAGCCAAGTTCAATTTTTACAGAATTATCAGTCAGGCTGCATATCAGATGTCACTACTTTTTACAGAACCTCAAACTTGGCATAGCTTTATATCTTTGTACTTTTTCTTGCCCAATATGCAGAATCTGCATTGCAGATAAATGCTTATTTTTCACGTTTATGTTTTTGACCGGATATGATTTTCCATATAAAATACAATTCAAAATTTATGTTTTTTAAAAGTAAATAATGAATATTTTTTAGGAGAAATGGTATCAGGAAACAAAATGGATACCAACAATCTAGCCACAGTTTTTGCACCTAATATTTTGCACTGTATTAAACCAGGTTCCAAAGACATAATGGCGGACAAACCAGAGGAGAGAATTGACATAATCAACGTGATAAGAACTTTAATAGAACAATACAAAAACGTTTATTCCGTCCCTGCCGAATTACTACATGAAGTATATGTTCACATGATGGACTCAAATCCTGAATGCTTGGACCAACTTTTAATTCAAAAGGATATTGGTGATGAGTAAGTAAACAAGTATACTATATTAATTTGCTGACGGATATATTAATTTATAAAAAAAATATTTCTTCTTCAAGCGTACTAAAATGTTCATATTTTATAACTGAACACACTAGTTAGAAGTGCTCTATTTTTTTACAGTGAGAAAATGAGTTCATTGTTGCACGCCGTAAAAAAAAAGTTAGTTAGCAAAACCACCACTGGCGGCAGAAATCTTTGACTTTGATAACAGCCATACTTCAAACTTGTTTGTTTGTTATGTAAACAGGTGGTTGACTCGAGATTGTGTGCAAAAACCTTGTGTGAAATTAATTAAAAATGATTGAAGAAGAATATATGGTTTTTACACCTACAAATCTTTCCGAAATTGCAAATGCTACAGTAGACAAGTTACCATCGAAATCGCGAAGTGTACGATTAAGCCTACGAAAAAAAATTTAAAATGAGCTAAGGAAGGTTTAAGTTTATTTCGAAAGGGTTTTATTGGCCTTTTTAATAAAAAAAAAACATACTTTATTACTGAATAAATTAAATTCAAAAATTAATATTTAAAAAAATATACAGGATGCTTGAAGAAAAAATAGTATGTTTTTCTCAGAGGAAAAGTGCTTTTTTTACTCGTCTGTAGTTTCCGGACTCCGCTTCGAGTCGTCCGTAAATTATACAGACTAGTAAAAAAAGCTTCACTTTTCCTCTTAGTAAAACAATATACTATTTTTTTATTGAAACTTTTAAACTCAAAAAAAGTTAAAATAAATAATATTAATTAAAAAATAAAAAATATCCAACAATGGTAATCTTCAAGGAGACATCAGTTTTTTTAAAAAAGACATTGCATATGATACATTTATTCGATTTTTATGACTATTATTGTACCAGTAATTTTAGACTAAAAATATCAAAAATAGGAATCAACAAACTGTTATTATTTAATGTTGGTTTCTGCAAATTAAGTGATGTTTCAAGATAAAATCTATATTTTATTCAATAGTTGCAAGGGCGTAGATCTTTTTCTTCTATGGGGGGGGTAATACCCAGGGCCGGCCTTTCAAGCCTCAAATTTGGAGCCCCTAGCAAAAGAAAAAACACCCTAAAATAAAGCTTTGTGCGCCTACAAAAAAAAAATTGCCCCCCAAAAAATGCCATCAAGAAAAAAAGCTTTGTCCCTGACGGTTTTAACCAAACGTGTCGCCCCTACAAAAAAAAATGACGGCGCCCAAAAAAATACCCTAAGACAAAAGCTTTGTCCCTGACGGTTTCTATCAAACTTGGCGCCCAAAAAAATACCAACAAGAAAAAAAACTGTGTCCCCGACGGTTTCTACCAAACTTGGCGCCCATTACCCCCCCCCTCATCTACGCCCTTGAATAGTTGTAACCACAGAATACATGATTAAGTTACACTGATATCAGTATGGGGCCTCTAGTCCCCAAAGGGTTAAATATTCCATCGAACTATCATAGGATGACAATTCAATATACCATACTTTAGCTGCAGATTTGCATTTACGATGCTGGTCAGTACCAAATTACCTCTGTAGATATCCTAATTAAACAAAAAAGCCAACTTTTATTTAAATTTGCAGGACTGTGTAATGTTTGTAATATGTATATCTTATTTTTTAGATCCGTGGATGAGCTAGACAGTGAAAGCAGCTCGGTTCGAACCCCGACTAAACTTACACCAGAAATGTCCATAGACTTTCTAATTGACCAAGAAGCTAAAAAAGCTGCTCTTGCCGCGGAACCAAAGAAAACTTATTCTAGAGGAAAATTCTTACACGAAGCTGCAGCTACTGGAGGACCTGACGTCGGCATGAGACGGTAAATATTATTTTTACCTTGCAAAATTTATTAGGATCCCGAATATACCGGGTATCATAAGAAGTATTGTTAATAAAGAGACAGCTCTTTAAAATTTGCAGTTCTTATATGCTATAAAAACCCTCTAACCGGAAGTTATACCAACTTGTAATTTTTAAAAGGAACCCTATATATTTCTTTACACTTTGAGATTTGCCATTAAATTTTCTTTTTATGGCGTATCGCAAGTCGATATTTGCTTTAAAGATGGCGCCAGAGAAGACCGTTTTTTAAAAATCATGGAGAAGCTGTAATGTCCATATTTTAATATTTTATAAACTTGAAATTTTAAATAATTTAGTAGTTTGTTAAGAACTTACTGTTTATATAAAACCGATTTTCTTTTGTTTTTATAGAAGTGTTATTTTCAATTTTTTAAAAAAATCATTAAATTTAACGCCATTTTATGCTAAATTTTCAAATGCAATGACTTAATTTTTATATCTACAAATTAAAAACTTGGGTATACTTGACAAAAAAATTAAATAGAAATATGTCGTTGCATCTAAAAGTTTTGTAGAAAATGGTGTTTTAAAAAATTAGTGACTTCTTTAAAAAATTGTAAATTTGCATCATTTCTATAAAAACAAAACAAAATCAGTTTCACATAAACATTTGGTTCTTAACATACTAAATGTATGTATGTATGTTAAGAACCAAATGTTGTTGTTGTGAAACTGATTTTGTTTTGTTTTTATAGAAATGACGCAATTTTCAATTTTTTAAAAAAATCATTAAATTTAACGCCATTTTATGCTAAATTTTCAAATGCAATGACTTAATTTTTATATCATCAAATTAAAAACTTGGGTGACTTAGTGACTTCTTTAAAAAATTGTAAATTGCGTCATTTCTATAAACATTTGGTTCTTAACATACTAAATGATTTAAAATGTCCTATGACGCCAACTTTAATGAAAGTATAGACTTGTGATACATCAATGAAAAGACAAATTTAAAGAAAAATTAGGAAATTTAAGGAATTTTATAGGGTTTCTTTACAAATTAAATTTTGTTGTAACTTCCGTTTAGACCATAAGTAATATTTTTAATGGTCATGCCATAATTAGGATTTTAATGGCTAATATAAGCTTAGCAAATTTCAAAGAGTTATATCGTATAGTTACTGAGATAATTCGTAAGCAATGCTTCTTGTGACACCTGGTATACATAGTATGTATATTAAATTAATATTATTAATGCAACCACGAGGTTCTATTAATATATAACTGATGTCAGTGATAACTGATCAGTTATCAGATGTTTTTATTTTGCATTTTTTAGTAAAAGTAATAAGTATTTTATTTTATTTTTTGCTTATTAGATGTTTTAAATAAACTAAACTTTTTTATTGCAGTCATAAAGACCGTATAAGAGAACGAAGTGAACGCAGCTTAAGAAGAAGGCGAGACGAATCCGCAGCTCGAAAAAAATCAAACGAAGAACCCTCGGGTATCTCCAGTGCAATATCTCTCATCTCCAGGTTACGAACCCAAAAAGACGACGAAAAAGGAAGATCCTCCTCAATCGAATCAACCAGCTCCACACACACAGACGGAGATGTTTATAGAACTATGCGACTGGAAGACGAACGACGAAAATCTTCTCCATATATCCTGGATAACTCAGGAGTTATAACTGCTAGTTTGACTATTCCAGTTCAAAATCAAAGTATGCCATATGATGACATTCCTTATATTGAAGATGACACAGGCAAACAGCATTTGACCATTGGGCTGGTTAGAACACCAACAGCGCCACCTAGGAAAAGACAGCAGAGTCTGAGTAGTGACTCGTCTTTGACTTCGAACATTGGTCATCCTGTCCCAGGATCTGTTTCAATGGTGAGTGGTTTAAATATTTTTATATTTCTATTGTCCATTTTTAAATAATATGGCCTCTAAAATATCTGAATTTAACTACATAAGACAAAACAAGACTTAAACTTAATTATTACTTAAATGTTTTATCAAAGGAACGCTGATAACCTAAACACTGGAACTCTATCTAAACAATTCATATAATTATAATTCTATCCCAGTTTTATTTTTAACTTTGTCCTAGTTGAAAGTGATGTATTATAATTATGATAATTTTTGAAACTAAAATTGCGTCTTTATATTCTATACTAGAAATATATACTCTATATGTACTCTACGAGAGTTCTTATTAAATTATGTGGCCTCCGAGATCTCCAGATTTAACGTTATTAAAACTAAGTAGTTTATAAACTACTTATTTTGCTATAATCACTTATATATGTTTTTCTTTTTGTTTTAGGTTCATAGTATTGATTCTGCAATGGGTTCATCAGCAACATATTCAAGCCCATTACAAAACACCCCATCTGTGACCAGCAGTTTAGCAGATGCCAGCATGTACAGTTCGCCGCCAAGTTGGGCGTCTTCCCCACCAACATCACCTGACAGCCAAAACAAATCAGTAAACTACATCCCAGATGAATACCAGCTTCAAAAATCACCCAGAGTTCGAACTGTAAGTAGCAGTAAAGAACCATTATCAAGCCAAAAGGTCTCATTTGCAAATATCCAGAATGTTCAGAGAGTTGGGCATAATAGAGAGCGAAGAACTTCGGAATCAGTTGAACCATCAAAAAGAGAACCTAAATTTACGGCGAGTATTTCAAACATTGGTAGTGCAGTGCTAAAATCAAAAACTGCTGATTTTGAAAAGATCATAAAAGTAGAAGCTAAATCGAAAGAAGCTGGAAACTCGGACAGGGAAAAGAAAAAGTACACAAAACGTAGATATACGGACTCGAGACACCAGACGCGGCATATACCTGACTCAAATATGCTGGAGAGTAGTTCCAATGCACCACAACAACCTGAAACTAGTCCAAATCTGTCTCAAGCTGGGCCCTTTTATAAAAGAAGAGAAATAATTGCTAGTGTACCCAATACGTAATTTTTTATGCTCAAAAAATGAATATATAAGAAAATATTGTACATACATATCTTATGATATATAAGTAAAGTGCCTAATAATAATATTTTATAAAACGAGTCTCAAGAAATGTTAATATATAATTTTTGACTTAATATGAAATAATACAGATGCATCAAACAATACGTATTGCTACACTTACTTACCGTTAACTGGGGTGACTTCGGACGGTATGGGTGACTTCGGACACTTTTTCGCAAAACCCTCTAAACCAAAGCACGTGTACACAAGTTATGGGGCTTTGGTTCAGAGTGTTTTACGACAAAGGGTCAGAAATCAACCACACCGTCCAAAGTCACCCCAGTTGACGGTAGTTGATTTTATTCGAAATCAATGAGATAAAATTTCAAAAATATATATATATATATATATATATATATATATATATATATGCGAATAGCCTTAAATTAAGGGACTTAGCAAAACAAAAGATTTTTATATTTTCACAGTTTAAATAACATTATGTTGAATCTTACTTAAAACGTATTTTTCTCGAAATGTATATTTTAGTTATAAGACCGATTTCTTCGCAGCTGGTAACCTATTTATTTGACAAAAACATTGATGTGAGATATCGTTAAAATGTGTTCAAATCATTAAAATGAAAAAAATATTGAAAAAGTATAAATCATAATTTATAATAATACTTATTATAATTATATTAGTTACGACCTTGATAAGTTATTTAAAATAATTTTTCTTTAGACTCTAGTCACATTTATAAAATTTAATACAATAATAATAGTGTTTATCACAACTTGTTATTTATTTTTTAAGGGTACATGTAAAAAATATAAATAAATAATAAATGTGTGGTTGATGTATAAACAAATAATAAATAAATTATTATATAATTTATACAAAAAAAAATAGTTTTATTTTTTTAAACTTGTTTTTTACCCTTCTTTAGCCAGAAAAAAGAAATACAAGGCTCTTTTCTCGTCAAAATATGTTTATATCTCTGGCTTGGTTCTAAAAGGGCCAATGTCACTTTGTCATTACTAGCTTTTTCACGTCAAATCTGATGTAAATTTTGAAAACGCTGCTATTGACAAAGTGACATTGACCCTTTTAGAACCAAACCACAGATATATATTCTATTTTTTAATTAAGAGTAAAAAAAATGTATTGCTTAGATTTTTTTGATATTTAAAAACCCTTTTTTTTGTCTTAGAAAGTTCTATAAATTTTCGTTTGAAAAAGTTAGAAAAAAAACTACTTTTATGATACATTATAATGTATTTAGTATCACGAAATGTTTAAAAGCTATATTTTTATAAAATTTAGCACAAGATATTTATTTATTGATACATTTGGCCATAAAAAAATATGATTTCAGAGATGTACAATGGAAAGATGATATAATATGTGTATATTCAGGATGACTCCAGAAAAATAATCCATGTAATATAATATTATTATTATTTAATTTTATAAAAAAAAAATAAATAAGAACAATAAATTTAATTTGTAGTTTTATTTTGGGTTCTTGATAAGATTGTTAATTTTGAAGTCACCCTCAAGATTTTCTTAAAAAATGTTTGATATAATATTATTTACAAATGGTACAAAAAATAGTATTTTCTTGAATTACCTATAGATAAAACCAAACTAGAAAAGACTTGCATAAATAATAAACATTTTTGATAATGGCAATATTCACTAACATGAGCTCTCAGTGAGAAATGGTAATCATTTTTAATAGGTCATTTTTCCCGGCTGACGTATGCATTAAAGTACATTTTAGGTAGAGTGACGTTTTCTGTTAAAAAAAAAGAGTGGAGACAAAAACTATATTTTGGCATTAGATATCACAAATTCAAATAAAAATGCCTTTAATGTTACCTGTTTTAAATGTTAACTACATTTGGTGATAACAGAATGAAGGAAGAACACCTCACTGGAAAATAAGAAAGGGTTCAAAAATATGCGAGGTATAAGAAAGAAGTCTATTTTTGTATACGGCACTTTAAAGAGAAACTTGATATATCCAGAAAAGGCTGAAAACATGTTTGCGGCTTTGTATTTGCTAAGTTTTTTTATGTCTCCACAAAATGTCACATTAAGGCACTCTAATTCTAAGCGTCGTCCAGAGAGTTGCATAACCATAATACATATACATACGAAGATGTCGTGATTGACTTCCGTCATGTGTGTTGTGCGCAGGCTTATAACGTTATGTTTATGGTTATGCGATCCTGTGGACGGCGATGGACGGCTAATGAAGCTATTTGCTAATCTCCAGGTTCTGGATCCAGATCCTTCGTTTCTGGTTTATACCTACAAAATGCAATAAATCACACAAATCTTTTTTAGGTAAAAATTAGTTCTGCTAACCATATAATTTTTTTAAAACTATATCCTTTTTTAGTTTAACAACATACAATCCCATACCTGACACTTCCTATCTTGACACATATATTTTGCATTATTTTGTGATTCAACCAAAAAAATTTCAATTTTAAATCGAAATATTTCGAAAACTACAAAATAGATTTAGATAACCCTTTAGTTAAGTGAAAGGCTAATAATATTTCCATTATTGGCAGCATTATATGTTTTGGAAAAAATAATATTATACAGTGCGTTGCAAAGTTTTTTACATTAACTGTATACATTATCCAATTTAGTAGCAGGAACTTTTTTACATTGATATAACTTCTCTTATAAGAACTATAACAATAAAAAATTAAGTTCAATTACTATTAATCAGACTATATTTTTCTTACGTGAACTTTTGAGCGTTAAAAACGAATTTCACAATGAAAAAGCCCACTTACCTCTCAAAAAACCTCGCTCCCTTCTGATGATCTGAAAAAGTGGTTTCGATCAGATTTGGTTAAATTTTAAACATGTTATAGTTCTTGATACTCTAATTAAACATGTCCACGGGCACGAACCCCCAAGGTGATAGAGAACTTTAAACAGTGATTTTGGCAGACTTGGTTAAAATTTTGATAAATTATAATTCACGACTTTCTAATCAAAAGTTTCTTTGGACACACCTCCCAAAATTCATTAGATGGTAGACAAGTTTAAAAATCTGGAGCAAGTTCGTCTAATATCTTTTTTTGTAGTTTCTTGAAAAAGTTTTGGGATTAGGCAGATTTTTCACTGTCAAATCTATTTTCAGCGCCAAAAATACGTAAGAAAAACATAGTCTGGTGAAAAGTAACACAGGCACACGAAAAAAATGGTTTTGTCCACCAGACGAGACAAACATTTCTATAAGTTTTTGTGGTCGCTGAATCCGAGTCAAACCAACCCCGCATTCGGATTCACCGACCCTAAAATGATATAAAAATGTGTGTCTTGTTTGGTGGACAAGACTTTTTTTTTCGTGTGCCTGTGTTATTTATAATTAACATTTTTTTTGTCTTTTTGAACTAACTTTATGCTACGATATTTTAAGAAAGTTTTAATATAGAGACTTAAATTGGACCAATGGTTTTTTACTACGTAGAAAATCTTTAGTCCATACTTCTAGCATCCATGTCAAAGGGTTCTTAAAATATCTTATACTGAAAATTCAATAAAACCTGCAGTGACTCATACATCTGCTGCTTTCGTATAAGGGGTCCGCCTTTGCGAAGCTTCGACGAAATTACGCGAGTAGCACCCGAACTGATATGATCTTAGCCTTTGCCTTCGCTTCACCACACATTCGCAACTGAGTCACTGCACGTTTTATTGAATTTACAGTATAGTATCATATAAAGATTATTCTCAAGTCGTTTGAGTCAAATGACTTGGACCTTTGTACAGACTATAGGTCCTACGACTTATTGTTGACTCGTATGGGTTTGTATGCGGTTTAACCTTATACATTCTAAATTTAACAGCAATAAAATATTAAATAATTTTATCCATTCTAAGAATGGAATTTTAATAAAATATATAAAAAGTGTATAACACAAAAATGGACGGGTTTTAATAATCACGTAATTTTAATAATTCTCTAATATCTAATAAGCAAAAAAAAATTGCAAAGATACACAAAATTGCCGAATTGCGATAGAATATACACTGAGAGTAATATTGAGATTAAATTATAAAATTGGCATGATTTAAACAGATTTTTTACAGTTTTATGGGAAATTTTGTTCAAACTTTAAATTTATCTTTTAAAATTACGATGCCAACGTAATATTAATAATTATGTTTTATTCTACAATATTATAGTAATTTTAAAAAAATCTGTCACAGAAATATTTTAACAGTGTATTTCGATCAAAAATTATTTAAAAATCAGAATTTATTTTTCAAAAATCAGGATACTTCAAAATACTTTTTAAGCTACTGATTTTTTTTCTTTATGAATTACCAATAGCTTAAATGTGGGTATATATATGACGAATCATAATAATTCTTTCCAAACTTCAATTAAACGGCATTTTCGGACTGTATAATCGTGGCATTATAATATAGACATTAAAATCTATGGTATTCGGCATCTATATATTTATTTATTTTAAAAACTTACGAGGCTAACTAGAAATATAATTAAATTTATGTCCCACACTGCACAGGCTTAGTTAATAACAGAATAACTAAAAATATAACAGAAATAATTCAATTATCGTTGTAGTCTCTGAATATAATTAATTTTATGAGTACCCTGCGCTAAATATTTTCTCTGCACATGCTTGGATTTAACTTCAACTTTTTCCTGTACCCAGTCACTAATTTTAAATACGCCCGAAATTAAATAAAACAAGCCGTGAAGATTATAGGAAATGGTATATTGAATTTTCCCCAATATGTAAGTTTTTTTTTTATTTTCTTTTAGAGAACTCGAAAAATATTAAAAACTTTTTGATTTTTTATTTCATTTTTGCGAAAAACGAAATACTAAAAAAAAAACAAAAAAAAAATAACATATCTTTTTTTTTGAAAAACGAAAAATAAAAAAATGTTTTTCAAAAAAAATCCCTAATATTTTTGTTTGTTTTATTTTGGCAAAAAGCGAAAAAAAATGATTTTTTTATTTTTTAAAAAAGTTTAAGGCCCATAACTTTTTTGTTTTTGGGGGGATTATTTAAGAAAAAGGGATCGGATAATTATTTTTTGAGTTCGTGTAAACAAAAAACTTCACATCGGACGGACGGACAAACAGACGCACAGTCGTATATTTTTAAAGTTTTATATTTTTTCATGAATCTCATTTCCACTGATAACTAGAATTTATTTGGATATGACCAATTACATTATTTGGTTGTAACAAATTTTATTTGAGTCAAATAAATATTTAGTTCATGTAAACAAATATTTTTATTTTAAAATGATTTATTAATGGGAACCAAGTAGTTTATTTGACAGAAATAACATTTCTTTGCCACAACCAAATAATTCAATTGGCCATATCCAACCAAATATTTTGTTGACACGAATAAACTATTTTATTAGTGTGTGTCCAAGAGTTTTTTGTCTACGACATTTTTTGGCGATTTTGGGAAATTCGAAACTACCGTATAACACTATTCTAGCGTTACGCGCTTTAAATAGTTAATAAGCACAGTGTACACAAATAATTAACTATGTTTAGTTAGCTTCGATAATATTTGCATAAATGAACTTTAACAATATTTTATGTAGGAATAAAATTAGAGCAAAATAAATTCTATTTTTTAAATAGGTACAATGTTATATAAATAAATTATAAAAAAATCACAAACAATAAAATTTAAAAATTTAGATGAATATTTTTAAGATATATATTTTTTGTTATTTTTAAAAATAAGAGAAACGAAAATCAAAATTTAAATTTTTTAATTAGAGCCTTTATCAATAACTTTTTGGCATCTTTATTGAGATTATCATAAAACATCCAGGGCGTTAACATCACCCTGTGTAATTCTATATAGATTTTGTGTAACCACAAGGCATTTTTAAATCTTTCCAATGAATTCCGCAGAAAAAAGTGTTTTTTTTTTATTTAAAACTGAAAAGATAAAAGAGTTTATTAAATAAATAAAACTCACTAAATTAATTTAATAAATTAGTTGCATGTTTTGCCTTTTTTTTAAGACATGTTGGTTAATTTAAAAATACCCCCGTATAAAAAGTTATAGGTATTAAGATTTGTACTATTTAAGTAATTGCAAAATTAGAACTAAAAATAGTTTAGAACAATCATATCAGTACTTTTAATTTTATTACAATCATACATAAAATTGATTTATAGGTAGCTAATATACAGGGTGCTCAAAAATACACAAACGAAAGAATAAATTTAATATCAGAAATTAAAAATTAATTTTTTTTTCTTTGTAATAAAAAAACATTAATGCATAAACAAATCTTGCATGTGACTGAAGTGTTAAAGAGAAAACTGTGGATTTTTCAATTTGGGATTCTCATCCGGACTTGTATCTATAGATGTATATACAACGCACCGTATTTATAAAGAGTGGATTCCGATAGGCTTCAATTTCCCCCTAGGGTTTTTTTCTGAAAGTAGAGTCAACTTCCATTAAACGGCTTATTACACATGGACAATTTTATGCAGCGGTCAGTGAAGCTTTTTTATACAGGATGTTTTGTAATTCGAGTCATTAAAAAAAAAACACGAACATATTGCAGCTAAATTAAGATATTTTCATGAAAATTAAATCATTTTGTGTGGCAGTAATCTAATATTTTTTTTAAAAAAGGTGCACGTTTCCATGTTATGTCATTGATCTGTTTTAAAACTCCCTGTTGTGGCATCAATGTTCACTGCAATGTTGCCAGATGGTATTTTGCTTTAAAAACTCCTACTATTAAAAATTAAAATTAACAATTACTGTTTTCTTTAATAAAATTTACTAAAAACTTACTTAGCCACAAGAAAGCACTCGGCCATTTTAATCCGAATAATTAGACTATTCGGATTAAAATGGCCGAGTGTATAAGAATCCTATTCAAAACACACACATTGTTTGATTTATGTCATATGTACATTATTTAAAAACGTTGATTAAAAATAATAAAAACAAACTATACTAGTTTGTTGAGAATTACAAAATTTATAAAATGCCAGGGAAAAGAAGTGAGGTTAGCCTAAGAACATTTTTAACTGCATATTTTCAAACTGCAAAATTTGCACAAAATTTAAAATTGATGTACAAAATATAATTTGTTAATTGTATTCATACGTGTCAAATTTTAAGCGTGCTGCATTTATTTTTGGCATTTTAAAACTAAAAAGTTTTTCATAAATTTAAGCTGATTTTAAAAGATTTATTTTTATTCATTTCTGTGATTGTTCATAAATTATATCACACATTTAGGGGTAGCTGGAATTCGTCGAAGTTGTGAAAGTTTTTGACAATTGTCACTGCTTTAAGGGTGTGGGATTTAAGTAAGTGTGATGTCACACTTTTAAATGTTCAGTCTCATTTATGATAAAGAGAATAAAACAAGTGTGACGTGGTAAATGGGGAGAACCCATCTTTCACGTCACTCCTAGAGAGTAGGGGTTTTTCTATCGCGTCTGACACTTTACGACATGGGGTAAGAGTGGTTGGTCATAACAGACCTTTAAGGATAAACCCATGTCATGACAAATTTTTAATAGAAGAAATAAAAATAAAAATATTCTTTCACTACTAGCTTTAGAACATACCATTATTTATCATGTTTTCAGACTGCGAAATCAATTTTCTTCACCTATAGCAATAATTTTTTCTCTCCTAGTAGGAGTAAATTTTATAAACAATTGATTTCCGACAGTTTAGATGTTTCAGTTCTTTGTGCAAGTTTTACTAATTAAACCCAAGAAAATAGCTTTAAATAACTTTTTATTTATTAAATATAATTAGTTATAATTATTACCAATTAATACAATCAATAATTAGCTAAATATTATGAAAAAAAATAAAAAAAACTAAATTTTTAAACGTCAGTTTAAAGTATTTATTTGAGCAAATGTCATTGATTAAGGCTACTTGATTTTTATAAAAATTTCAAGAAATATAATTTCTGTTAATAATTTATTTTATTATTTGAATAAAAATAGTTAAATAGTGCTAGTAGTGAAAAAACTAATATATAAACTAAGCTAGAGAAGACTATTAGAGCCTCGCATTTCTTCTCTACCTTGGTATATAATTACTATTATAATGTACTTAAGCACATTCACCAAAAAACAGTGCTCTTTAGAGTAGCTACTTAAAACCACCGAAATTAAAAACTGTTTCTGAAAGTAAGTAGTTATAATAAGTCTTGGTTTTTTATTCAATACAATCAATATTTTTATAATTTTATCTGATGTTTTTAACGTAAAGAAAAAAGTTAATATTTTAATATAATCAGCCAATTATGTTTTAATCTTGGAACTTGAGTTAAGGTAATTGTGGAATTCGATTTATTACATTATTAAACTAAATTTAAAAAGTATAATTAAAACGTAGGTATACATTTTCCTATTTTAACGACTATATTTAAATTAAAATGGTTGGTATCCCTATAAGCAATGGTGTCCGTCTATCTTGCGCATAGTCTGTGTGTAGTACGCAAGTCAAGTTTTATAAGAAAAATAAAGGTTTTTTTTTTGTCATAAATATGCAAAAAGTGTTTAATTATGGGAAATAACAAATCGAACCAGCATTTCACAGGTTGAAACCAACAAATGTGTAATATATGATGCGTTTATAATAATTTTCTTTTATTACGGCTCTGTAAGAAAGTAAGCAATAAAAAGTGCATTATGTTAAAAATGTGAAATTTAATATTTGGCAATCCAATTTCGGTTTATATAAAAAAATGTATTGGACGATTCTTGGAACTAATGGATTTTGTACACAAAAGGTAGGACTAATATGGTATAATTTTTTAGTTAATTATAATTGCCTTATAATTTGTTGGTTAAATAAAATTACCTGTTTTTACTAACAACTACGAAAAAAGATTTTACATCGATTTTAATAAAAATTAATAAAGTGTGTAAATTTGACAACGCTGTAACATCAGTTTGAGTAAAAAGTTACAACAAAAGGCCATCGACCAAGGTCCTTCAGCCTGTAAATTCATAATATATAATAGATCTTAAAAAAATAATTATTATTGATAAATCTAGTTATTTCATAAGTAAAAAAGAAAAAAAAACAATATTTAGTTAATTTGGCATGTTAAAAAAAATCCTTACTGTGGTTCATAGCGTTCCAAGGATATTAAATAAAAACTACTTTTTAAATGTACCTCTAAGAGGGTCCTAGCTTCTTTAGGGCTTATTCCCGGACCAACCTTTATAGGAACTTTATTTCATATTTTTAATTAGAGAATTAACTAGATCTAATGTCCCTAGAATTACCCCCAAAATTCTTGAACTTATTTCTGAATAATCCTGTATAATAATATTATGTATATCTTTAAAAGAGATTGCAAAAAAGACTGCGCAACTATTATTGTGAAGTGTTAATCTAGGAAAGGGCAAACTTGGGTCCTTTTATAGAGTAGTTAATAACCTTCAATTTCGTATACTGCTATTTTCGGAGTAAGATAATTAAAAAAAGGTTTTATCGTAGAAATACAAGCTGACGCTCGTAAATAAACTACCCATTTTAATATTAAAGTCCAAACCCTAGGAGAAAAAAGGTAATTAAAAATGCCTTAAGAAAAGCTAAACTTGCTAACATAGGAGTTAATTTTCCTGAAGATCCGATAGCCGAAAGGTAACACTATACTGCAGTGTGTCTCCGGATTAAGTACACTATACCACAATATGACCACTTTTTTTTCGAATTTCCGAGAAAATTTTATTTAAAAAAAGTCTTGCTCATTTAAAAACTAACCTCTATAAAAGAAGATTGTAGGGGGCGCTAGTTGTTAACAAAAACGTAAAAACTTTATTGTATTGGTAAAGTAGCCTTTCTGTAAGATTTAGGAAAAAAATGATTAAAAAAAAAATGTTTAGAATAAAAAATTATTAATATTACGGTAATAACTAGCGCCTTCTACAACAATAGAAATTACTTTTTAAGCAAGCAGGACAGTTTAAATAAAATAAATAAATTTTGGTTTAATTAAGTTACGCAAACTTAGAAAAAAAGTGGTAATTTTGTGGTATAGTGCGCTCAATCCAGGAATCACTCAGTCACTGTATATAAAAAAATTTAATTTCTTTACCAAAACATATTCTTTTGTCTATACGTATATAATACACCCTGCTATGGGTAAGATGTAGCTATAAAAATAACTGTACATTAACGTCATAAAACTAAAATAAAATTGCATTTTTAATGCTACCTATTTCTTAGAATCTAATGATTGTATGTAATAGGGTGAAGTAAAACACATTTTTATTTAATCAAACTGCAATAGCAAAAAAGTTATTTTTATATATAAAATCTTTTGAATAACCTCAAGTCTACATAATTATAATCTTTATATTAAAGGCAAAATAATATGGGGAGCAAGAACAAAAAGTTATGTATCCATATGGATGATGGCCATCATTAAAATCAAATGGACAGGAAACAGTGTCTCTTGTATGTTGTTAAAATTTAAATAAAACGTTATATATAAGTATCATTGTGGTCACTAGTATCTGTTTGTTCCTAAAAGGCAAATGGCAAAAGGCAAATGGCAATACGGCGTAATTTATTTAAATATTGGAACAAAATCATTTCTGGCATTTACAAATATGCCCAAAAAAGTCCGAAATTTTTACGTAGGCAAAATATTGTAAATTCAAAGCGCATCTTTTCTTCGCCATTTCAGCTGGATTAGACAAAAAAAGTGTTTTTCGTCCACACTAATATGCATGTTTCATTAATTTCAAACGAATAATTTAATATAATTGTGTTTTTCATTATAAAAAAAGTTTTTTTAATTTGCACTTTTACACTTCAGTACTATGTGTTTGTATTCTCACTTTTTTCATACTCCCGTTTCTGGAAAAAGTGGGAGATGATCCCGAAAATCCCGGATTTTGAATTCCCAGTGTGTCTTTCGATTTTGGTTTTTTCAGACTCGATCTTAGGGGAGATCGTGTCACAGATGAGCCTACTGTAGAAGGTATGGTTGACTCAACGGTGGTAGATGTAGTATTCATAGATACCATGCTACCATTAGAAGCTGCACTTGCATAGGGTCTACCACTAGCATCAGTCATTGATATCCCACCACCTAAAAACAAAAAATGCAGATTTTAAGAACCTCTGTCTAGGGTAATTAACCTGGTCAAATACTTTAGTAATATCAAAGAATATAACCATCTTTATTGCTTTATAATGTTTTAAAAATTCCTAGAATAACGAACGATCAACATAGTCAAATGCCTTTGACAGAACAAAAAGTTTAGCATCTCTTTATCTATAGTTTGTTTGGTATATTTAAGAAAAGGGCTTAGTGCTAATTATTTTAGCACAAATCAGTTTGAATTAAGATTTTGGGGTCTAGATCACTGATGCTTGAGTTGCATCGATCATAAAATGGTGTGGGCCCTACACTGTGGGGTAGTAAAACTAGCTCGCTGATGCTGGAGTTACATCGGTCATGAGTTTGGGGGTACCATTACGGATTCAGAACATTTTAAATCTTTTTGTGAGTGGTGAGAGTTTAGGGTTTTCAGGGTTTGGCATCTATTAATTCTCACCGTTAGTCCTTCGATCTCTATATCCAGGGTTACCATATGTTGTTGGTTCTGATGGTACTACAGCTAAGTTCGTTGGGTCACCACCCTCCCTTCTTGCAAAAAGGGTGTCATATATGGCCATTACAAAAAGTGCTGAATTAAGAATTATCAACAAAACCTGTAAAAAAGATAAGTAATACAATATTGATTCTTGCAGCAAGTATAAAGATGTATTTTCGATTAACTCCTATAGATTTGATCAAATAAATGTAATTGGATTTTCTGAAATTTATTATATATAATTTAAGAAGTTGATTAGTAGCAATATCATTTAATCGTTTAATCCTAGCTACATTTTATTAGCTTCGTTTTTAATCACAAAATAGAATTTATTATATTAAACTAATTTCTTTTTATTAAGGTTAGTTTACCCAATAATTAACATTAAACTAACTAACAATTTAAATAACGAAATTTCTGATTTATTTGTCATATTCCATTTTATTGGTTAAATTATTAGGGTTTAGCGTTAATTATATTTATTGGGTAAACCAATCCTTAGCCTTAATTACTCCTGTGTGGAGAGATAAGAGAGACTGTATCCTTCTGTAACATTTTCATATTAATAATTAGTCCCTTGGTAAACCAATTTTTACATATATTAACCCTCAACCACAGATATGAATTTTTGTAACATATCCACAGACAACGAATTAACACCAGCTTATTTACGATTATATTCTGCACTGTTACACTTAAATTAATTTTTTTTTTACATAATATTGATATTATATCAAGTTTTTTCTTATCTAGTGCACTATAGTGCACTGGTTCTACACCGAAATTTAAAATATTTTCTTAGTTAAAAAAATACACATTCTGTGATAAAAATTAAATTTATTTATTTTTATTATTAAACAAAATTTAAAATATTTTAGTAAGGACAGAAATTTTTAATTTTAAACAAAATTATAAAAATATTAATTTATTATTCCATCAATCTATTTTCTAATCATCGTACAGAGTGATATTGGTAGACTGACAGTTTCGGGCTGCTGGCCCTCTTCAGTACCAAGAGTCAACTCTGCATGCTGATTTAGAAAACGTTTTTAGACTTAACTCGCAAAAGGAATATAGCCATTAGATTGATGTAGACTTGTGCGCCATCTATTTCCAGATGTAGACAACTACTCATACCTCTTCTAATCTGGAGACTTTGAATGGTAGCAAGTTGAAGACTTGTGTGTCTCAAGCACATAGTACCATGATTAGAAAATAGATTGATGGAATAATAAATTAATATTTTTATAATTTTGTTTAAAATTAAAAATTTCTGTCCTTGCTAATTTTACGTCTAACCACCCGTTAGTGGTACTATGTGCTTGAGACACACAAGTCTTCAACTTGCTACCATTCAAAGTCTCCAGATTAGGAGAGGTATGAGTAGTTGTCTACATCTAGAAATAGATGGCGCACAAGTCTACATCAATCTAATGGCTATATTCCTTTTGCGAGTAAAGTCTAAAAACGTTTTCTTAATCAGCGTGCAGAGTTGACTCTTGGTACTGGAGGGCCAGCAGCCCGAAACTGTCAGTCTACCAATATCACTCTGTACGATGATTAGAAAATAGATTGATGGAATAATAAATTAAAATATTTTATAAATAAATTTAAATTTTGGTATAAACTCGCCCTTAAATAGAACTATAAACTTTTTACCTAATTACCTACAGTAATTTATATTTTTTTAGTTTATCCTTTAATTCATTTAAAACTTTTGTTAATAAACTTATTTTTTAATTTTGTCACTATTATAATACAGTGTTATAACTCTTTCATATTAATTTTAATATTAAGTATTATAACTTTATTTTATATGTGATTATATCATGTATTGCTATTATGTATTAGGGATTTTCCGCTAATAAATAAATAAATATCGCAAAATAAAAACAATAAAAATAAAACTGTAGGAATAAAATAAGGAAATGCTTATTAAGCATTGCTTATATTGTCTTTAAATACAATTGGAACACACAGTTGACGAGTATTTTAATCATACATGTCTGACTCTGAATAATATGCCGATGACTTTATAAAAAAATGGGTTCTCAAAACACAGACATTAACATTTGTAATGTCCTTATCATACTAACTTGTGTTGAATTTAAAGATATTAGGCTGGTGTTAAATATATGAGTAAAGGAAGTTACTTGAAATTGCGATTAAGACCGTGGAGTCAAATTAACTCCCATCTGTGGTTAAGGGTTAATGCTACTTTAACAATATCTAGTAGTAAGTAGTTTTAGTTAGTATTGTGTATTTAATAAAATCATTATAATATTTATGACAAACAGGTTGGTTGTATATCAAATATTTAAAGGACTCGGAAAAATACTTGAGGAAAAATACATAAAGAATAAACTCTTTAATATTCCTTATAGAGGAGAGTAGCCAAATTTGAGATAGGCACATAATTTAAGATGGTTGTCTAACTTCATGTGTATGATGCCAGTTTGTCAAAATACCCAAAATTGTTTTAATATAGTGTAATTATGGTTCCGTTGTCATGTATAGTTTTTTTTTTGTCAAAATTTAAAACTGATAACAGAAACAATGTAAGCCAATTTAAATAATTTTTAATGGATGTGTGCTTAGGTTATGTTAAGTTCTATACTTGATAATAAAATTTTCTTTAATTTTGTAGACTTAACCTAGAAAAAATGTTATTAATTTTAATATATAAAATTCCTAATTTGAGATGGATGTAGGTTCCCAATTTGAGTAAGGTCACAAAAGGTAGTAAAGCATGTTTGGTCCAGTTCAAGCTCAGACAGTAGTGAAAGTGTTCAACTTCTTCAGACGAAAGCGGCGGAATCGACGCTGAATGCTTATTTTGTATGGGTCTATATTCAGAAAGTAAACATGGTGAAACATGGGCTAAATGTATCCAGTGTGGAAGACGGGCACATGAAGACTGTGGGGAGATCCATAGTGACAGTTTTATTTGGTCTTTTTGTGAAGGAAAAGAATTTTTATTAAATTATTATTATTACAAAATTAAGACACATATCTTGAATGGACCCTTATGTCTCAAATTAGGAATCCTCTTTTTGTTTTTAAAAAAAATATTTTTGAAAAGGCTGTTTTTTTATTGATAATAATATTTTCTTAGTCTTTTTTGTAACCAAAGCCTTGTAAAAGGTTTAAGTTATGATACTAATGGCGAAATACACGTTTTATTTTTATAGTGAATTTTATTTTTATTTATTAATAAAAGTGTCTCAAATTTGGTTCCTTTTCCCTATAAATACAAATCGATTTTCAATCCCTGACCTGAATGTAAAATGCAGGACCCCTGGTAATCTCAAATCCATTATTGTCCCCGTCAATCTGCAAAGCAAATAATCCAGCAGCCGCAATCGCCAGCAAATCTGAAAAACCACAAATTAATAAAAATCATATTACAGTTCAAATTTTTATAAAAAAAATATTCCGCTATTTAAACATAAATTATATTACACGTTTGTTTAACCTCGTGATACCTAATTAAGCATTACTTAATTCCAGGGCTTGTGTGAGCTACTAGTAGAGGGAACCACAGGCTCTAATTGACTGTCGAACCAGTTTTTAGGGAGATGTCTCAGTTTCACCTATCCTTATCGCCAAATTTCAATTATTAACTGAAAAAGGCAATCGGCGCGAGTGAAAATCGAAATATGCTAGACGGCGCACTATGCCGCCGAAGCCCTGTTTTGGTGTCCAAAAAGGAAAAACGAATTTCATTAATTAGTCATAAAATAGTCTAAAAAACAATATCCAGACTATTCTGCGTTATAAAATGCATTGGTTTTGTGTTTACTTAATTAGGGTCTAAACGCCAGTCGATTTTCTATACCGATGTAAAATTAAATTTTAAAGCATACAGTGCGGTCCAAAAGTCACCCCCCCCTTTTAACTTTTGAACGAGTTGAGATATCGACTTCAAATTTAGAACTCTTAAATAAGACAACTTAAACTATCTTTTAGCATATATTTGATATTTTCAGCTCTTAAAATGTGGTCAGGGGGGCATGGGGGGACATTTTTTTAAATGGAAAGGGGGGTAGTGTGATACATCATTTTAAAGCTTATAAAATTCTCTATTTAAACTAATATTTTAAAAAATTAAAAAAATGTTTTTTAAGGTTTTGATTTTTCAATTTTTTGTGCTAAAGCATTCGATTTTTTAAGTTTTTTTTTATAAATTTTTATTTATGTCAACTAAAATTAGTTTAAAAGTATAATTAACATTTTTTATGATAAAATTAGGCATTTTTAAAAAAATATTTGTTTTTTTTAGAGGAATTTTGACATTAATACCCATTTTCAACCCCATTTTAAACCCAAAAAAGTTGGACTTTTTAAATTTAAAAATATGGAGTAAATTGGAGAATTTTATAAGCTTTGAAATGATGTATTACACGACCCCCCTTTCTATTTAAAAAAATGTGCCCCCCTGCCCACATTTTAAGAGCTAAAAGTATTAAATATATGCTATAAGATAGTTTAAGTTGTCTTATTTAAAAGTTCCAAATTTGAAGTCGATATCTCAACTGGTTCAAAAGTTAAGAGGGGGGGGGTAACTTTTGGACCGCTCTGTATACTGATGCGTGTATACCAAAATAGCATTTTTTCTTAACATACTTACGTTTGTTCACTAAGGTAATATTATTGTACAAACATAGCTTTAATGACTAAATACAATATTTAAGGTAAGATTAATTTTTAAGTCTTACTTTTATATTAAAGCCTTAAGCCATTTTTTCTAATGACAAGAGTAAATACAATTTACAAATAGTTGCGCGCACTTACGAGAATTTCTAATTTTTATATTAAAATGTTCTTATAAAAGTAGTCTAAATAGAACATAAATATTAGTTATCCAAACGTAGCCAAAATGAAGTTATGAACATTTTTGTAGGAAAAAGAACAAATTTTGAAAATAAATGCGCACGCATTAGTGCGCATTTAAAATTTATATACTAAAATAGTCTAATATACAAAGTTCTTAAAATGTGAAAATATTACATAACTGAAATAAAAAAAAAGTTATAAGCATTTTTATGTGAAAAAAAAACCGTTATTTTAGGTAGGCTTGAAATTTTATTTTAAAAAATTCAATTGTTTATATTGGAAATGCTCCTCAATTAACATATATGAACAAAAAATTATTTAAACGTGGATTCTGATATACATTTGAGCGAAAACACAGTCCTTTAAAGAGGACACCCTAAAATTTGATTTTTATTAATATATCTATATATATCTAATATATTGTCCAAGAACAATACATTTATTCAGGGGCGTACGAATTATTAGTTTTAATTTTAAATATTACCTTTTTTGCCCAGAACCCTTCAACGTGAAAACTCAATTTTGACTTAAAAATAGTTATTTATGTATAGTAAACCATTTAAGATTTAATACACCAAAAAAATATTTTTAAACTCTTTTTTTCTGTTTGGCTACATAGTGCTGCGGGTCGAGTATTTGAATTAGACTCCTTGACCCGCTCGGACATATCTCCCATAAATTAAGAGAGGAATTTTTAATTTTAAACAAAATTATAAAAATATTGATTAAATATTCAATTCATTGCACAGGTTCACAAAAAAAAACAGTTGTCTTTGAGACCCACCTATTCTAATGAATTTTGAGATGCTGAACACGAATCTGTCATAAAAAACTTCATGGGCTCATTTTTCTGCTACACTGAAATTGCATATAAGATTTTTCACAGTTTTAGACAGTTTTTTCGGCGTAGCAAAAAAATGAGCCCATGAGTTGCCTTTTTTTATGGCAGATTCTTGTTCAGCATCCAAAAATACATAATAATAGGTGGGTTTCAACCCCAGCACAGACAACTTTTTTTTGTGGGCCTGTGTTATTTATCCAAGTACCTAGTATTAATTACACATTTGGGTTTATTAATGCTCACCCGAACGCTATGTTTCTTTCATTTTGACAGTACTTTTTTCTATTGTCAAGTAATTTTCAGTGTAATAACATTCTTTTTTTTTAAGCTTTTGATTTGTAGAACGTAGATAAAATAGTAGGGGAAAAAGGGGTAATAAGAAACACTCGGGGTTTTAAGAAACAGAGCATGTTATAATTAAGACTTAACATAAAGGCAGAAACTTCATTTTTTTTGTATTATGTATTGATATGTAGTATTAAGTTTCTTGTATAAACTTTAAATAATACTAATATGTTTAGAAGTAAAAAACTATTATTTTTTCAAATTTTATTTTATTTTTAATTGAACCCCATAACCTGTAAACATAACCCCACAACTTCAGCACACGTGCTTTGGTTCAGAGGGTTATGCGAAAAAGTGTCCGAAGTCACCCACACCGTCCGAAGGCACCCCACTTGACGGTACGTACTTAATTTTAGTAATTATTTCTCTGTGTGTGTCTAGACAAATCTATTTTATATTAAAGTCTGTGACCTCATATATCCTACTATAGTCTATTTGTATATCATAAATCTGTTTTGTTATTCAACAAATAATGCTATTCGCAGAGTTCAATTTACAGAATCAATTTTATATTTAAACATTGTATTTTTAATGGAAACGAAGAGGAATGCATTTGTTTTTTCTATCTGGAATAAATCACAATAGCCGTGAAAGGTGGGTAAAAATAAGAACGTGTCGAAATGTATTAACATTCTTTTTAGATGGATATAACGTGAAAGGTTTTGAATCCATGTTTTATATAAAATTATTCAGTATAGAAATATAATACAGGGTGATCAATAACTGGCATGCCAACATTTAAGAGGTGATTCTGCATCTAAAAATATCAAAAAGAGTTCCTATAAAGTTGGTCACCAAATGAGCCCTAAGTGAGCTACGGCCCTTTAAAATTGTAATAAAAATAAGGTTTTTAATTAATAACTCTGGTACGACGACGAGCTTTTGCATGTATACTAGTATTAATAAGGGCAATAGGTTTATATTAATTTATTTTTTTGAATTTATCCAGAGGCGACCCTAGATGGAAAAACGTATTAGGCTTAACACATTTTTGCCCCAAACTTTTTTATGTGTACTTTTTTTTGATTTTTTGTAAAAATATAGATTTCTTGAGCAAAAATAAATAAAAAATGTCGTTTACTGTAACACTTTAGGACAAACCGTTTTCAAAAAAAATGCAATTAAGAGGAAGTAACATTTTTCGTTACCAAAAACGTTACTTTTTAAAATGCTGTTACTCCTTTAATATTAAATTTAGGTGTTTTGTTGAAGAATACTTTTTTGCTCATTTTCGATGAAGAATCACCCTTCCCTTCCCCATCTTTGAAGAGCCGGAGCTCCCTTAGGGCTCATTTCCGGACCAACCTTTATAGAAACTTTTATTCATATCTTTGGATGAAGAATCACTTCTTAAATTTTGGCATGGATGTTATCGATTACTCTGTAATTATTATTAATTATTAATTTAACCGTAGTGTAGTTAAATTAAACATTATATGGTTGAATTACGCTGTTTATTCAATTAGTATATTAGTTCTAGTTCCAAGAAATATTATTATGACTATTTTGCATTATTTTTTTATTTTAAATATTGAGTATAAATATCTACTTGGTAAGTTTCATTTAAGTTTCTTTAATACCAGAAACTTATTTATTTAAATCAAGCATTTTTACGTGATTTAAGTTTTAACCTACATATTAAACTTCAATCAAGGCAAACATTTAGTTTAAGTAGGTATAGTAGGCATCATAGATATAGTAGAATGTTTATATTTGAACCAAATTAATGTGAGATAAGGGCGAATTTAATAGTATTATATTAAGTACGTAGAGGAACTACTAGACAAAGTAGACATTCTGACTGGACAAGTAGGGTCAATAAACAAGCGCCAGAAAAAAATGTTCCCTTATATTTGTGGCATCTACTATGGGTAATACATGCTTGCGGATATATTTTTTTTATATTTCGGATATACTTTTACTTATTTGCGTCTCGGAATAACGTTTTTGTAGTTTCTCTTTTGTTATGGTTAAATTAACCATATCATAAAACAGTATTTTTGGTTTAAAAATACGCTTTGTGTGTATGTCTAGTGTAGTCTGAATAGGAATAGGAATAGGAATAGGAATAGGAAAAATCTAGATAAAATTCTAACTTACCAGATAGTAGACTTAACGCCAACTTGGTAATTACGACTGCACTATATTTCATAACTACTCGTTCTTTAGAACTTAACATTGCTAATTGAAGTACACTAAGAAAACAAAATACACCTAAAATCACTACTCCTATGGAAGCCACTAATCCAGCAACCCATACAGCCACTAAAACAAAAGAAAATAGAATTAGAAGGATTACTACAGGAATTTTCTTTTAAAGGTATGTACACCCCCGTAACTTTTGAACTCTATGAGATATAGACTTCAAATTTAGAATGTGTAGGGAAAGGTGGGCCACAATAAGACATGGGCCACCATGAGAATTTGAATTTTTTTTAACAGGAAAGGAAGAGAAGCCCATTGGTCGGCCCAACTTTCGTTTGCAGGAAATCCGATATCATTACAAATTACTTACTATCTAACTAAATTGACCCTCCTGAGTTCAAAAATGACAATCAAATCTACAAGTTCTGTGTCTCTGAAAAGTAAAAAATAAAATCTTTTCGCAAAAAAAAATGAACCGACTTCTGTCTCTAAAAAGTAAAAAATAAAAAATACTTAAGTCGGTGCCAATTTCACAGCAAACAATAATAAAATAATAAAAAAATAATTGTTAGTAATTAATTTAGAGAATGGTGAAATTGGCACCGACTTAAGTATTTTTTATTTTTTACTTTTTAGAGAAAGAAGTCGGTTTATTTTTTGCCAAAAGTTTTTTTTTTAGTCATTCAGTTTAGTGATGACGTTTTTTTTGTTTAGTCATCATTTTTGTTAAAGGGGAAAAATTTTACGGCAAATTTTAAACAAATTTTGATTAGTTTGATTGTGGGGGAAAAACTTGTGGTAGTTGGCAAGTTTTAGTGTCTTGCTCCTCAATATTTTTTACCTGCACCGTGCCTGACTTTTGTTGAATTTATTTAAAAATATATATAAAATATAGATTTTAGATTTTAAGCTTTCACGGCCACTAAGATATAAAGAACTGTCACTTTCGGGTTTCGACCATGTTAATGGATTTTCACTTTCCGACATATCGTCTCTTACTGCTAGAGACATATTCAGGTACTTTTAATTTTAAAAAGTTTCACCCACTAACATTTTTTTGATCCCCTGTAGGACTGTGAAGATAATAAAATTGTATGTTTCAGTGCAGGTTTTAGCCATATTTTGTGTAAGGATATCACCTACTTAGATTGTAGTAAGCTGCTAAAATAAAGTATTATTTAGTTAGAAAAAAAGCTAATACTGCTATTTATATTGTAAGAGGAAAGTACCTACACAAAAGGAATTGCAATTTTTCCTCATGAACCTGCGCTTATTTATAGGTACAAACGTATATGATGATAGGGTGGACCTTATATTTTTTTATTTTCTTAAAACTTTCATTTGGGTGTAACTACTTCTGCTCAAAAATATCGGCCCACCTAAAAAAATACACATTTTTGAATGCAAATATCTCCAAAACTATTTAATGGATTTATTCGATCTTTTTTTTATTTTGAAGCTTTTAGCTCTTACTTACTGGAATAAAAATTATCAAACATCTTTTTTTATACCGGCAGCAATGAAAAGTGCACAGCTATGTTTTTTTACTGCACCTTTCGATATGCGCATGGTTCGCCACTGCATATTTTTTTACAATTTAATTAATTGATTTTATAGCCTAATTAAATGGAAGTAATCTCTTTTTAAATTTTTTAATTTTCCTTTTCTCGTTTAGGAGATATAAGGTTTTTTCTAAAAATTTACATTTTTGCAAGTAACAAAAAACTACGCAATGGATTTAATTGATTTTTTTTTTAATTTGAAGCTTAAATCGTAAACTTTTATTTATTTAATTTAGGTTTCTGTTGGACACATGTTTAAACTGGGTTTACATTGCTTAAATAGTCATGTTTTTTTTACTCGATCTTTTTTGTTGCAATTTAAACACAAACTCAAATCTTTCCATAAGTTTTAAAACTTATTCTAATAGCCACACTTATTGTGACTGATTCCGTCTTTTATTTTTTATCATAAGTCTTCTCATTTAGGAGAAATTATGTTTTTTTGGTAAATAAGGACTTTTTAAGTGGTGGGCTAGTGCCACCCCTGTAACTAACTTTTTTATGATTGACAAGACTTGTCACTTATGTGACAATACTTTTTTAACTCGTTAAAATTTTATTTAATTGTATTATTTAAATGGAAACAAGTCCGGAAGTAGCTGCCCAAGCTGTAGCTCTGCTACAAGAAGGGCACAGTCAGCGTTATGTTGCTCAACAGTTAAATATTACGAGAGCAGCGGTAAGAAGAGTATTCCAACGTTTTGAGGAGACCGGTTCCTTTAGTCGACGCCAAGGAGCTGGCAGACATAGGTGCACGTCCGCTCGGGATGACCGATTTATCGAGCTTAATTCCCTGCGGAATCGTCGTCTAAATTCAGTTAATTTGAGATAACGGCTTCAAGAAACAAGAGGTGTAGCAGTAAGTAGGTCCACTATTGGTCGAAGGCTTTTTGAAAGAAACCTTTGCTCTTATAAGGCCGCAACTGGACCTAAACTCACTGCTAACCATCGTCGTGCCAGGCTGCAGTTTGCAAGAAGACATTTAAACTGGGACAGAAATCAATGGGCAAAGGTTATGTTTTCTGATGAAACCAGGATATGTCTATTTGGGAATGATGCAAGACAGCGTGTCTACCGACGTCCTGGAGAACGTTATGCACAGGCCTGCATTGCAGAAAAAGTTAGTTATGGTGGTTGTGTTTATAATTGTTATTAAATAATTTTAATAAAATTTAAAATTTGTTTATTGTTATTTTATTTGATAAAATATTTTGTTTAGAAAAAATTAAAAAGCAAAAAGTCCTTAAAAAGACGTTAGAACTTGTTTTTGGAGTACCATTAGAGATTTAAACAGTCTGTGCAAAGTTCGTTCGACATATATGCCTCAAAACGCAGTCTGAGCTGGGAACCAAAAAGTTGCTAACGCAGAAAACGTGTTAATTAAATGTATTTATTTAAGCTAAAGTTATAGAAGTGCAATAGATCTTTATATTCTATCGACGCTTTTCCGTCATATACAGTTTTACAGGGGTGGCACTAGCCCACTGATTAAAAAGTCACTTTTTCCGAAAAACTTTAATTTCTCCTAAATGAGAAGACTTATGATAAAAAATAAAAGAAGGAATCAGTCACAATAAGTGTGGCTTTTAGAATAAGTTTTAAAACTTATGGAAACATTTGAGTTTGTGGTTAAATTGCATCAAAAAAGATTGGGTAAAAAAAACATGACTATTTAAGCAATGTAAACCCAGTTTAAACATGTTTGCACCAGAAACTTAAATTAAATAAATAAAAGTTAAGGACTTAAGCTTTAAATTAAAAAATAAATCAATTAAATCCACTGTGTAGTTTTTTTGTTATTTGCAAAAATGTTTATTTTCAGAAAAAACCGTATATCTCCTAAACGAGAAAAGGAAAATTAAAAAGTTAAAAAAGAAATTACTCCCATTAAATTGGCCTATAAAATCAATTAATTAAATTGTAAAAAAATATGCAGTGGCAAACCGTGCGCATATCGAAAGAAGCAGTAAAAAAACATAGCTGTGTAATTTTCATTGCTGCCGGTTTAAAAAAAGATTTTTGATAATTTTTATTCCAGTAATTAAGAGCTAAAAGTTCAAGCTTTAAAATAAAAAAAGGTCAAATAAATCTATTGAATAGTTTTGGAGTTATTAGCATTTGAAAATGTGTATTTTTTTAGGTGGGCCGATATTTTTGAGCAGAAGTGTAGAAATATTTGAAAATATAAGAGTGATCAAATTCCTCTAAGGGTCCTAAATGGGCCGGTAAAATTCGTAAATTACTCATAAATAGTAAAAAATCGTTGAAAATTGTCTGTAATTTTTATATAAGTGAAAAATTTAAAGGGCTTGAAATCTTATTTTTTTTCTTTTGAACATGCAAAATTATGTGCAAATTTCAAAATGATCAAAAGATTCTTACCCGTGCCCACAATCCGCCAAAATTGCCCCTAACACTAACATTTACGAATCTGTTCCATAAATGTGAGTTAAACGGTAAACAAACATTTTAAAACCGGACTGAATTTATTTGTATTTAATGCATTCTAATAATTATTCGTAATATTAAAATAATTTAACTAAAACAAAACGAGCTAAGCGCCAAATAGGATCTCCTAAATAGTAACCGTACCTTAAAATTCAAGATAGAGGACACCCCTTGGGTAAATCACCCAGTGGAAAACTAACAGGAAGGCTATGTTACCATTACTACTACTACCCTTCAAAAATATCCTGTGTGCATTTACTGCAATTTACATTAATTATATGACTGGACTTTTTGAGCAAAATTTGCAAAAATAAGGCTACGCGTAGTATACCTACCTAAAAACATACTATTTTATAATAATTTTATATAATATTATTAAGAGCAACTTAATACCTATGTTATTATAATTTACTACGTAGTAGACTAATATGAATTGTTGATTAAAATTACCTATATATAGATTATAATATAATAGGGGAAGGTAGCCTATATCGTACCGGTCCGCAAATCGTACTTTTTTAACTTATCTAATTTCGAAAAGATTTTTATAACTTTCAATAATAGCTAGTTTGGAGATAAACCCTCATACACAATTTGGTCGTTATAAATTAACCTCGAGGTAAAGGTATGGTCAGTCAAAAAAAATTGCTTAAATTGATGTATGTATCTGTAAGTTTTTCTAAGCATATTTCTCTTTAGTGAGTACAGTTACCAAATTGTTTTATTTGTAATAACATTAATTAATATCAGTAGAATTAGCATATAAACAAAACATATACATATTTTTTAGTTTATACAATATATTTTTATTTTTATGCAAAATAGGGAAGTTTCATAAATCGTACCGGTAATAATTTTTGTAAACCGTCCAGGGTTCAATTCCGTAGGATATGATTAAAGATGTGTTTTTCTCTTTTTCGATAACATTGTGATAAAAAATCATAGAAATTTGAATTTGAATAATTTATTCTAATTATTGACAATTAAAAATAAATAAAAAATTACTACCCTTGAATTCCGTTAAATTCATGGGTAATACACGTAATTAAATAAATTTTTATGAGTAAATGAGAAAGCCTTTTTATCTTGGCATTATTTTTTTAATTTAAACCAACAATAAACAATTACGGTTAGTTTATTAAGAGGGTACGATTTAGACAACCAGGTTCCCAAATCCTACCGTTTGCAGACCTTAACAAAACATGTAAAAAAATGATTATAAATGTTATGAAGTTTAGTAAAAAAATTTTTTATGTTCAAAAATGATTATACTTTAACTTAAACTAAAAAACAAACTCTAAAATGTAACCAATTACGAAAAATATATCGATTATAGCGACCTTACCCTATTATGTTATTTCAATTTATTTATAAAATATTCATCATTAATTTGCTTATTAAATGGTTTAACATTATTGCAAATAACGTACAACTTCAACAGAAAATTTTCCAGTTTGTCACTTATAGTATTCATATTTTAAAAGCCAAAAAGAACAATGTTAAAAATAGGCCGTTCTTGGCCTATTCGTGCAAACGTATGAAACATACCAATTCCTATAGATTTGAACATGCTGAACAACAGCAATAGCCAGATCAACTGAAAATTGAAATATGTAATGGTTAAGGTATAAGCTTTGGCGCCCTGGGATCAAAGTATACCCAGTTGACGGTACCTTTTCTTCTGGACAAGTTAATACATCGTGACGTTGTTGCGCATCGATATTTGATATCTACAACAGCTACACTATTGTCAAAATAATTGACTGCGCATTTTGAAAAACATGAAACTGACATAGGAAATTAACAGAAATAGCCTACGTAGAAAATGATTAAATTTTATTTTACGACAAAAATTGTATACAAATTAGTATATGACTCATTCTACGAACGTTGGCCACGTTAATTTTTTTTCTAATTTTTGGAAAGTCAGTGTTTATCACTTATATATTATTTTGGAATATTGCTTGTCTAAGCTAAACGTATCTATGCTCAGCAGAGCACTTTTTGCATTAGTTACGGAGTTAAGGGATATTTTATAAAAAAATGTCTAAAATTTGTAATTTTTTTAAAATTTTAAATTTGTGTAGAAATTTATGGTGTTAAAATCTTAAACTCAATATATTTTTTTCATATAGCAATTGTTTATATCCCCAAAATAATAAAAAAAAATACTTATAACATTCTGTTTTATTTACGAAAGAGTGTCACAAAATATGTTTTTTTTTGCTTATATTTTTTTAAATATATTTATTTTTAATAAATCAAAAAATAATCACTTAAAAGCTACATTTCTGATTAATTACGATTTTTTGCCATTTTGCCATACTTGCCCTACCATAATTTGCACCAAAAACAATCCCAACCTAGAACTTTATGGGTCAAACTACCAAATATAAAGTCTCCAACTTTTTATGAGTTAACCAGCTAAAAAAAATGAAAAAAATACATATAAGTATATTTTTTGTTAAAAATTAAAAAAAAATTGAAAAAAAAATTAAAAACAATAAAAAAATTTAAAAAAATGAAATAAAATAAAAAAATATATATTTTTTTAATTTTGGTAAAAAGCATTCTCTTTAGCCCAAAATACAAATTTATGTAATTCAGTTAAATACTTAGTTGACATGTCATGTTTTTATGTTATTATGGAATTTCCTTTACGGACAGAACAAGTCAACACTAACTTAAAATACTGTAATCAAAAATTTTTCATTCTTTCTTTTTGAAATATGGCAAATTGGCCATAATACCTGCAACCACCTTACTTTTTTCTGTCGCGGATAGTACCAAGTTTAATACCACTAAAACCCAATGCGCCCTTATCCCGTATACCAATATCCATAAGTGGATACAATGGAGCGAAAGGGGTTAAAGTAGACATATAAAATATTATTTCTTTATTTTTCACTACATGAAAAAGGTCTTAAAATAATAAAAAAAATGTTGTGTATGAGATACCCTAAAGGATAATTACCTGATGTCCTAAATCTAGATGAGTCCTTTCCACATCTCTCCCTATTGTATAATAATAATTTACAGGTTTTCCATGGTCCGAAGTAACCCCTTTCTTCACTTGGTCCAGCTGTAACAGAATGAATAATTTTAGTTGTAACTCCGTAACCACAAAAGATGTACAGTTTGTATTACAGAATTAAGGTGGATAAAACGGTGTAACACATACGATACAAATACAAATATGGTACAGTCAAGTACAGTACAGTACAATACTGTAGAGTCCAGTACAGTTCAGTATTTAATAAATCAATTTTATTTATTTGATTTATTTATTTAGAATATACCACACATAGTTTTGAAGTTTTTCCATACATATGTAAATACAAATGCCATCATATAAAAAAATGTTCATAACTTAATCGAAAACTCGACTACATTTACAGGGTGATCAGTAACTCCAAGCCAAAATTTAAGAGGTGATTCTACATCCAAAAATATGAAAAAAAGTTTCTATAAAGGTTTGTCCGGAAATGAGCCCTAGGGGAGCTACGGCCCTTCGAAAATGACATTTTTCCGTCTAGGGACTCCTCTGGATAAATTAAAAAAAATAAATTAACATAAACTTATTGCCCTTATTAATACTAGTATACATGTGAGAGCTCGTCGCTCTAGCTTAAGGGTACCAGAGTTATTAAATAAACACCTTATTTTTATTACAATTTTAAAGGTACGGCCCAATGGATGGGAGGCATAGCGTAGTGGCTAGCGCGTATGCATAGCAAGCCTACTGGCGCCGATTTGCCTTTTTCAGTTAATATGTCTAAAAATGCGCCGTAAGGGAGCTACTCCCCTTTGAATGTGGTTAAAAAGTTACAAACCCTTTAAGATATAGCAACGAGGTTTTGCACGTGAACTAATCTTAATATGTATGTTATGTTCATGTACTTATTATTTTATTTATTAGTAGTATCTATAAATGAAAAGATATTCATAGATAATAGATTAATGTTTAATTCATGATATGCTTGGTCAATTTTTCTCGCTGTATGTAAATAAAAACATTTCTTATAAACCAAAACTTTCAACATTTATTGGATTAAAAGAAAAGTGTCGAAACAGAAAATCAATAAGCTAAATCATGTCAAATTTTAAGGCGTGAAAATCTTTAAGCACATATTTTCTGTGTACTCACTTCAAAAACCTTTCTTATCGGTTACAGTTTAGAATATAGGTGTTAAAAAAAAATAACTTTATGTGGTGTGACGCAATCCATTTTAGTTAAAAACTGTTTATTTTCTATATGGATTGCTAAACATTATTTGTTTCCGAAAATGTAAGAATTAGTTGAAAGTGCCGAATTACAATTTTTATAACACCCTGTAGTAGCGGCATAGTTAAGTACTTCATAAATCACGTATGGCGGAATGATTATTGTGACACTACTGAGGAGAGCGCTTTTTAATTTACTGCGCTGACTGACCTAGATGCGGTGATCTCTTTGTGATTCATGCTTTTCAACATTAAATCAATGCCAAAGAAATGTCCAGTTTGGTTATTAATGTTGACGTGAATTATAACGAATTGCTCTCGATTTGTTTGTCGGTGTAGTTAAACTAAAAGGTTTTGGCAATTAAATTTATATTTATGCGAATATAGGGTATAAAAGCTCAGATTTTTAGTTGAAAAGGAACAGATATTTCGCGAGTACGGTCACGATAGTTTGCTCCGCTAACATTAAAATATTTTAAATAATAAATTCAGTGAGTGAACCAATGTTTAAAAAATGTAAGTGTAATTATGGACATTTAATAACTTGCATTTTTTATCGGGATAGAAATTTAATGGAACTTTAATATTCGTATTTAGACTTTTTATCGGGGTGATTTTAATTTAATGAACTTTTATTAAACTTTTAATAAATCTTAAATAAACTTTGTAATAATCATGGACTAAAATTAAATGAGAATAATGGAACTTTTATTGTGTCGTGAAGGGTTTTTTATACATTTGAAATAGTTGAAATTTCTATATTGGAGTCATGACGCTGGAAATCTATTGGTTATAGTTAGGCTAAAATTATGTTAATTAGATTAGGAATTAGAAAGGAAAGCTGCAGGATCAAAGGATCTAAGGATGAAAATTATAGAATTTAATTATATTTTAATAAAACTTATTTAGCTTACGAAATCTTACTTTTACTTTGACTCTCGTTACCGAACAAAAGCTCCCTAAAAATTGGTTAATATGATTTTTGTTTATTACCCGATGGTATATAGATCTAAACAGATTGTAGTTACCAGTCATTAGTGTCAAGTGGTTAAGGCCATAAAACACTTGTCGAAGTGCTACCATTCAGGCGGCACCAGCTGGTAAATTAAGATTTGGCAGAGAAATAATATATTAAACAAAGGAATTATATTATAAGAAAAGTCATATTACCACAATTATCAGTAATAATAATATAAATAATAATAATACCTTATACCTAGCATTGCAAGGCATTGTAAGGAAATACTTTTCTCTATGTACGGTGTTTGCAGTCTTTTGTAATAAAATGAAGGGGATGATTCTACATCAAAAAACGTGGGTACAAAATATTATGTTGTATATGGCCAATTAAATTATTTGGTTGTGAGTAATAAATTTTATTTGAGTCAAATAAACTATTTAGTTCCCATTATTAATTAAAATTAAAATATTTAATAACATAACCTAATGTTTATTTGACTAAAATAAAATTTATTACCCTCAATCAAATAATTTTGTTGGCCATCTCCAAATAAATCTAAAAAAAAATTATATCAATGTAAGAGAGTTATGACCCTTTAAAATTGTACAAAAAATGAGGTTTTTAATTAATAACTTTGAGCTTTAAGCTAGAGCGACCAGGTTTTGCATGTATACTAAAGTTTATTTTTGTAAGATATAGTTATTTTAAATTTGCCACTAAATGCTCCGCAAAGTCCGATTTACACTGAAGCATATGGCTTGTTTTAAATATCAACATAACCAACATTTATAATTTTTGTTTACTTACTTTGTTTTTTATGATGTTTTAATGTAAAAAAGAGAATTGATAAAGCAGTTGCCAAAAACACTTTTGTATTCCTGTAGAAACAAAATTTACTTATAAAATCGCTTTTATTCCAATAATTTAGAGGAATAAACCATTGTTTTGTTCTCGTTAATGGCACATGTCAACGTTTTACGGTTTTGTAAATTGGGCCTAGTCATTTCGCTTACAACGCATGCGTATCTTACGTTGCTATGGTAATTTCGAGATTGTTTACAAGCGGGAAGGTTTAAAATAACTATACCTTAAAAAAATAAACTTTAGTAAGGGCAATTACTTTATTTTAATTTATTTTTTAAATCTATCCTGAGGCGTGCCTAGATGGAAAAATGTGTGAGGCTTAACACATTTTTGCCACAAACTTTTTTATTTGTATATTTTTTGATTTTTTGTAAAAAAATATAGATTCTTTGAGTAAAAATACATCAAAAGTTATATATAGTGTAAGACTGTGTGAAAAAGTCCAAACCGTAAAAAAGAGGAAGTTACATTTTGTGCCACCAAAATTGTTACTTTTTAAAAAGCTATTACTTCTTTAATTTTAAATTTAGGTATTTCGGTAAAGAATACTTTTTTGCTTAGTTTTAAATAAATAATCGCCCTGCAGCATTAAAATTTTATTGGTAGATTTTTGTTCACCATTCAATATGTCCATTTTCGAAGGGCCGTAGCTCCCTTAGGGACTATTTTCGGAGATATGCTCCTTTGTTGGTTTTTCGTTTTTTATGATGTAGAATCGTCCCCTTTTTTTATGAGAAAAGAATGCAAACACTGTGTATATTTACAAATTAGGCCTTTTTTGGCGTAAGTACCTACTTATATATATTTTTTAGACATTATATATCTAATATAAGATTCCAGCTCGATATGTAAGTGGATCCTTAGGGAGTTTGTCCACACTAAGGCGGACCAAACAGGGACATGGTAATGGCAGCTAAATTGCTAAGCTGAGGGGGGGATCCTACTTCCCATACCCACCCCTGGGGAAACGTTCAAGTATTACGTAACGCAAATTTTGATCATTGCACCTCCCCCCCCCCAGCCAGATATATTAGCATAGAAATACCTTCAAAATTATATTTTTGGTGAAAGCGCAACTTTTTCCTTATGGATGTCCCCCCTTAAAATGAAATAAATCCGCCCCTGTTTTTTACCGAAAGCCAGTTTCCATAACAAACGTGCCTGTCTGTTTAAAGGGTTTTTTCTATAAACCCGTAAAAAAATCGTTAAATCATATTTTTGTAATTTAATCCTAATATTGCTGTCTAATTTCATCCATATTTTTTACAGTGTAGTTTAGTCATACTAAATACAGGTACTATATTTCATTTTAAGGGAGATTTGGAGAATTTGTGCAAAATTATTTTTAAAATCCTCTGGGATTAAACAGGTTTAGCTGTTTTTTCTCTTTAATCCTACCAATTTCGTACTTTTTATCCACCCTAGACTTTATATATTTAGCATATATATTACTCCCTGTGCGGCATATAACATGGATAAAATCATCCCTATGTAAGATTAGAAGTTTGAGAATTGAACATAAATAGTATTTTACAAGAAGATACATATGAAATAGCCACGCGAAAAACAACGGAAGAAAATATAAAACAGAAATAAAAGTAAAGGAAACAATCTTTAAAGGTTTTTTATACTTTTAAAAAAGTGTTTCCTGCAATTTGTGTTTATTCCTTTGGGCCCTTTTTGCGTGATTATTTACATTAACAAGTAATAGGTGCCTACATTATAACAGCTATTTTATAATTTTTTTTCGAGAGGAAAGTGTTTTTTCTATTGCGACTCTTATAAGCTCATAATCACACGGATTTTGCGTGTTCTTATAGGCCCATAAGAGGTCTCTACTTTTTTTTCTGTTGGGTTGGCAACATACAAAAGCCTACCTCTTGACGTTTTGCGTGCAAATGTCAATGTCGATTTAAAGTTTAATTTTTAACAAAATTTTGTGTGTTGGGTTATTTTTTACCTTGTTAAAATTAAGAACTGGTTAATTGCAGTGAAAAAAGAAGAGATGACTGTAAAATATATCAAAATATCATTTGTTCTTAGAATTTTAAACATAGTGTAAACTTTAATGCCAACCCAAAACAAAAATCCCTAAATCAGTCATCAATTTAAATGTAAGTTTTTTAAAATTTAGAGCAAAATAGAAACAATTGTATAAAGCACTCGTTTCATAGCACGTTTTTAGAGCACTAGTACTTTAGAAAACTCGCCGCAAGCGGCTCGTTTTCTAAACTTGTACTCATGCTCTAAAAACATATGTTATGAAACTAGTACTTTAATATACTATTACGTACGCGGCGGTATCTAAAATTCGTCAAACATTATGACCAAAAGGACGAAAAATATTGTTCTTTAAGAACAATATTTTTCGATGTAGATAATAATAATAGGGAGATTACGGAGATTGCCAGCTGAAGAGCAAGGTTGGCAACTGTAATCGTACTAAAAACAGTATGTTTCTTCCGTGTATACACTAGTTTTTATTTGATTCTAATATCATAACAAAAAAAATTGTATTTTTGACAAAATGTTGACATTTGAGTTCAAATGTCATCAATTTCAAATTAATAAACGTCGAGTATTTTACTTTTCGCATTGGTGCGAAAAATCGAACTTTTCGTACAGATTTATCATACAAAAAGTTGTGCTTTTTAGTACAATCGAATAAAAAGCAGATTTCGTATGTGCACAAGTACTATTATATTCAATATTTTTTACCTATTTTAAATCTGACATTTTGAGTAGGGTAGGACGTTTTGTAATAAATTAGGATGTAGATCGTTTGATTTTTTCAGCTATTCTGTTTCCAACACGTTGCAACGGTACGAACATCGTAATTTTGTATAAATATTGTGTAATTAGTTTTAAGCTTGTGACAGCAGAATTACTATTTTAGGAAAAAACATAATTAAAAGATGATAATGAAACACAACTTAATAATTATTACTATACAGGGTAATTCAGAAATAAGGTACAAAAGTTTAAGTGAGATACTAGGTCAAAAATATGAAAAAAAGGTCGTATAAAGTTTGGTAGGGAAGCTACGATCGTAGTCATACGACTCTCTTAAGGGTACATCTGAAAAGTGGCTTTTATTAACTCTAAAATCCCAAGAATTAGAGAAACTATTTTTTCCAGGCTATCCTTTTATGTAATTTTTATTTGGTAATTTTAACCAGGGACGTGCAATATGGGGGGCAATATCACTTTTTTGCCATGCCATAAACTTTTTCATCTCTAAAATTGACATTTTATCAATAAAATATGATTCTTTAGTTAAAAATACAATAAAAAGGTACTATTTATGTCACCATAGGGCCAAGCGTTTTTGAGAAAATTTCAATTAAAAAGGTAATTTCACGTTCTGACTAGGAACTTCTGACTATCAAAAATAGGAACTAAAAAATGCACCAATAAAAACTTGCATACTGAAGGGTGATTCTACATTAAAAACTGTGAAAAAAGCTCGTTTGGACTTTTTCGAAAATCGGTTTCAAGAGTACTACTGCAACTTAAAGAATATCACTTTTTAAGGGACCGTAGCTCCCTTAACACGCTCGCTGCCGACAACCCGGCTGGCGGGTCCATCCCCTACTCATATTTAATGCCCAGAGCCAGCCTGGTGGGCTCATAGTAGAGATATAACATTGGAAAAAAGTAGTCCGGCACTTGAAATGAGCGTCTATTTATATTTGATTTAGAATCGCTCTGCATTATTGAAATTTTTATTGGTGCATTTTTTAGTTTCTATTTTTGATGCTCAGAACATGAAATTGCCTCTTTAATTGAAATTTTATCGAAAACGCTTGGCCCTAAGGTGTTACAGAAAGACTATATTTTTATATATTTTTAATTAAAGCATAACAGTAGTTATAGGGTTTTAGAGATATTAAATAAAAAGTGCTTTTCAGATTTACCCTTCGAGAGCAGCAGCTCATTTTGGGACCAATCTTTATAGGAACTTTATTTTATATTTTTGCACCTAGAGTCACCCTTAAAATTTTGCACCTTATTTCTGAATCAAAAAAATGAAAAAAAAAAATAAGAAAGCTTATAAGCAAAGACTGCTTAGGTACCGTTTATAACTGAAATAGAAACAAACCGTGAAGATGTGTAATGCTTCGCATTCCAAATTATAATTTTTACTCCCACAGTATATTACGTTTTTTCTCAGTGTACCAGTACACAACGGTCTGGAAACGATTTTTAACTCAACTTTCAAATAACCCAAGTTTTTTTTAATAATTTAATTATTTATAGCTTTGGGATCTTTTTAAGACCAAATTTAAAACAAATCTATCGATGCGTTTTGAGAAAAACGATTTTCATTTGTTTTAACAAAAAATATAATATGTAAAAATTATTTTAGATATTCAGATTTTATGCCAAAAAGTGAGAAAAAAGTTTTTATAGATGTTTGAGCTAAATTGCTTTTTAAGGGAACTAGCGTACGTTTAAAGGGCATTTTTAGAATATTTATCACTTCATCGGTTATACATTTATGTTTTTTATGTCATAAAATGATAATGTTTGTTGGTTGCATACTACAGTAAAAATTTCAAGTCAATAAGTTAAACGGTTCCTGAGTTATGAAGTGAATAATATTCTACTAATGTCCCATAACGTCTTCTAGCTCCCCTAAGAAGCCATTTGTAGAAACTTTTTGTCTCACTTTTTGACGTAAAATCTGAATATCCAAAAAAAAAATTAAACATGTCATATTTTTTTTTTTAAAACAAATGAAAATCGTTTCCTTCAAAAACTCATCGATAGATTTTTTTAAGTTTGGTCTTAAAAAGATGGCAAAACTCTAATTATTATTAAAATATGGAAAAAATTTGGGTTGTATGAAAGTTGAGCTACTTCTCAAAACATGATTTATTTATTTGAGTCCAAGGGCCCTTTATTATTTATATTGTTTGTTTGTTTGTTTGTTTAACCTCGTACTATTCTACTTAATTAAGCATTCCCTAAGTCCAGGACTTGTGTGGGCTAGTAGTAGAGGGAACCACCGGCTTATACTGACTTTCGAACAAGTTTCTAGGGAGTGTCCGTTTCACTTATCGCCTTCACCAAATTTCAATTATTAATTAACTGAAAAAGGCAAATCGGCGCCAGTGAGAATCGAACTCATGATAGTAGACTTGCTATGCATACGCGCTAGCCACTACGCTATGCCTCCCAATATTGTATGTACGTTTTTCGTACAATAGATGTTTTTAAAAATTGTTATGAAAAAGTCTGTCTAAATTATAATTTATAAATGTTTTCTGATTTTTTTCCTTCTATTTAATTTTTTTTTGTTTGGGTCCCGTATTTTTTATTTTTGAAAAGAATTTTTCAAAATATAGGCTTCTTCCTCCATAGAACCTAAGTTTTCCTTGGAATTTTATATGGGTGGGACATTTTTTTCTTTAGGACAAAAAAATTGATTTAGGTATGGTAATTTTTGAAGACTCTTCAAGCATTGCGTGCTGTTAAGAGTATAATAACTGTTACAGCATAGATATGATTGTTGTTTTTGTCAGAAGCTTTTGTTGTGACTCATTGGAATACCTTGTAGATAAATTGCTTCCTGTTACACTCAGAGAAAAATCGTAAAATATAAAAAAAGTCCTAAAACAGTCATATTAAGAATACCAATATATTTTTGTACTCACGCGTGGCCACGATTCTTTTTGTTAAATCATTTAATAAAAATAAAAAAAAAATGTTTTTAATGTTATAAAGCGTTTTCAGAATAATAATAATAAATCCATTAAAATTTTAAAAATGAACCCTCTGGTGGACGAGCCTTCTAAAGTTACATGAAAAGGCATGTTACGGCTTTTACACCGCATTTGTGTAAGTATAATTTGACGAAATTGTGAAAATAAAAATGAAATAAAATAAATGAAGTTCTTCAAAAATGTACCTATGATAAATATTAATTATGTTACTCAACTGTGAAATACGGCACAACAATTAAGTAGAAATAATTGTAACTTGATCAACAAACATGAAATTAAAATATGCGACAATCTACCCCGGGAGCGTACTCACACATATAAAAATAAAATATATGTGTAGATTTATTGATATTATGATACATCTTAAAAATGTAAAAAAAAATAAAATATAAAGAAGGATTATTATATTTTCTTATTAAGAAATCGATTTAATAATAAAATTTAATTAAAGGACAATTATTTTACATTAAAATAAAAAACGTTTGATTTAAAAACTATTTTTTTAAATATTATTATTCATAACTCAAACGCAAAGTTTTTACTCATAATTGCAATTCTAAAAAGCTATTTTTTTTAATTAAAATGATTTCAGATGCATTTTACAAGATGCTTTTCAAAAATTATGTCTACCTGAAAGTTAAACTCATTTAATATGTTCCAATTATAGGTACGTAAATGGTGACTATGAGAGGAAGGGTGTTAAAAAATAACAAATCTTCAGTGACATGATGTTTGAACAGCCCCCAAGACGAAATTTCTCTGAGTGTAACTTTAATAAATAATTCAAGAATATTATATTGTTCTATGAAGCTATTTTAAACTGAATACAACTCATAAATATATGACCAAGGTATTACATTTTCTGCATAGTAATTACCGCAAATTCCAACAACTATAAATTTTCCAAGCGTCGTTTTTAAAGCGAGTATCGCAAATTGAGGAAATAAATTTATGAGAAATATGACGGATCTAGAGCAATAAATCGAGATTTTTCGTCTTGTCTCGATTAGAGAAAAAATCAAGATAAGAGTGGAATTTAAAAAATTTATCTTAAATGAGCGAGAGTACTTTCTCATAAAAAAATAAAATTAATCGTTCACTAATATGATTATAGTTGGTGTCACATATACAGAGTTATTCAGAAATAAGTTCGAGAAATTTAAGAGGTGTCTCTACGTTCAAAAATATGAAAAAGAGTTCCTATAAAGGTTGGTCCGGAAATGAGTCCTAAGGGAGCTACGGCTCTTTAAATTTTCAATAAAAATAATGCGACGAGCTTTTGCATGTATACTAGTATTAATAAGAGCAATAAGTTTATGTTAATTTATTTTTTTGAATTTATCCAGAGGCGTGCCTAGACGGTCAAAATATGTGAGGCTTAACACATTTTTGCCCCAAACTTTTTTATGTATATTTTTTTTAGATTTTTGGTAAAAAAATTAGATTTCTTGAGTAAAAATACATACAAAATGTCATATAGTGTAACACAGTAGGAGCAACCGTTTAAAAAAAAATGCAATTTTAAGAGGAAATAACATTTTGTGCCACTAAAAATGTTACTTTTTAAAAAGCTTTAATATAAGAATACTTTTTTGCTTAGTTTTATATGAACAATCGCTCTGCAATATTAAAATTTTATTGGTGCTTTTTTTGTTCCCCATTCAATATGTCCATCTTCGAAGGGCCGCTGCTCCCTTAGGGCTCATTTCCGGACCAACTTTATAGGAATTTTTCATATTTTTTAACGTAGAATCACCTCTTAAATATCTTGAAATTATTTCTGAATAACCCTGTATAGTAGAATGTTTACATTTAAAACAGATTAATGTGAGACAGGGACGTAATTAAATTTTATTATATTAAATACGTATTTATCTTATATAGATCGATGCACAGAACACAAATAAAGCAAATAAAAGCCGGTCCAGTAAATATAAATGCCTTGTTGGTGTGGCTAAATCTTTTGTGAAATATAATTGGATAGGGTCGAACGTTAACTGGCTGAAATCAGTCCACGTGGACTGGATAAAAATACATTAGTTTAAATGAGTCTAAAATTATGCAACATCCCGATTGGACGAACCGTTTGACACGTGTTAAAAAAATTCTCTGACAGCGACTTAACTTAACTTAACTTAATTTAATGTGACGTGATTTGATTGTCAACTTTAAAGCAGAGCGTATAAAGTCCAAACTGCAAAATATGGGTTTTCAATGATGAAGCCAAATCACATGAAATGTGTATTGCTACCATAACAATGTCCTCTATTTGAAAAAAATAAGATTTAATTTCAATTTACTTCACTTAAGATATTTCCAGAGTCCTTGTGTTAATACGATAAAAGAGTTACAGAGCATTTCACCAATAAATAAGATCAGCTAGCTGCAGCTGTTGTTTAATCGCTGTAAACTGCATTTAATGAACTGTTAAATCGTTTTAAACCATGAAATATATAAATATATAAGACAAAATTTTCCTGTTCTATTTTAACCAAAACGTCGCACCTTTGCATAGGTAAGGACAGTAAGCCAAATATTGGCACGTTAAGGCATTTTACTTCTTACTGCATTCAAATTTATTTTTAATCACCTGTGTTTTTAATAACACATATTTATTTTAATGGGTAAAATAAACAAAATAATCAAATAAACAAAGAGCTTTAAAATATTGCTTTTTAAAAAAGATTGCATACTCACAATATTAGGAACTCATGTCTCAAATATTGCAGAGTACAAAATATTAACAAACTAATAAAACAATAAAGTGTTTTTTAGGTACAATCTAGACACATAAATATCAATTTGTCGTTTTTAGTAAGCCCCACGCACTCCATGTTCGTATCAATCTCATATCGGCCTCGCGATTATATTCGTGTAATAAGTGAACCAAGATTTTTAGATGCAACAATTTTTGGATGCAACTTTGCCCACCCCTTTCTTATTTTTTTTTTTTTTTTCGTAATTATCGGTAAGCTAGAAATTAAACACTTTGACTTGATTAACTTGAAACTAGAATCTATCCTTTGGCTTAATTACTTTTACCGATTTATTTTACAAAAATGTTATTAGCAATAAACCACATTTACCTGGGCAACGTTGCAAGGTTTTACGGTATAAAGAGTTTTTAAGTGTTGTAACCACATCTAGTCAAGTAATGAAGTAAAATTTTTTTGGATAAATTTAGGTAATTTAAGGAAATTATTAGGTACCTACTACCTAGTTAATACTATCTAATTTCTAAAGGTCAATTCAAGCATAATTATCAAACTAAACTAAGCCATTCTGGTCTTTTGATTTGCCAAAAAGAAAAATGGCCTCTCACCTGGCCAATGAAAAGGGCAGAATGGCTTAGTTTAGTTAGTGATAATTATGCCTGAATCGACATTAAATGAAAAAATAAACTTTTTACTTAGTTTAGTGTTAATGGATTGGAAAAAACTAATTAGTAACTTTAATTACTGTTAGAATAATGTGTATAGAAATTTCTATTTTAAATACATTATAATCTGAATTGAAATGATAACACTAGGCAACAAATCTCAACTTTTTTTTTGCCCCGATCGGAAAGTAAATTTTTCTTACTAATTCGGGGGCGTAGAAATCGAATCTGACCTTAGAAAAATTTCAGCACCTAAAATTTTTGAGATATAAGTCCAGGAAATAATGACGTTTTTTTTCAAAATATTAAAAAAAAAGAGTAGGATTTTGAAAATTTTAGGGTATATTAAAAGAAATATGAGGAACTCAAAAATATATATGCCAAGGAAATACTGTCAGAGTAAGTACGCGAAAAAAAAATAAAAAGCTTAAAATGAAAGTGCAGAGTTTACTTAATTGCTCTTTTGTGGCAAAACTATCAAATCTGCATAAAAATTTTATAGGACTTATAAAGAACTTTCACTTTCGGGTTTAGACCGTGTTAATGGATTTTCACTTTCCGACGTTTCGTCTCTTACTACTAGAGACATCTTCAGGGATTAATCTGAAACTAAGTTTCGAATCAACTTGTGTCACTATGTATGACGAGTGGTGGTTATTCACCCGTGACGAGGTTTTTCCTATCAAAGACTTCCATATTGCAGGTAAGTGGAAACCAGTGTCCCGATTGATATTGTTTGGATGCTTGATGATTTCTATCGATTCCCGTATCTTCCTTGGCATTTTTCTGTTTTCTGTTAATATTTGTTTTGTTTCAGACAAATTGATTTTATGGCCTGTTTTATAGGACTTAATTTGTAGATTATAAAATTCTCTACAAAAATATTCATACAAATATTTTTTTATTTTGCTTAGTTTGTTCGTAAAAAGTAAATAAATGAAAAAGAAACAAAATTAAAGTACACAGTGTAAATTTTTTTCCTGAGCCCAAAAAATATATTTTTCTTATTAATTTAAAGGCGCAGAATACAAATTTGACCTTAAAAAAAATCCAGCACGTCTTATTTTTTAAATTTTAGTACAGGCAATTATGCCAATTTAAAAATAATTTATAAAACAAAATATTGTGTATTTTTGTTTTTTTAATGGTTCTACATCATAAAAATGTTACTTTATTACATAAGAACCATATTACGTAACATTTTTTTAGTTAATTTTTGACCCCCTAGTAATGATTTTTGACAATTTTTTGCATGAGTACGTGGCGATAAGCTTGTCCCCTTATGCCCCTTCTCCTTACCCTCCACCCCTACTTAGTTTTGTCACATTATCTATTTTTTTTTATATTTTTTTTTTCATAATATTCCCATTTATTCTACCTATGAATTTAAAGTTTCCATGTTTTAAGTTGGGTATTTTTTAACTAATATTGAGTCGGCGAATCTAAATTTGTCCTCGGAATATTTTTATCCCCCATGATTTTAGAACAAAAGAGCGATAAAATAATGATTTTTTAACATTTTTATCTCATTTTTCTCAGAAAACTTAGGTAATAGAAATATTTTGAGGCCAGATTCGGTTTCAGCGACCCAAAATTAGTTAAAAAACATATGACTCCAATCAGGGCAAGAAACCGTGTTGCCTAGTGTAATTATTATCTCTAATTATAATTAGATAAACAAATACTTTGAAAAGTAAAGTTTACGTCGTAAACCCAAGCATGTCTAATTCACAGTTGTTACCAATTACCAGTAGCAAAATAAGGAAATTAATGTTAAGAGGAAATGTATTTGTTAAATCTCTTCTTTAAAGGTTTTAAATTAGGGTACGTATTTTTAAGCTTAAGGGCCACTCTCTCATTAAAAATAAAACCACAATTTTAGTTTTTTTTTTCTTAGGACAACATACAAAATACAAAAAATCATATTCTCAATTTTTTTTTCTCACGCTTCGCCTTTGCAATGGAAATGCATTGCTAGTACTAAGCAAAGTGCTATGATCACTAAAAGCTCAAAAAAAAAGGGAGCGCTAATATCACAAGGTATTAGACGTATACATTGTATACTGAAAGATATGTAAACTATACAACACACGCAAGTCCAGAACTATAATCTTCCAGGATACAAAAGCCGTTTAAGGGTTAAGCGAATATATTTTTTTTAACCGCAAAAAGGGATATTATAAAAGTTTTCTAGCACCCAAAGTTCTGAATTTTGAGATTTGCGTCCAAAACACTTTTGATCATTAAGTCGTAAAGAATTTCAACTAAATTTGACCGAACCACTTTTCGATAAGACCAGTTCACCGCGCGCGGTAATTAAGATTTTCAAAACGCTTCAGCATCTAAATTATTGATTTTTGAGAGTGGATCAGAAAAAGAGTCAAATCTGACTAAAACTACTTTTTCAGAAGAGGGGAAGGAGATCCTATGGAGGTGAGCGAGCTTTTTTCTAGTCAAATTTATTTTCAGAGCTCAAAAAATACGAAAAAATAGTCTGGTTAAAAGTAATTGACGTTTTTTTTTATGGAAGTTGCCACTAGGGATACTAGATCTAGGTCTTAAGTTAGCAAGGCCTGAAGAAACTTGTCATGACAACCGATGCGATTTTGTTACCTGTCGCTTCCCGTTGCCTGTCGCCTTGCGGTAAGTGCTAGATCTAAGATCCCTAGTTGACACTCATGAGGAGTGACTCATCCGTACCGGAATTCTAATTTTGCCTACCTATATTGGTACTGAATTATTTTGTATCTATATATATTTAGCAAAATTCGGATTAAAATGAATTCAGTAATGGCTGACAATTGCCAAAGTAGACAAAATTAATTTTGTCTGTTCTTTTCTGATGCGATTTTAACCAGTGATTTTTATATCTTAGTTAAAAAGCATGAGTTAAAAAATTATTAAACTTAAATTAGTATGTTTTACCATTTAAAAATGACATCAAAGAGAAAACAAACATAGGAGAGGATGTTCAGTAAAGGAAACGTTTTTTAAACGAGGAAATATCACAGTAATCGAGTATTAACCTTAAACACATAGAAAGAAAATAACTGTTAAATAGAATTCTGTAACATCTACTGTCTTGGATGCCTTCCTTCCTTCAGTCTGTGGGAGTATTCTCACGAGGTTACCGTATGATCTTTCTTCGGTGAAGGTAAAAGTTTTAATAAAGATCCACATTATTAAAGGATTTTATTGAAATGTATGGCCAGGGCTTGCACGGTGGTTTTTTGCAAATTTTAATTTTTTGTTTCCGACCTGATTTTTTTTTCATAAATTCATTAAACACACCATAAGAAGAAATTTTGGCAAATATTAAAAAAATCGATCGGATCCATCGTTTTGTAGAGCAGTAAATAGAAATATATATTTTAGGGAACCTTCAAGTATTACGTAACCCAAATTGTACCAAAATTCATACACTTCATACCTAGGTTCTCGCGTTATTCAAGGCTATGGAGATTTCATCCTTTGCGTACCCCCCCTAATAGGGGATGTGTTGGGGGGTAGCCAAAATATGAAATCTCTATAATCTATTATAATGCGAGAATCGGTCTATGAAGTGTATGAATTTTGGTACAAATTGCGTTACGTAATACTTGAACGTTCCCTTATATATATAGTAGTAAATATATTAATTATAGTCACTACATTACAAAAAGCCGTATCTCCAACGCCAAAGGTCGTATATTTTTTTCTAATGAATTATTGTTTTAGGGTGAGGTCGTTTTTTTGCATTTTTGGATTTGAAATGTCATGAAACGTCGAGAAAATGTGAAAAAAAGTGGGTGTAAAAAATATCGGTCTGTCTGTTTTCTGTCTTTAAATCAATAATAATATTAATTTTTGCCTCCTTGCAGCACCGCAATGTTAACCATATTTAAGGTCACGCAAAATACAAAGGTCCTAAATCGATTATTGAAAGAATTTTTTAAATCGGACATTTAGTTTAAAAGTTAAAAGGTTTAAAGATAGAAAACAGACAGACCCATATATTTTAATACCCACTTTTTTTCACATTTTCTCGACGTTTCATGACATTTAAAATCCAAAAATGCAAAAAAAAAATTGAAATTTGGCTCGACCTCACCCTTAAACAATAATTCATTAGAAAAAAAATGTACGACCTTTGGCGTTGGAGATACGGCTTTTTGTAATGAAGTCACTATAATTAATAATTTTACTACTACATATAAAATATATATTTCTATTTACTGCTCTACAGGCACGTACTATGAACATAGTACAATAAATTAGAAAAAACGTAAAGAAAAACGATCGATCCGGTTGATTTTTTTTATATTTGACAAAATTGTATCTTATGGTGTGTTTAATCAATTTATGAAAAAAAATCAGGGGTCGGAAACAAAAAGTTAAAATTTGCAAAAATCACCGTGGCTTAGTTACCGTTAGACATTTCGCTTCTATGTATGGCCCTCTTTAATCTCTTGACGGAGAAAATGTTTACTTAACAGTAAAACTGTTACTATTCTATATGTTTTATATGCAAAAAACTCCTCGGTTTCTTTACAAAAAAAAATTAGGTGTATCCGACTACCTCGTCAATTATATTACTTGATATCTCTATGAGTATTAAATATTTTCCATCTTTTTCTACTATTAAAAATTTTAGACACTTTTTTATTTCACGGAACTACGGTCATTCCAGCGGCGGTTTTTGACCTGGCGTAGGCGGCAGCATCAAAGCTGGACGGAGTGACCCTACACGGAACGCGATGATCTTTAATCTGGGGACCCTGCTAAATTTAAAAAGTGATATTAAACTTTGCACAAAAGTGTGAGGCATATCGCCAACATTCGGGGTGTTCATTCTCTTATTCTTTGTATGTATAAATTTTTTGTTTTCTTAAAGTACAAACAATGTAAATAGTTAGTACTAGTACTAGTATAATAGTAAAAAGTAGTTACTCAAATTATATTCCGAAAGTTAGCAATGTCTCCCTAAAATTGTATAAAGTACGACTAGCTTAACCAATAGCTTAAAAGTTGGCAATAAAAAACTTATACGATGACCTTTTTTATTCTTTGAAAGGCAGTTTTCAGGCATTTTCTTTTTGTGTGGACCTTTAAAAATTTAATATTACTTTTTTTCGTAACAAAAATTTTATTACAAAAAGCTTTCCGACTTCTGTGTTAGACTTTAGTCTTAAGCGAATGTGTACATATGTTTGAGATATATGCTTTTTATACCTACTTATGGAGGGTTCAAGGAAATAACGATAAAAGTCGTATCTATCATAGGGAAAATTTTACAAAATCAAGAGTGATAAAACTTTCTAAAACTAAATGTATTATTAGGGGAAATATGGTAATATTGATCCCCCTAAGTTATAGTAACTATAACTGTTATATGACGGTAACGTAAGGTTATATAAATTAGGTCCATAATATGTGTCAACTTCTAGTGCTTTATTTATAAAACTTTATTTTGCTTTCCCATTTTAAAAATTTTCAAAATTTCCGAAAGCCGTGGATTCGTGCAAAAATTTTCAAATATTTTTTTTGCGTATTTTTGAATTTTATGACGTTTTATGTCGATATAAATCAATTTCAAGCAGATCGGTCGATCGGTCGGTCGATCGTTCTGTCCGGAAAATATTTTAAGCACGATAACTTAGGGAGCGTTCAAGTATTACGGAACGCAAAATTTGGCCATTTTTGACCCCCACCCCGCCACCCCATGTAACGCGGCGTAACATTTTCAGTTAGATATTTTGTAGGTGAGGACCTTTTTTTTTAGTCATTAAATTTTCCGTAAAAAAGTTTGGAAATTTGCTAATATTTAGTTGGGAATAATAATAATAATAAAAATATTACCAAATTAAAGCAATAACCGCTTAAAAAACAACTCTCCTTAGATAAATCAATGCAAAACCAGTACACCATAAATTTCATGGGAGATTTAGCTCAGTGGCCAATGGCATCGATATAGCCTAACACTGATCTAATGATCGTGAGTTCAAACCTCACTGGCGCCGATTGCCTTTTTCAGTTAATTAATAATTGAAATTTGGCGAAGGCGTACTCCCTAGATATATTGGTTCGAAAGTCAATTAAAGCCGGTGGTTCCCTCTACTACTAGCCCACACAAGTCCTGGACTTAGGGGATGCTTAATTAAGTAGAATAGTACGAGGTTAAAAACAAACATAAACAACGTTGCATCGATATTGAAACTACCAATTTGAAAAGGAACTACTTTTGCCTCTATCGGATATATCAGGCTCATAGTTGCTTTAAAACACAAAGGGATCATTTTACTCGCAGAGTTAATTTTTACCATATTTCCCCTATTATTATTTAATTAATTACCTTCTTTCAAGAGGCAAATATCCTATAACAGGTAATGTAAATAATAAACAATAAATAAAGTACAAGTATTTTAAAAAACATTGATTACACTAGGCAACACGGTTTCTTGTCCTGATTGAAGTCATATGTTTTTTTACTAATTTTGGGTCGTTGAGACCGAATCTGGCTTCAGAATGTTTCTATTACCTCGTTTCTGAGAAAAATGAGATAAAATTGGCAAAACATCATTATTTTAGCTCTCTGTTGTTCTAAAAGCATGGGAGATAAAAATATTTTGAGGGCAAATTTGGATAGTTAAAAAATACCCAACTTAGATTATAAAAACTTTAAATTTATAGGTAAAAAAATAGGGATTCAAGGGAAAAAAATATTGAAAAAGAAATGGATCCTGTGACACGAATAAGTAGGGGTGGGGGTGAGGAGATCATTCCTCTAAGGGAATAAGCTAAGCGCAAAGTACTCATGCTAAAAAAGGTCAAAAAGCATCACTAGGGGGTCAAAAATTAACTAGAAATAAGTTACCTAATACGGTCCTTATATAATCAAGTAACATTTTTATGATGTAGAACCATTAAAAAATCGACAAAAAAATATGTAATATTTTTTTTATAAACTATTTTTAAACTAGCATAATTGCCTGTACTAAAGTTTAAAAAATAACATGCAGGATTTTTTTAAGGTCAATTAATAATAAAAATGTATTTTTTGGGCAAGGGAAAAAAATTTACACTGTGTGCTTTAATTTTATTTTATTTTTCATTTATTTAATTTTCACGAACAAGTTAAGCCAAATAAAAAAATATTTGTATATAAATATATTTTTGTAGAGAATTTTATAAGCAACAAATTAAGTTTTATGAAATTTTCACACAAACTTGATAGTTTTGCCACAAATGAGCAATTAACTAAACTGTACACTTTAATTTTAAGCTTTTTATTTATTTTTTTCGCGTACTTACTCTAACAATAGGTCCTTCGCATATGGATATTTGAATTCTTGGTATTTTATTTAATATACCCTAAAATTTTCAAAATCCTACTAAGATCTTAAAAAAATCCGTCATTATTTCCTGAGCTTATATCTCGAAAAAGTGAAGTGCTGGAATTTTCCTAAGAACAGATTCGGATTGTACGCTCTTGAATTAGTAAGAAAAATTTACTTTCAGATCAGGGCAAAAAAAAAGTTGCGATTTGTTTCCTAGTGTTATTTCTCTTGATTTTAGAAAATCGTCCTTATGCACAATGTGACTTTGATCGTTGTTCCCAGAGGATACATGGCTTCAATAAATCAGTTAGGTGCTGTTTTATTGGAAGAGTTTCATTTGCTCGCTCGCCTTTTATATCGAATAAAAAAAAATTCTTTATTTCTTCTTTTTTTTTTCTTAAAAAAAGCATATTAAATGTTGCTACTTTGTGAAAAGAGTTTCTATGTATTTCATCTTAAATCTCAATAAATAACACAGGCACAAAAAAAAGGATTCCCCAGACGAGATAAACATTTCTATACGTTTTTGGGGTCGCTGAATTCGAATCTGGGGTTTGTTTGACTCGGTCAGGTCGCATTTTATTGCGAACCTCAAAAAAGTGATGAAGGTTGAAACATCTTATCACTTTTTTGAGGTAGCAAGGAAATGCGAAATGATCGAGTCAACCCAACCAACCAATCAAGTTAAACCCCAGATTCGGATTCAGCGACCTTAAAAACGTATAGAAATGTTTGTTTCATCTAGGGAATCAGACCTTCTTTTGTGTGTGTCTGTGTGATTGACAAATACCAGAGGCATCTACGTCAAAGGCTTTTTTTAAGTTATCTTGCTTTAACTATAAAATTTTCGTGCTGTAAAAGCAAGACACACCACTTAGATAATGATTCTTCTCAGTAGCAGTAGATTCTACACTGAAAAAGTTGATTATTTTAAAGAAATGAATAGGCATTTACTCAAACGAATGATGCTTTTAATATGTGCCACATTAGGGTGGACCTTATATTTTTGTATTATCTTAAAATGTTCAATTGTCTGTAATTTTTGTATAATTAAAAAATTTAAAGGGCTTGGCATATTATTTTTTTTTTCTTTTAAGCATACAAAATTATGTGCCAAATTTTAAAATGATCAAAAGATTCTAAACTGTGCCGATAATCCGCCAAAATTGCCCCTAACACTGAAATTTAAGAATTTCTACCAAATACACGGTGTATTTGAAATAGGGTCGGAAATTTTAACTGATGATTCTACATCATAAAATATGACAAAAAGTTCCTATAAACATATGTCTAAAAATGCGTCATAAGGGAGCTACGCCCCTCTGAAAGTGGCTAAAAAAATCGGTTTTTATTTAATAACTCAGGAACCCTTTGAGATATATCAACGAGGTTTTGCACGTCAACTAATCCTACCAAGGCCCGTTTTTATGTGTTATTTTCATGTACTTATTTCAACCAGGGGTGTGCGAAGCGGGGGGGGGGCTTCTCAGATTTTTGTCCCAAACTTTTTTCTGTGTAACTTTTTTGCAATTTTATTTTTGAAATATGATTCCTCAGGTCAAAATACATAAAAAAGGTACTCTTGTTGTAATACTGTAGGATTAACCGTTTTCGAGAAAAATTCATTTGAAGGTGAAATTCCACAGTTCGAGAACGAAAAATTAAATACTAAAATGTTGAAAACCAAAATTTTGATGATGCAATGTTATTCTACATCAAGAACTAAGAAAAAAAGTTTCCATACATGTAGGTCGAAAAAACGATTTTAAAGCTACCATAGCGCTTTAAAAATGGTGCATATTTAGGAGACCATAGCTCCGTTAGGATTGATTTTTGGAAGTACCTGTATATGAGGTTTTTTTCTTAGTTTTTGATGTAGAATAACATTGCATCATTAAAATTTTGGTTTTCAACATTTTAGTATTTAATTTTTCGTTCTCGAACCGTGGAATTTCAAAGGGTTCCTGAGTTATTAAATAAAAACCGATTTTTTTAGCCACTTTCAGAGGGGCGTAGCTCCCTTATGACGCATTTTTAGACATATGTTTATAGGAACTTTTTGTCATATTTTATGATGTAGAATCATCAGTTAAAATTTCCGACCCTATTTCAAATACACCGTGTATGTGAGTCAAACGGTTAACAAACATTTTAAAAATGAGTTAGTTCGGAATGAATTTATTTTTATTTTATGATTTAACTAAAACAAAACGAACCAAGTACCAAATAAAAGCTCCTAAACATTTGGCGCTTAGCTCGTTTTGTTTTAGTTAAATCTATTTAATACTATATTATAAATAATTATAATAATTAGAGTTCATTAAATAAAGATGAATTTAGTCTGGTTTGATATATTTTGAAAATGTTTGTTTACCGTTTGACTAACATTTATGGAGGAAATCGTAAATTCTAGTATTAGGGATAACTTTGGCGGATTTTCGGCACGGGTTAGCATTTTTTGATCAATTTTTAATTTAGCACATAATTTTGAATGTTTAACAGGAAAAAATAAGATTTTAAGCCCTCTAATAAATTTATTACTTATACAAAAATTACAGGCCATTTTCAACAATTTTTTGCGATATTTGCGTAATTGTACGAGTTCAATTCCAAGTCTACATGACCAACCATGCCACATATGACCAAAACTTTTATTAAGCAACTAACCTAAATTATTTTAACCAAATTTATCCATATATAATAAAAAATACAATAACTAAAAAACAATATGTGGATTTTACAAAAAAAATAGTTATTTATATACCAAGGGACTAAACTGGCTGTTTTAGTCCCGCTGCATTAGTGTTTCCTGAGCGAGCGTAGCGACCGACGGAAACAGAAATGCAAGGGACTAAAACAGCCAAGTTTAGTCCTGAGGTATATACACTATTTTTTGCAGGACCAAACATAATTTAGGTAGATAGATAAAATTAAAAACCACGCGTCTAAAATCTGTTGTTTTATTTTCGTAATTTAATCAAGATGCCTGTAAATTGCGAAAAGTCAGTTTCATGGGCTATAGCTATTTCAATTGTTTTTTAATATGGTTGACACAAACGTCAAAAAAATGGACGAAGATGATAAATTTTAAGTCATGTATAAATTGTTATAACAATGATATTTTTAAAGGTTTTCTTTGTTAAAATCAAATAAATTGGTTTGAATCGCTAATTTATTACAAAACACCACCAAACTTAATTTTTGAACCAGCGAAGCACATAGTAAGTATAATATTTTAATATTATCAAGGTTGCCTTGATTTTTATTCCCTAGGGAGAAAAACGGCAAGTTTAGTCCCGAAAATGAAAGCGTAAAATTAGGTTTTAGTCTTGGTCATGAAAAAAATATTTTTGCTTGTAGTCACATCTAGGAATGGTTTGATTTTGGCAAAATTTTCCCCGAAGCATTTTTTTAAAGGAAATAATAAAATAGGGTGGTAGCCTGTTAATATTTAGAATTTTCTTATTTTAAGGAGTATCCTATACCGGGTTTTTACTTAATAAGAAAAAGTGATCCATGGATTTTTTATTTTTGATCAAAATCATCCTTAAGTAGCATAGAATGTACTTAGAAACAGATTGATTTAAACTGTCCTACCACCGTACCGTGATCCATTTTTATGTAAATGGTTTCAAATTTTCTTTTGTATAAAATTATAAAGTTTATGTTAAGTTGAATAAAAGTTAAAGTTAATTAAGTTAAGTCACTAAAATAATAATACATGCACGAGAATAAAGCATTTATACCAAGAAGTAACATTTCTTTGGAAGAAATGAGTTTTATTTGCCCTAAGAGAAAAAATGAAAAAAAATTGATTTACTTTTTTAGAGTAATTTTTGTAATATCATGTATACTCTTTATTCTATATGATTAAAAACAAAATAGAAATATATCTCATGAGAGTATTTTTATAAATTACTAACAGCGCGCTGCAGCGATTGACCTAAAAACAATTGAGATCTAACTCGAGTCGGGTTACCCGACTTAGATTATTTCACAGAGTAGTATGGTATTGTAGGCAAGGGTTCATTATATATTGTATGTAAGCGAAACTTTGAGCGATATAAAGAACCTGATACTGTAACAATTTTCTTTACCCTGGTTTATTTAAAATTTTTTCTATGACCAGTTAGTAGATAACGCTCATTTTCCACTCGTTGCCATGACTGCGAAAGTGAAAATCAGCTGATTTTACATATCTGCTGTCAGAGAATGAGTAAACGTCAAAAACATAACCTCAAATTGACAAATTAATTTTTATACAATTTTTGCGTTTTTTTTAAGGTTTAGGTGTTAGGTTTTAGGAAAAAATGTATACGCACCTCGACGCAAACCACTTTCACAGCACTTCGAGTGCTTTTTTTACTCGATTCTGCCTCATAAAAGAATAAGCACTCTCGTACACTGAAAACTAGGTTCGTGTACTCTGTGCGAAATATACAATTTTCCACTACTTTTTTCATAACCTATTTTTACAAATCAGAAACTTCGTAAAAATCAAGAATCCTGGTCAGGTTATATAAACGCCATTTTTAAAAACAAAATAATTTAATTTATTTTAAGTAAATGTCATTATAGTTGATGTTTTGCAATAATATTGCTATATTATAGTCAATAAGTTTAATTGAAATAATGTAGGTTTAAATTATATCAAAATCTTAAAATTACTAATTATCATTTGGAAGGCTTTATTTTTAGAAGCTACTAAAGTTTATTTTTGTAAGGTATATATATTTTAAACCTTCCTCGAAATTACCATAGCAACGTAAGATACGCATGCGTCGTAAGCGAAATGACTAGGCCCAATTTACACAACCGGAAAACGTTGACGTGCCATTAACGAAAACAAAACAATGGTTTATTCCTCTAAATTATTGGAATAAAAGCGATTTTATAAGCAAATTTTGTTTCTACAGGAATACAAAAGTGTTTTTAGCAAAAGCTTTATCAATTCTTCTTTTTTACATCAAAACAAAGTAAGTAAACAAAAATTATAAATTTTGGTTATGTTGACATTCAAAACAAGCCCATGCTTCAGTGTAAATCGGACTTTGTGGAGTATTTAGCGGCAAATTTAAAATAACTATACCTTAAAAAAATAAACTTTAGCTTATAACATTATATTATTATTAAGCATTCATAGGAAATCAAATGTAAAATTATTATTTATCACACAAGCCCATAGGTACAATAAAAAAAATTTACTACTTAAATTGAAACAATAGCAAAGTCTAAATCTAGCAGTAAAAAAAATATTTTCGTGTACCTATATTTTGGCCTTCACTGGAAGGAAAAATATTGTTCATCAATAAAAGCAAGAAAACAAAGTAATCAAAAATCAATTGACGTTAAGAACAATTTTCCACTTCAGTATGCAATTTCATTTCAGAAAATAGTGTATTTGTATCTGATAAAGACGGTTTTATTAAATTTCAATCAAATAATCGAAGCTTATCTGAAAAAATAGCTTGGAAATATTTTACTCGAGACAATTTGTTTAAGATTAGCTACGTTTATTTAATATAAAAACCTCTTTAAGTTAGGATTTATATGCTTGAATGGTTATTGTAAATCTTATTAAATTTTTTAAATTACAAGAACGTTATTGTAGTCTCTTTTATTTAAAAATCACGAATTTAAAAAAAAGTCCAGTAAATGCGGAATGATTATAACAATTATTATTATGTTTTTTGTAAGTTAAGCTTTATTAAGTTGACCCAGTAAAAAGGTAAAACAATCCATATATGTTTAGAAATGACGTCAGTATACATACAGAAAAATATTGTCTTAAATCAAGAATATGGTGATTTGTATATAACAAAGAGAATATATTTTTCGTTAATGCATACCATATTCTTATCGTTTTATATTTGAGAATATATTCTTCTTTCAAGCATACCATATTCTTAAATTTCATATTTGAAGCAAAATTTTGCTTTAAAGGAGAATATATTCTCTTCGTTATATCCAAATCACACATTCTTGTTTAAGACAATATTTTTTTCTGTGTAGTTGAATTTCTATACCTTCCTCGAAAACTTGACCAAATTCATTAGTTGACTATTTTACTTTAAAAAGTAATGAATTTTTTCCGGTAAAACGTTGCAACGTAAGGGAACGTTCAAGTATTACGTAACGCAAATTTTGATCATTTTGGACCCCTACCATCCCCCTGTAACGCTATTTTCCTATACCATTAACATGGGCGTAACACTCCAAAATTATTTTTTTTAATTTCTCCAATAAAAAATGAGTAAAAATCAAGGTAAAAATTGAGTTGATAATTTTTTTTGGTAATCACTTGCTTTTCTGGAGGAAGAGGTTGATAATTCTTCATTAGAAAAAAATTAATAATTCGTCGATAATTTTGCTTAAATTAAAATAAAAGAAAATAAAAAAAAATGTTCGGGAGAAAAGTTCAGAAAAAGTCAGACAAATACGGGCTTTTCTGGACAAACACACGTGTCCCGGAATTTTCTGAAAAAAATTGTCCCTACAGCCCTGGAAACGCGAGATAACTCATCTTGCTTTGATGGAAAAATCTTATTTTTGACGGCAAAAACCAATAGTCTCATGCCGCCAGCCTATTTGCATTCCTTGAAGGAATGGATTTCCTATTTGGAAACTCCTTAGTCTGCATTCCTCGAAAGAATTCCTTCCCTATCTAGAAATTACTTAATAGAATAATAAATCTACCCAAAGTTTATTCACTAAACCACCTGTTTATAATTCCATGCCACCTGTTAACAGTTACTGCTGCTCGAATTGTAAACGATAAGTACTGTTAAATATAACAACTGTTTTGGTATTAGGTTACAAAATACCTTCCATATATCATATTTACATAACAAGAAACCTTGAACAATAAATTATTTTCTAAACATATATTATTTGGAGTATTCATACGGGGGGATTCAGAAATAATCATATTTTATTGATAAAATGTAAAAAAATACAGACAAAAATTTGGAGCAAAATAGTAACAGTGACACTCCTCTGGTTAAAATTATCTAATAAAAATACATAGGATGATAGCTGTAATCAATGTTAAGGCATGTGCAACATTTTGTTACTGTAGTTTATATGGGTCCAGAGATATTAAACATTATATTACGTTTTGAAATTCCAGATTTAAATTTTTCGGCCCACTCAACTGCCCAGCGTTAGCGTCAAAACGGGGGTCCATGCTAGAAGAGTACTGGCTCGACATGGCCGTTATAAGCAACATCACCCCTAATTCCTTACTAAGGTACATTCAGAGGGTTGGATGGTTAGGGGGATAGATTTTGCAACCAAAGGGAGATAGGAAAATGAGCCCAAAAAGCCCCAAGTACATGTGCTGTTCGTAAAAATGTCATTACCCTCTACCCCAATTATTTGTTTTTCAGTATTGATTCATTATACAGTAAAAATTTACAATATCTCTTTTTATGCATGTTTTATTATTTATCGAACACAAAATAAAACTGGTCACGTGGCATTTTTGTATCTTAGTTTTGCCTATATAAGTATATGGAATAATTTGAATTTATCCACAGGATCAAAGTAATAATTGGCAGATATCCAATCCTTAATAATTCAAAAGAATTTCATTAAAATTATGAATGAAATCTTTTAGAAGCATATCTGGGAAACCGGAGCTGAGTACTGACAGCAAGTCAAGTCTTTTGATAAACTATAATGAGATGAACATAGGTTTAAAATCTGCCATATCCAACTTTTGACTTTGAGTTGAAAGATGAAATTCTAGTTATATTACTTGTTATATTTAAGAGCTGTGTAGTTAGTTTGGTATATTTAAGAGACAGGCTTACTGCCTATGGCTCATTTGTCTTAATAGGAATTAATTAGTTTGAATGGAGAATAAGGGGGTGTGCTCACATATGCTGGAGTTGCATCTGTCATAAATTGGTAAGTGGGGAGAAGCGAAGGTGAGGAGGGGGATGAGGGGGATAGGTATTATATTTAAGAACATCCTATTACTGACTGAAATTTCCTGTTAAAAATGTATGTCTGTCTGTAAACCTTTTTACTAACTTTTGAAAAAGATATGTCCGAATTAAAAAAATCTCACCAAATGATTTAGGACCTTTGTAGTTTCTTTGTTTTTATTTAGATGATAAAAAATATATATTTAAAAGTTATAAGTCCTATGAAACACGGATTATATTATTAAACATTTTAATTTAACCGTCATTTTAACTCGTTTTTTTAGTTATCCTGTCGACGTTTAAATATAACAATAACAAGAAAATGTTTATAGGTTAAATACTGAGACTGAGGTGAATTTGATCGGTTAGCTTTTTTTAAATAATAATTAATAAAAAATTAACCAACTAGTAACAAAATATTGTTTTGTGGCACAATAACAATTTCAACTGTTTTTAGGTACAATTTTGATAACAATTTGTCGTTTTCGTAAGCCCCACCCCACGCTTCACGTAAATATCGATTACAGTCTCATACCTGTCTGACGATTCTCTTCAAATAAAAAGCAGAACCAAGATTCAGAACTCCCTGATTTCATCGTTCCTTTTTTTTCTTGTTGTTTAGTTTTTGTAATTTTTTTGTTTGTCAGCTACTTCGCATGGCAATATTAGGAACACAGCTACTTAGATAACAATCTCAAAAAAATACCTTTTCGCTTCTTTATTCAGTAAAACACAAGAAAGTGCATGTTTGTGCCTACCGTATAACTTTCTTTCCCTGCAATAATCGATGCTACCCAGCAGGCGACAGTCAGCAAAATTTTATAGTGGAAGAGCAAAAAAACACGAACTGCGTTTTTGTGTACGCCATTACCAACTGGATACCGATACATCATATTAACATGTATCTTTTCGATATAACAGATATACTGGCAGTGCTATCTATGACCCAAAGGACGAACTAACAAGGGGGTGGCAATATTAAGAACATGGCAATAAATGGCTCACCCACCTTATATGAAGGCAGAGGCGTAACCAGGTCCAAATTTTGGGGTGGCTTGAGCCCCTAAAAAGATAGTCAAGTTTTTAAGTTTGAGTGTCTGTGAGACTTTTATAGTTTGATTTGGGGGGGCTTAGAAAAATTTGGGGGGGGCTAAGCCCCCCTAAGCCCCCCTTCGTTACGCCTATGTATGAAGGAAATAGTAAATGGAAAACAATTTTTAATTTGAGATATAGGTAAATTAAAAAGTTGGAAATGTTATTATACTCGTGGTAACAGACATGCCCGGACTGGCTGCTTTGGGGGGCCTCGGCTAGAGACAAAAGAGGGGCCCCTTACTAAGAGGGGGTCCGGGGCAGAGTAGTCCCAGAAAAGAAAAGTGACAAAATTTTGATTTTTTACATAGTGCCATTTTTTGCACCCTTGATAACGTAAAAAATAATTTAAAATTTCACAAAAATGCAAGAAACTCTGGCACCGCAGGCGGAAATTTTTACAAACGTTCTGTTTAAGTTTGAGAAACTTAAATAAAAAAGAAAGAAAGCCCTAGGGCTGCCGGCGAAAATGTTTACACAATTGATAGCCTACTTTAATTTTTAAACACTTTTAAAATTCTAAATTTAAAAAAAATGCAAGAAATTTTTTACGAGATTCACGTTTAAATTCTACAATCTTAAATAAAAAAGTAAAAAATTCCTAGCTCCGCAGGTTAAATTTTTTACGAATTAAATGTTCTATTTTAACTTTAAACCAGTTTTTTTAATTTAAATTAAGTTCACAAAAATTCAGGAAACTTAAGCGCCGCAGTAGAATTTTTTTACGACTTTTACGCTTAAGTTCTACAATGATAAATAGAGAAAAATGTAAGAAAGCCTAGTGCCACAGGGAAAATTTTTTAAAAACTTGATGGTCTATTTTAATTTTTAAAGTTTTCACAAAAGTTCTGCGTTGCCGGTTTGTGGCTCCTTATATCCTCAAAGACAAGTAAAGATGTAAAACACAAATTTACTAATTATAGTGTAGTTAAAAAAATACCGGAGTAATAGAAAATATATACCACTTTTTTTGGGGCCCCCTTGAGCCGGGGGCCCTCGGCGATCGCCGACTAGCCGACCTGGCCAGTCCGGGCCTGGTAACAGCACTGTGAATAGTCTAACAAAAAGTAAAATAGGTCTTTAATAAAAAGCAATAAGACCGCAATTTAGCAATAATGTAATAACTGTTGAAGTTTTCAATTCAGTTTTCTTTTGTTTCATTTTGTAGTTATCCAAAAGTTTTAATAAGAGCAAATCTAGTTAAAAGTCTACAAAAGCAAGGAAAAGTAAGAGAAACAATTTGTGAATATACATTAGGGTGCGCCTTTCCTATACACGGTGTATTTGAAATAGGGTCCGAAAATAAGACAAAAAGTTCCTATAAAAATAGGTCTAAAAATGCGATGTAAGGGAACTACGCCCCTTTAAAAGTGCCTAAAAAAATCGGTTTTTATTTAATAACTCAGGAACCCTTTAAGATATAGCAACCAGGTTTTTCTCGAACATTATCCTGCTTGGCTGACGCCTCGCATGTTAATTTTCTCATGGGCAATATCTTACTTTACCCACTAGTACCATAAATAACTATTATTGCAAAAACAAATAAGTTTTACAACCGAAAATAATATTTACAAACTTCATAGACCATATTTTAAGCCACTCTATATTCTGCTTTGTGGCGGAAGAGGCATAATTTCACGTGATTTAACTCTTACGCTAATAACCCCAAAAATTGCTCCGAAAAAATAAAAAAATATTTGGGAAAATAGAGAATTTTATAAGCTTTAAAATGATGTATTACACGACCCCCCTTTCTGTTTAAAAACAAATTCCCCTTTGCCCCCCTGTCTCCATTGTGCCCCCTAAGCATACCAAATATTCCAAAAAAAATATTTGGGTTATGTAATTTATATGTCCAAAGGGTCAAACCAAATTTCAAGTTGATATCTTAAGCCGTTCAAAAGTTAAAGGGGGAGAGGCGGACTTTTGACACGCTGTGTATATATTAACTTATTTTCAAAAGGCGTCTCCCACTTTAAGTTTGATGCAACGTAAGACGAAATATCAATGATTTGGAGAAAAGAATAAGGCTCTAATTCTTTTCGAGTGACTAATATATAGTTCTCCGCATGAAAGAAAGTCTCCGACGCAAGGGGGAGGAATCATTCGCGCTCTCTTCTTTCCGCAAAAAGCGTTATAAAGCGTGCGTGCCTACAACGGGCTTCCCACTTGCACACACATTCCAAACATATTTCCCGTAGCCACAGATCCGTGCGTCAAACTATAGTTGGGATCCATTTTAAGTCCTATTTTTTACGCAAAATTTAAATTTATAGATTGGAATTGTATATAGTACCAAATATAACAAAAGGTCCTTAGAAATTACTAATTTTAACGGTTTTACGATTTAAAAAGGGCTTACAAAATGGCGCATTTGACAAAGACAGCATAATGAGAATGAGTAAAAAAAGATAATGTGTAAAACCAAAAATTTGTATTCGCAAAAGGCTAATGCGCAATCCTTTTTTCTAGATCATAATTATTTTAATGGATTTTTTATTATCAGGTTGGTACTTCAATTAGTATTTTTGCCTGGTGGTCTTATATTCCGTTAGCAATGTTATTTGATATTTATTTACCATGACAAAGCAAATTACGCAAATATAATAAATAATACAAAAAAAAAACACCATAAAATAATTTTAATCGGTAAATCACATTTTTAAGTATGACACAATAAAGATATTAAGTTAACAATTTTCAAAATACATTAACCCCATTACTAATTTAAAATGGACACCTGAGGCTGACTATACAGAGCGGTTCAAAAGTCACGCCACCCTTAACTTTCGAACTATTGTATATAAAGACGCGTAACAAAGACAACTTAAATCATCTGTTTGATTTTATTTTATTTTGATCATTTTAGAGCTCATAAAATTCTCTATTTAGCCATATATTTTTTAATTGTTTTAGACATTTTAAGGGTTTAAAATGGGGTTGAAAATTGTAATTTTCGTCAAAATTTCTTTAAAAAACCCAAACAAATTTTTGAAAAATAACTAATTTTATGATGAAAAATTATTATTTTAAAGTAATTTTAAATGGTATAAATAAAAATTTCAAAAAAAAAAAAATAAAAAAACGCATTTTTTAACAAAAAAAAATAACAATTAAAATCAACTTTTAAAGATAGTTTTGCCGAATAGATAATTTTATTTGCTTTAAAATGTAATATCATACGACCCCCATTTCTATTTAAAAAAAATCCCCCTATGCTTCCCTGATCACATTTCAAATATAAAAATATCAAATGTATGCCAAAATATAGGGTAAGTTGTCTTTTGAACCTCACTGTATAGGCCCGTCGAAAGAAAATCCGAGCCCTTGGGGAAACTACATAAAATGTAAAATAATATTTTACCAAGGTTGGCATTATATTCGGGCCGAAGAATTCGGCCCTCCTGAACGCTCCGAACCCGGGGGGAATCCCACGGCCCCCCGCCCTCTCCGTGGCCACATGATGATAAATTTAAACTACCCTACGTGCCTCTCATATTCTTTCTTCTCATATTAAACATTAAATTCAAAGTTAGGCACAATACAGGACCACACAGGATATTATTATGAAATATCTAAAGATTTAAAACTCAAGTTAAATCTAGAATCTCTAGTAGTAACTCTATTTCTGAAAAAAAAAATAGCAAAACCCTGCTGAAAATGACGGGTCTGGGCGGGTTTAAATGGTGCATAAACCAAGCGGATAAAATTCACCCGCTCAAGTCCGGTCTATGCAACATTTATACCCGCGCAGACCCGTCATTTTCAATAAGGAAGGTTTAGATAACAGGGTAAACTGGACATTTATATTTAAATTCATCACTGAAGGTGTTGTGCTATTTCAAAACAATAACAGATATTAAAAATTAATATATATTTTTCATATATGATATAATTTACAAATAATAAAAAAAGCACTTAATTTTTTAACCATAAACATCATACTTTCGATTTTAAGTGCCTAGGTGAAGGTCTGCTGCGGGTTACTGTATTTTGGTTATATCTGTTCTCTGCAGAGGGTAATGACCACCGTTTTGTTGAAGTTCAAGAACACCGCGCGCTGTTATGACATGGTCGAATAGTTTAAAAAGAGCATAGACAATTTTTTTTTATTTAAATTCTGATGTTAAAGCAATATATTAGTGTATAAAAATAATAAAAATAATAACAAAGAAAACATTTTTTTTTGTCTACAAAACTTTTTTTATTTTTCACAAAATAGATTTTTACCAAAAGTCATCCCAGTGGATTAAACTAAGTAAAATATCTACATATATGAGTGATCACGCCAAAAGAAACCTGAAGGAAAAAAATCCAAAAACCTGAAAATAAAAAAATTAAACGTATATACCGTTTTCTAGAAATTGACTATAAAGTTTTAAAGGCAGGTAAATATAAGCGACGAAATAACATTTTTTTATATATATATTGAATCCAAACTCGTCAAAAAAATCCCCACTACCTATTTTTTTACTTTTTTTAGACATTAAAGTAAAATATCTCGAAAACAGAACATTAAAAATTAATTTTCTTGACTGATTTGCATGAAACAGTATGAAACAATATCCAAAAAAAGTATTTTTAATTATGTGTAAGTCATTTTTAAAAAGAGTCGGATTCAGAATCCCAAAATTTTTAAGAAAACATTAAAATTTATTTTAATACATATACATACAGCGTGACAATTTGAAAACGAACATTTAATGTCTTTAACTGATGACACTATGAAAATTTGGCGAAACACGTCAATTTACATATCAAGGGGGACAACTGTTGAGCTATTTTTTGTTGTATTACATTTAACCCCCTAACCCCCAGGACGCCTATCCCAAAAATTTTAAACAGCAACCCCCATTTTCATAGTGTCATCAGTTAAAGAAATATTAAATGCTGTTCGTTTTCAAATTGTCACCCTGTATATAAATATATACAATATAAACAATATATACAATAGAAATATATTATTAACAATGTGGAATATAAATTAAAAGTTATACCAGTGTTAATATTATAATTTAACTAATATTATACAGTTTATTTTATTTTTTTTTTTATATTTTTATTATAAAATGTTAAGAATCGTAAAAAAACAACAAATTTTTCTTTTAGTAAAGGAAGCTTTCCAATTTGTTATGATTAGATTAGATAGGGGTTCCTGTGTAAAAATTATTATGTAGTACACGTGAACAATTATTATTTAATGTTGCAATAACTTTAATGTGTCATAGGAATGTTTATTAGTTATAACTTATAAGTAATTACTAAGTAGGTTAAATTAGGTTGTTTTTCACATCTCATCATTTTTATACTCTTCGTATATAAAAGACGATTATGTATATATCATATGTGTAAATAATAATTGGACATACTTTTCATTATCAACACTTTTAAATGGTCGCTAGAAACACTAGAAACAATCGGTGCACGTTTCAGGAACGAATTTCTCTTTTTATGTATACATATACTATACATTGTGTAGGTAAATACACCTATACTGTCCGTTCAGGGCCGTAACTAGGGGGGACTAAGCCCCCCTGGCCTTGGTTTGAGTCCCACCTGGCGTTTTTGCTGAACCCCCCTGGTATTTTTTAAGTCACCTACGTTTGGGCGCCATTTTTTTTTGCAGGGCGCAAAGTTTGGTAGAAACCGTCAGGGACAAAGATTTTTTTCTGGATGGTATTTTTAGGGGAGACTATCATTATTTTAATTGTAGGGGCGCCAAGTCTGGTAGAAACCGTCAAGGACAAAGCTTTTTTCCATTTCTGGGTGCCAATTTTTTTCCAGAGGAGCCAAGTTTTGGTTGAAACCGTAAGGGACAAAGCTCTTTTTTTGTGGGTGCCACTCTGGGGGCTGAACCCCCCCTAGATTTTTTTCTGGTTACGGCCCTGTGTCTGTTGCATAGTCATCTTTTTATACAGAAATATATTTCCAACCCAAAATATGATGTATTATTTATTTTATTTGTTTAATATTTTTTTTAGATAATATGCACCTATTTACTTATAAAATTAATAAAAAATGATTGACATTATAATTTCTTTAATATTTTCAATTTTATTTTTATTTATTTTTTTTATTTAATTTTACATTGTTTATCATTTTTATTTTTATTTTTATTTTGTATACATTTAAATATGTCGCTATTGAATAACAAATTGGTGGTTAATAACCAAATTTTCATAGTTTACAATACAAATATTATCTTTAATATATATTTTGATATACACGGTACCACAAAGGGTTAAATACCTAATTTTAATGTATCACGAGTCACATTATACGCTAAATATTTGACAAGTAACTGGTATACAGTGGTTTTTCTAGGACTCAGCAAAAATGGCATGATACGGGTGAATTGGGAACCGATATTGGTTCTAAAGAATGCTAAGTTTCGCAACTCCTTATTAAATAACACACCAGTATGATTTGACTAATTTATTCTTATCAGTACGGAGCAATGAAATAACTACTGATAAATGTATACATGAATTAATACAGTAACGTGTATGCATTTAAATAAATCAAACGAGTGAGATCTGTTCAAGGTTGACAACTGTGCATTATCTAATTATTTTATTTAACGCTACGAGTTGTAGCCTGCTACTAGTATTGGTATTCAATGAAATATCTCACCAGTATTAAACTAGAGTCTAATAGTTTTGTATAGTTATTCATCAGATAGACTGAGACCAAATACATATTCCCCAAACCGATAACTCCAAATGAAATATCTCAGCAGTATTAAAACTTAATTTATTAAGTATTTAAACAAAGTGTCATTAATATAGAGCAAGAGTCTAATAGTTTTGTATAGTTATTCATCAGATAAACAGAGACCAAATACATATTCCCCAAACCGATTACTCCAAATGAAATATCTCACCAGTATTAAAACTTAATTTATTAAGTATTTAAACAAAGTGTCATTAATATATAGCTAGAGTCTAATAGTTTTGTATAGTTATTCATCAGATAAACAGAGACCAAATACATATTCCCCAAACCGATTACTCCAAATGAAATATCTCAGCAGTATTAAAACTTAATTTATTAAGTATTTAAACAAAGTGTCATTAATATATATCAAGAGTCTAATAGTTTTGTATAGTTATTCATCAGATAAACAGAGACCAAATACATATTCCCCAAACCGATTACTCCAAATGAAATATCTCACCAGTATTAAAACTTAATTTATTAAGTATTTAAACAAAGTGTCATTAATATATAGCAAGAGTCTAATAGTTTTGTATAGTTATTCATCAGATAAACAGAGATAAAATACATATTCCCCCTAACCGATTACTCGCAGTTACCCTGAAAAAATCGCCTAAAATTTTAATATATTGTAATATATGAATTTATTCTATTATTGTAATATATTGTTATATTTTAATATATTAAGATAAATTATTTCCAGTTAAGGCTTGGGCTCTAATATAACTGTTATCTTTTATCACACAATAGTTATTTATAATACAAGGGCAAAAAGTTAAGTTTTTCGATTGAGTAGGTTTTTAGAAGCAGAGGGCCGGCTGATCAGGCCGGCCCAAGGGTAATAAACCTACGAAATCGAAATGTAAATTTTTGCCCCTGTATCCCAGGCAACCAAATCACGTTACAGAAACGTGAAAAAAACGTCACCCGATGCCTGGAATCACGTTTCCAAATGACGTTTTATTGAGGTTAAAATCACGTGAATAAGTCCCACCACAATGACGTGATCTTTCGACGTGCATGAAACGTGATCTTTTCGACGTGGATGAAACGTGATCTTTTCGACGTGAATGAAACGTGTTCTTTTCGACGTGGATGAAACGTGATCTTTTCGACGTGGATGAAACGCGATAAACGTGCAAATAAACATTTTTAATTATGTACCCACTAATAAAATAACCCCATACCGAAACCGTCTAATGTTATTTTTAAATAAAATTTCTAGTTACTTACTTGTTTTTATCTATAAAAGATTTTATCCTTTTATTTTAAAAATAAAGTTTGGCTGGAGAAGAATAGGTTCAGCAAATAGGCTTGTCGGAATAACGCGCCATAATTGAAAATTTCAAGTATAACTACAAAACCTATTTCATATGAATATATCTTATCGATAAAGTCAAAATTACATGAGTTTTTTTTATTTATTGACTTTTAATTGTAATAAATGCTTAAAGATAATTAAAAAAAATATATATATATAATGTGAGAAATGGATACGTAACAAAATTCTAGTTGCGACAGTAAAAAGTAAATAGGAAAAAAAGCATTATTTTTCTATTATATGAATATATGTTCTTACATATGTCAATAAATAAATAATTAGAAATACCTACATACTTTGTTTATTTCTTATAGTGTTACATAGGCATGGAGAGCTCCAAATAAGCTCTTGGCTTGTGCTAGGGGCTCTCCATTAATTTTGAAAAAAAAAACTGCAGTTCCAATTTTGATTGATTTTTACATAAAATTTATAAATTACTTTCTTCGCGCTCCACTCCATTTCCATAGTTTCTCCTCTCCTTCATATCTCTTTACAGCCATAATTCTAATAACAATTTTGCTTCTTACATCACAATTTCATTAAAAAAAATATATTTAAAAATTGACATGACATGACGTCTTTTTGTCAAATACTCAAATACAGGTACTTCTAATTATTTATTTGTTGACGTCACTTGTCTGACTATTTTTTGACGTGATAAAAACGTTACTGAAGCAACGTTTTTTTTTTGGGCACCGTATGACGTTTCATTTAGGTCATATTTTAGGCAGCTTGCGACTTGACCCCCTTTTCGACGTCTTTCTCACGTGATAAAGACGTGATCCGTCATCTTGTGGTTGCCTGGGATTATACAATATTTTTTATTCGATTGTTAGTAATTATAATAAATTATTAAAATATACTTAATTTTAAATTGCAAAAAGTATTTCTTTTTAGTGTCTTATTGCTTATGGGAACGTTCAAGTATTACGTAACGCAAATTTTGATCATTTTGGACCCCCAGCCCCCCCCCCCCCCGTAACGCTATTTTCCTATACCATTAAAATGAGCGTAACACTCCAAAATGACCCTCCTCCCTAGGAGCGTTACGTAATACTTTAACGTTCAATATCTAGTTATCCATGACAAATTGCTATCCAATCAAATCGCTAAAAAAAACAATTCAATCGTTTCTTTTGCCTGCGGTTTCATTTTCAAATAAAAAAAGCTATAGCTTGGTGATTAATTTCTGTTAAAATGTGTCTGTTATGAAAATAGTAATATTTCTGAACCATTCTATGAATATTATAAATATTGAAATTGATTTTACAGTTGAAATTTTGTGTTTTTAATTTATTGTAGTGGATGAATACAGATTAATCAGTTAACATATATTCTGAGGTTATGTTATAGAATCAATTTTTATTTTGGGTGAAATGATTATAATAACTGTATCTAGTCAAAAAGAACAGTTAGTTCAAGACCAAAATATTACAGTAAAGGTAAAGCATCTTGTTTTAAAAAGCTTAAAAATAACAAGTTTTAGTTAGCGGGCGAAAAAAACTTTTTGGCCCTAGGGCTACAAAGAAAAAAACTTTTCGCCCGTAAAACATGAACAAAAAGTGTCTCTTTTAGAATCAATCGACTAAAAATATTCTATTTGTCAGGGTCGTAGGTTTTTAAACCTTAAAATTTTATCTGTTGAAATTCAAATTCCTAATGACCAATAAATCAATTAAGCAAGTTGTATATTTCTTTAATTTTCACTAATTAAGCAATTTGTTTATTTATTTAATTTTCACTAATTTACAAAGAGTAAAATTTTATTCTAAATTTTCTCGTTCGTAATTTTAGAAGTATACTTGTAGATACGTGGAATTAGTAATGACGTGGATAGTATCCACTGGATACCTTTCGCAAACTCTTAATTAATTAACGTTTAACAGTCCTTTACGTGTGTACTAATAATAGAAAAGGGCCTTGACTAAGCTTTTCTTCCTATACAGGGTGTAACAAAAAAGGTGGGCTATATAATATATAGAGCTATATATATGTATAGCCATATTGTAACCAGCGAAACAATCAAAATAGTTAATATACACATATAGTCTACAATGCTTCGTCTCTGAGTTATGGCCACTTTAAGTTTTTAGTTCAGATACTACTTTAATGCACTCTTGATATACAACACATCTTTATCAAGTAGGCCAAGATTATTTTTTATTATTTAGAAAGGTAAGCAAAGTAATCATCCAGGAAAACTTGTCTTAGCAGATATTTTAGCTTTTACTAGGACTAACTGTCCTATCTATAAATGTCACTTCTCGTGTCACTTAACGACTAACAAAAATAAATATATTTTCCGATTTTATCGATATTTTCAAAGCATATGATGTATTTTTCATTTTAAATAAAGCAGAAATAAACGAGATATTTATTTAAGCCTGTTTTTTAAAAGTGCAAACAAAAACAATAAAACTGGCCATATCTTAAAACATCTAATTTGCAGATAGGACAACTTGCCTTACGAAGTTTTAATCTCAAGATGCATCTCCGTCAAAGCCGTAGCCAAGGGCGGGAAGATTTTCCTTCATGTTAAAATTGAAAAAGTTGTCAAATTCATGAATACAATTGTACAAACGTTGGCAATTTAAATTTTGTATTTTTATTTTATTTTCACAAGTTATAAATGTATAAAAAAGCGAATATTTTTGTTTTACTTCTAGAATTTGCCAAGCAATACGAAAGTTTTTTTTTTAACTACCTGTAGACAGAAAAATAATATATATATTATAAAAGCGAATATAAAAAAGAGTGAAAATATATTTAGAAAAAGTTGTCCTATCTGCAAATTAAATGATTTGAGATATGGCCAGTTTTATTGTTTTTCTTTGCACTTTTTGAAAACATGTTTAAATAAATATGGCGTTGGGTTCTGCTTTATTTTAAATCAAAAATACGTGATATCCTTTGAAAAAAAAATATATTTTTTTGTCAGAAATATAAATGCATTTGTTCTAAGTAAGTTAGGACAAAATGATCTAAAAAGTCCAGTCAAATTACTAAGATCTGTAAAGTTAGTCCTAGTCCTGACTTATTCGTCTACTAAAGTAGTTAGGACAATTTTATTTAGAAAACATTGAAAATTTTTCACTTACAACAAACATCTTAGGCTAATTTTTAGGATTTGGTTTTAGATAGGACATTTCTTTTTAGTTGGCACATGGGGCTAGTGTAAAGCAATACAATGGTGTGCTTATTTCAAAAAGTGAATTTTTGCAGATAGGACAACTTGGATTAGCAAGGCAGAATGGGCCATAACTAACACAGTAAATGCCGGGGTATATCTACCGAAGGGTAGGTAAAACAAAGTTATCTCGACTTGACTTAGTTTAAGTTAAAAATGTTGTGCTGAACTCAAGTTACAAAAGAAAAAGTGCCTATTACATGAAATCGTCAAATATTACCAATGATAATTTACTATAGATATTCAAGTGTTGTTTTTTATAAAAGTTCAAAAAAAATTATATTTTGGGAAACAAAAAATTAAAAAAAAATACTAAAGAATATTTTTTTTGTCGTAAAATAAGTCTCGTGGAAAGGAAAAACTTACGTCAAGAAAAAATACCCTGATCACGAGGTTATGAACGTGTTAAAACTAACAAAAAGCTATATAAGATAAAATCTTATTTATCACTATACACCCACGCAGTTTTTCATATTTAATTAATGGATGGGTAATTAAAATTCTAAATAAAGAAAAATTACCTATTTATGCGAAAATTAAAAAAGTATCCCTTATCATTCTCTTTTTGCAATTATTTTCGTCATTAAGCTAACAAAACATTTTTATCTAATTAAAATATAAAAGACATAATTTTTCTTTAGTGGTTTATTCAGACAAAAAAGACATTAATTAATTTTTTCTGTTGGTTTAAAGACCTTTTACTGCCCCTTAACTTTTTATGTTACTTATATAATTAGAAATAAAAAATAGAGTGGGGTAATGACACTACCCAAAGCAAAAATCGCTATAACTTTTTTTTATTTTTATTCTGAAATGAACAAATATACAGGATTATTCAGAAATTTCTCGAACTTATTTCTGAATAGCCCTGTATATCTCCGAAAATGCGTACCAAAGTTTAGCTTCCTAGCTTTATTTTAAATGCGTAAAAATACCATAACAAGATATCTATCTACAAAAGCATAGATATATCTATAGATATACAAACAGAGAAAGTTACTTAAATAAAAACTTGTAAAAAAAGAAATTTTGCAGCTTGGTTCTAAAAGGTCCAATGTCACTTTATCAATAGCAGCGTTTTCACGTCACTCTGATGTAATATTTTGAAAACGCTGCTAGTGACATTTGCCCTTTTAGAACCAAGCCACAGAATTAATATATACTATAATCCGTAAATACGTGATAGTGACTTATGCTTAAAGAGCCCTCCCGCTTTACGCTTCCTTCACCGCAAAGAATATACTTGGTCTCCCCTTTTTCTTTCCCCGGGCGATCTATACTTTAAATATGAGTCACTGTCACGTATTTCGATACTGGATTAATATAATAAAACTAAGTTTGAGGTTGGCTGGCTCTGATTGACATATTTTGCATGCCTTTAGGTTCGATTAAAACGAAAAACATATATGTATTAAGTTTGCATGCGCGTCCCGAAGAGGGCAAAGGCCGTCGCCCCCTCCCTGGCTTTTCAGATATATATTATTTAGTTTTGTTAGGGAGCGTTCAAGTATTACGTAACTCAAATTTTGATCATTTTGGATTCGTTTTCTAAACTTGTGCTCGTGCGCTAAAAACTTATGTTATGTAACTAGTACTTTAATATACTATTATAAAATAATTGCACATGAAATTCTGAAAAATACCATACTCTAGGATTTCTAAAACAAATTGCCTGTGGTGCTAAATGTTGTAATGCATATGGTGATGCCACTCAATCTATTTCATTTAACCCCCCGTAAAAAAAGAATGGCCCTTTTTGAGAATTTAACAAAAACTTTTAGTTGATAAAGTTGTAAAGCCGAATAGGCTTGCCTCCCTCCCCCCTCATCAAATATGCTGTTATGCTGTGGGTGCCCCTGGATGTGCGAGCTTTAAATACTTCTAGCTGAAAATAGCTGTATTTTAAGTTGTCTAGCACATAGAGCAACATTAACCCACCACCCAAATGGGCAGCATTCCCCAACTTATCCCTATTTTTGTCTTGTAGAATGCCTGCGTCGTAACCTTTAATTATACATAAATTTTGTAAATATCTTCGTGTGGCTGTGGTATTTATTTTTAGTCAAAACGATCTAGCATTTTTTAGAATAAGAAAGACAGAAAATAAAAACGATGTAGATAAATTTTTCCACAGACGTTGAAGTATTTGCCCATTCAGAAAAAGGCTCGAGTTTTGAGACTCCCTGTATATAATCAGTGGTCATTGATAGTGAAAAATTAGATCGGAAGTTTCTAGCATAAAATGCATTTGTTAGAAAATAGGTCTTATGTCGAAGTGCTCGGGGAGTAAGGCACATGCAGATAAAAATATAATTTAATCAAATATTTAATTATTTAATTATTATTATTATATTATAATATATGCAAAAACATATTTTTTTTTCACTACTAGCTTTAGAACATACCATTATTTATCATGTTTTCAGACTGTGAAATCAATTTTCTTCACCTATAGCCATAATAAATTTTTCTCTCCTAGTAGGAGTAAATTTTATAAACAATTGATTTCTGCCACTTTAGATGTTTCAGTTCTTTGTGCAATTTTTACTAATTAAACCTAAGAAAATAGCTTGAAATAAATATAATTAATTATAATTATTACCAATTAATACAATCAATAATTAGCTAAATATTATGAAAAAAAAAATTAAAATAAAACTAAATTTTTAAACGTCAGTTCAAAGTATTTATTTGAGCAAATGTCATTGATCAAGTCTACTTGATTTTTATAAAAATTTCAAGAAATATAATTTCTGTTAATAATTTAAATAGTGCTAGTAGTGAAAAAACTAATATATAAACTACGGTAGAGAAGACTATTATAGCCTCGCACTCTTAAATCCCTTGCTGCTGCGCAGCTCGGGATTTAATACGCTCGGCTATAAAAAATGTCTTCTCTACCTTGGTATATAATTACTATTCTTATGGTACTAGATATTATAATTTTAATACTAAAAACCCAAAATATGTATAATCATTTTTTGTAGCACACTGCAGAACGACTATTGTGACATATTGCACTGTTATGTTAAATCAACAGAAATCAGCTATAATTTATGGAAATTCTTTCACGGAAAATGTGACGTATGTCCCTTATTCCGCTGGGCCTTTCTATTCACAATTATTATGCATTCTTTTTACTTAAACATACTGTTCACAGGAACTAGGTTGGGTGGAATAATGTAATTGTACTAATAAGCGATAATTCATTTGACAACAATAAACAAACTTCCATGGAATGTCAGGATGAGAACGGCCTTAAAATTTCTCTACATACTCTTCGCAGTCCTAGTTAGAAAAGTGTCTTAGTTTTTTAGTAATTTACCGGTAAAGACCACTAGTTTTTCCGGTTTTGATCCCTTAAAATTAGTTTTTTCCTCAAGCGTACTAAACTATTCATATTTTTTAACTTTACACACTTGTAGTGATCAATTTTTTTTACAGTAAAAAAATGAGTTCATTGTTGTACGCCGTAAAAACACATAGCAAAACCGCCACAAACGGCAGAACTCTTTGATTTTAATGACAGACATACTTCACAGTTATTTGTTTATTATGTGTTATGACTCGAGATTCTGTACAAAAACGTTGTCTAAAATTGATTAAAAATTATAATTATAATTATTGAAGAAGAATATATGGTTTGTACACCTCCAAATCTCTCCGAAATTGCAAAGACTACATTAGATAAGTTATCATCAAAATCTCGAAAAGTGTGCTGCAGCCTATGAAGAATATTTAAAATGGGCTAGGGAAGGTTTAAGTTTATTCCGAAAATGTATTATTTGCCTATTTTAATTAAAAAATATGCTTTATTATTAATTAAATGCAAAAATTAATATAAAAAAATATATTTAGGACGCCTGAAGAACTGTTTTTTCAGAGGAAAAGTGCTTTTCCTTCCGTAAATTCTACAGACTAGTAAAAAAAGCTTTACTTTTTCTCAAGAGGTAAACAATATACTATTTTTTTTTTAGATTAAAACCTTTTTTTAGACTACCTTTTCTTTTGCCTGCCTTTTACGAGAATGAAAGCCTCAACTGAATACTATTCGTTACAGTTAAGCATAATGTTATTCTATTATTGTTACATACATTGATAAAACATTTTGTTTCTGTCAACTAAATATTTGGTTGGTTATGGCCAATTAAATGATTTGGTTGGGACAAATAAATTTAATTTCTGTCAAAAAAGTCCAAACTATTTTGTTCCGATTAATAAATCATTTTGAAATTAAAATATTTCTTTACATGAACTAAATATTTATTTGACTCAAATAAAATTTGTTACTCACAACCAAATAATTTAATTGGCCATATCCAAATAAATCCTTTTTATCGGTGTACAGAGCGGTCCAAAAGTCACCCCTCCTTTTAACCTTTAAACGAGTTGAGATATCGACTTTTTAAAGCTTATAAATACTCTTCGATTATATATATTTTTTTTAGACATTTTTTTGAGGGTTTAAAATAGGGTTGAAAATGGGTATTTTTGTCAGAATTTATTTAAAAAAGTCAAAAAAAAAATAAAAAATGATTAATTTCGTAATTCAAAAATGTAAATTATACTTTTAAACTAATTTTAATTGATATAAATAAAAAATTTCAAAAAAATCTTAAGGTATCGAATTTTTTAGCAAAAAAAAATGAATAGTTAAAAAACTTACAGTCAAACAAAGAATTTTTTATGCTTTAAAACAGTTTATCACAAAACACCCCTTTCTATTTAGAAAAAAATCCCCCCATGACCACCTGACTACATTTTAAGAGTTAAAAATATTAAATATATGCAAAAAATCAATATGTTTACTCGTTCAAAAGTTAAGAGGGGGTGACTTATGGACAGCACTGTAGAAACAATGTCGTTCAGTATTTACTACTACTTACAACTTCTCATTGTAAATTGAGAAATAAGATACCTATTTAATTATATTAAAAAATACACTGCGAAAAGTATACACTATGGAGCGCTAAGCATTATATGTTAATGACTTGTTTAAATAGTAGAAATGAATTTAATAGTGTTTGTTGGGAAAATTTAATTTAATGAAGGGGTCACCTTTCTAATTTCATACAATGTAGAAGTTTTCATTCAATTAATTTAATTTAATTAAAAATTTGGGCCAAATTTGGATTTTGTATACAGTGTATTCCAAAATGTTCGTGACTATCGTCAAGTCCCCCCTCCTCCATTAACTTTTTAACTACTTAGGGGTCGTCCATAAAATAAATCACGCAAATTGACCAAAATTCATACACTTCACACCCCGTTTCTAGCGTTATTAAAGGCTGTAGAGATTTTATATTTTGGCTACACCCCCTAACACCTTCCATATTGGGGGGGGGGTAGCCAAAATATGAAATCTCTACATCCTCTAATAAAGCGAGAAACGGGATATGAAGTGTATGAATATTGATTAAGATTTTTTTTTTAAATCTGAACCACATAAATAACATAATCAAAATATTTTTTTAAATTTTTAGGTGGCACCATGAAGGCAAAGGAGATGTTTTTATTGAAAATGGGGTTATATCCGTGCTTAAAATTTATTATAATAATATTCATGGAGACAACGAGATGGCACAAGTTTACATTAGTTAAATTTTAAGAAATGTTTCTAATTAGTTACAAAAATTTTCTGCTTGGTAATTTCTTTTTATGTCTATATATCGGGTATATTGGCTTAATAAAACTGTCATTATATGTGATTTATAACTGAAATTTAATTTAAAACTGAAATGTTTTCAATAGCACATTTATATTGATTTCATTAGTTTAAAAAAAAAAACGAAGAACCTAAATTTATTTTCTTGTGAAGATTTATTTTATTTTACTTTAACCCCGGATTTAACAAGTGAAATAAATATGTATGTTTAAACCAAATAAATTAAAATAAAGCTAAAAATAATTATTAAACTCTAAACAGTGTTCGTATATTACTACTAGGGATTATTTGCAGTATTATTTTTTGGGGTTAGATTTTTTCCACATATATTTTTAAGCACGACCTAGTCACTCTACCACGACTCAAGTTATGGACCAAAAAATTACAAGAAGAAAGCACAATTTTCCCAACTTTTCGATGGATAAATTACCAGCTTTTTTTCCAGACAAAAAACTATGACAAAAAAGGCTCATCAAGCTCATATTTTACCAACTTTATTTCTAAATATGCAAAAAATACCAACATTTTCAAACATCCCTTTAATTTGCCAATTTTGGTAAGAGAGGGCTGTCCCCTCATCTCACATACCACATCCAAAGGCGCTGCAAACAAGGAAATATAATATATACCTATTATGTCGAAAAAAAAAGCATCATACTCAAGACAAGAAACAAAACAGGCTTTAACTGTCCTCGTTAGGTGACTTCCGGAAAAAAAAGGCCTTCTTATATTCTCAATAGTATTAACAGTTTAGGTTTAGCTTTAGCTCGATAAAAAAGAATATACAGAGAAAAAGCAGGCAAATATATCACGTACTTTACCTGAGATTATATTTTTATTTATAGTGAACACCAAAATATTTGTAACAAATATCATCAGTTTCCCAACATTAGTTATTTAGTATAAAAACGTATTTTAATAAGGCTCATAATTATAAAACAGTCCCAAATATATACATAATAGTCCCAAATATATACATAATAGTCCCAAATATATACATAATAGCCCCAAATATATGACTATGAAATAACACATTTATAAAATTTATATTTAATTTAAACACAAAGTTTATTTGGTTTTATCCAGAATATTTAATGGAAATAGATTGTATATTCAAGGTAATTAACCTACTTAATTACCACAACTTTATAATTTTCACCATTAACAATGGGCATTGGCATTGGTAATTAAAAAAAAATATATTGAATATAGTTTATTTACCACCAATATACTTAGAAAACTGAGTTCATTTTTCAAGATTAAACTATACCCTTGTCCTCTATTTTGTTATAGGTTTTAATTGTTATAATTAAAAATATATATGACTTAAAGAGATTTTTCTCGGTGTCAGTTTGATTTAATTCTATCACTGCATCTATGTATTTCGGCTAAAAGACCTTAACGCATAAACTAAAATAAAAATTTATTCTATTAATTAGTTCTATCAAAACTAATAATAATTAGGTACTTATTGAGGACGTGGGAAAAATAAATAAACAAACGCAAAATTAGGGATCATGTGTGAATGACGTCAAGCATTTTTTTATATTAAAACTTTCTCATAAAATTTCGTAAAAACCTTTTCTAAAGCCCTTTAATAAAATTCTTGGAAGTTCTAAAAAAAAGATTAAAATTTAATTTTCGACATAAAACATAATAGTAGGCCTACTATTTTTGCTTACATATAGGTAAGCAAAAATATATACTGGGTGTCTCAAGGTAGGCAAATCACCCAATTTGTGGTGTATAAATCAATATAAACTTAATTTAAAATTTAAATTTTTCCTTGACAAAAGTTCTCTAATCTTTCTTATTTTCGAGCGAGAAGAAACTTATATTATGGAATATGGAAAAAATCCATCCGTCGTACAGTGATCAGTTTTAAAATCTATTATTTTACCCTTTAAGGCATTTATGTCAACTCTATTGTTATATAGGTACATAGATATTAACAATTTGAAGCATTTTGAGTAAAGACAGTACTTAACATTAAATTATTTTTTTCTTCTTTAGAAATTCTCTAACAACTTCTTTACTTTACATTTGGACTTGACTTGATTCACGTATATAACTTAAAACCGTTTGAAATTTTAGACCCAGGACCCGCTCTTCCTTCCATACGTCGAATGGGCGCAAATTATTCTAAGATAAATCGAAACAGCTATATATATAATATATATATTTGACATAGTGCAGTCTCTATTATAAGGAATTTGCTAGAATGAAAGTATATATAGTCCATCAAATTCAACAAAAACAGCTATAACGGAAAAAAAATTACAACCTAATGTAGAAGCCACATTAAATTTTAAAATAAAATATAAATGCTACTTATTCATTTCACAATTTGCAAAAGAAAACCCTAGATAAATCGATACAACTTGCACACTCACTATGCCATAGAACACTCTACTTGATACCAAAAAAAAAAAAACGGTTTCGTATCTGCTAGAGGGGAATTATTCGTTTGCGGATCCAACCATTTTTTTTAAATTATGCTAGGTAGTTAGTAGGCTTACTTTTTCCTGTGTTACATATTGTTTAATTTTTTTTTTTCGAGCCAGATCACATACGTTGACCACTGTGCGTCGGTCCGTCCACCACCAGAGGCTTACAGGCCATACCGTATGACAGGTCGAAACCAAACTTTAAACAAGGTTTTAAGAGGGTTGATTAGGGGATTTTCTTAGCTTTTCTCCTGTCTTTCAGATAAGGGTAGATAACAAAATTCAAAAATTTCGATTTTCTTAAAATTTGCAAGATTTTGCTTAAATTTTGAACCTTAATTATAATAAAAGTTGCTTCAGACCCAATAACAAAACAACGTTACGTTTTACTCTAACAACTTGTATTCAATAGGCAAAGTTGCTTAGGGTTCCATATACAAAATAGTTCAGTATTTAATACGGTAAAAAATTCTCATGTATAAGAGGCTGAGAATTATTCGGGAAAAATTCACTGTTTTCATGAAAATTTGCTGTCTGGAAATAATTAGGACCGGGGCGTCGCCCCTGCAGGGGTTATGCCCCGGGAGTAATTATTTCCTTTGACAGGAAATTTGAATGAAACTGTGAATTTTTCCCGATAATTCTAAGAATCCTGTGTAATTCAGAAGAATATTTTTTAACGATTTACAATATGTCAAATCAACTTTTATATTTTTTTCATCGATAAATGATATAAATTGTTTTATTACTAATCTTAATATTTTTACAGGCATATTATTTGATTTTGTTAATTTAATTCCATTCTCAATTGCTAAACTAAAACATTATTTGTTCATTTTTTAATTGCAAATTATGGTTCTGTCAATAGTTTAGTCACTTACTGCGGTACTAATGCGGTGCTGCGCTAGGCTTGCAAGCATGTTTATAAAAGCCAACCTATAAAAACTGTCATTACATTTTATAAAAAGAATATTTTGTGGTATTTTTTGTTAAATAATAAAGTGATAACAATAATTATAAATAGTAATATATTCATATTTAATTATTAATTAGTTTTAGGTATGAAATCTTGTTGTAAAAGAGAAATACTGAAAAACAAAATGCTACAGCGATTCTCACTATAATTTTCTACAGTAGAAAATTTCCAATATAACTGTAATATGATTGGACAGAAATAAACATATGGTCAGAAATATTGTTAAATGAGTAACTGATAAAAACGTTAAAAAATAGTCAGTATAAAATATGTAAAAGTTTGTTTTTGTGGATGTTTTGTATATATTGATTTTCTTTCTCAAACTGAAATCTAAAAGATTAAGTAATTTTAATTACTTCTGATTTAATTAAAATTGAGTCCCCTTTTCCTAATATTCGTTTATTTTCCTATCTGTTGCTTTTAGCTTTAAATTACGAAATGTAAAATATTACTGTCCATTAACTTTTAAGTAAATTTATTAGAAATTCATATTTTTGTCTTAATTTTAAGATTTCCTGATTACACAGGTCTGCTTAAAATTTACTTTTTGGGAGTTTATAAACTATAAATACTTGTTTCATACTTATCACATCAAAAAAAATTTAGAAAAAAAGTTTGAGGGATTCAGGGATAAAACAAGCCGCGAAAATATGTAAAATTACGCATTCTATTATACAGTGCGTCCCCGGATTGCTGAAACGACTCTTGGTTTTTCAAAACTGAAATTATGTTACAAATTAATCTTTAATCAAGCAGGGCTGAACCCCAAAAAATGAAAATTGAAATCGAAATTTGTTTACGTTTTACAAGAGTCGTTTCACCAATCCACTGTATATTATTTGCAGTAACCGACTTGTTTTTTATTTAATAAAGATGCAGTTTAAGTCAATACTTTTTTAATGTAAAACTAAGATATTTTCCTTTTATCCTTTTATATTTTAATGGAAAATAAACCAAATTAATCACAAATAAATATCTACATGTTAAGAAAACAAAGTGTATTGAAAATAAATATAGTTTCTATTAAAAGAAAATTTTTTGACGTATTGAATATTAAGAGCGAATTATTTCCAAGTAAATCATTTTTGTTGGATTAAGATATTATTTTTAGGTGTGTAGCTCTTTTTAATAATCCTGTGAAGATTAGGGATAATAACTATCCAGACTTTTGATGTTAATTAAATTTCGCTACTAAGATGTCGTAATTGAAATCCTGTACCTCATATAAATTTACAACTCAATAAAGGAATGCTCTAAACGTAATTTCAGCAAACATAAAGTACAGCCAAGCCATTATTACTTGACTATATTATTAACAGTGGGTATCTTTTTCTTTGTATACAGGTACTCTATATATTATGACAGCTCTGTCATTATACAGGACAAACAATAATTTTGATTTAAACATCATGATTATCACCGGCATATGATTTATATATTTTATACAAGAACCTAATTGGTTATAGTATATTACAAATAGGTATATTACAAAAAAGCGTAAATTTGGAAGGTAGGTAATATTTTGTTAATAATATTTTAATTAAAATATATATTGTTAGGTAGATGTCCTATTCCTTATTATTTATTTTTTGTTGTAATTTTTTAAAAATGAACATCTCACACTAATGTTATAACGTTTTAACTATTTTAATTTTACTAGAAAATAGAATAGGTCTGGTTCCTAAAAACAGCGCTCTAGCGATAAATATTCCAGTTAAAATGTTATGGTCTAGTGCCCTGTAGTGTATTCAGTTTTAAAATTTACATAAATTTGTGTATTTTAATGAGTTTTAAAATTTAGGTAATTTAAATAAAAGGAACTTTTAATTTACTTTAGGTGTAAAATAAAATCCGACCAATTTGATGTAGCTTAACTTTATTAGGTCCTAAATAAGTAATTTAAAGTTTTCTGCTTTGCAAATAAAACAAAAAGATTTTTAATTAAGATTATTTGTCCTAAAACCTATAATCTGAATTTTAAACAATATAAAAAGGACGCAACGGTTATCTATATTTTTAATTAAACTAAATAATAGTATTCGATTTAATTAACTATAATAATAAATTTTACAGGAGCAGAAAATTAAATATACAGGGTTATTTGAAAATAAGGTGATTCTACAAATATAAAAAAAATGTTTTTATAAAGGTTGGTCCAGAAATGAGCCCTAAGGGAGCTACGACGCTCCCAAGGATACATAGCTCTGGAATCCTATGAACTAGAGTAAAAAATTTTGAATAAACATTAACATTGATAAATGCTATCAGTTTATGTAATTTTTATTTAGTAATTTTTACCAGGGACGTGCAAAATGATGGGGCAATGTCACTTTTTTGCTCCAAATTTTTTATCTGTAGATTTTTTAACATAAATTCTCGAACTTATTTCTGCATAACCCTGTATATAAAGTTTAAGTACAATTTACTGTTTAAATCCAGTAAATGCGGGACACCCCGAAGCTAAATATCATGTGCTGAATTTTAAGAGCTTTCCTCTGCCTATATGAAATTTTGTAAAATAATTAGCTTAGTCCAAACCATTTTACTACTTGTCGATTTGACAAAAATTTGGTTTTGTTACAAAACATATTACCGAATATCGGTACCAGAATTTAAAAAGAAATTGTAAACTTTTTCCGAATTTTATACCGCAATTTTAAAATATTGTAATTTTAAAACTTGATTTTAGGATATTACGATGTGATTTAACCCTCCGTTAACCAGGTGGAAAAAAATAAAGTTATTAACCACGTGGGGTTTATTAAACCCCAATATAAAATACACAGAAAAAATGCAACTTCAAACAAATTTCATTGCGAAAAAAAATTGGTTGGTACTATATTCATTCAAACATAAGCAGCTTTGAGATAAAGGTTTCAAGTAATCCATACAAACGTCTCAGTCAAAAAAATTAACCCCAGGGAGTTTCCAGGGAGCTCCCACAATAAGCTTCTATAGGATGTCCCATATTCAGCCCCTGGGAGCTTTAAGGGAATCTGCACTAGACTCAAAAAGCTTTTGGGTCGTTAGTCCCATAAGACTCCCATAATGTACCTTTAAGACTCCCATAATATGACTATAAAACTTCCATAATATGGATTTACCCCCAAATGAATAAATAATGTTAGTCAGCTAGCAATAAATATTTTTTCTGGCTGAAATAAGTTTCAGCCAGCAAAATATGTATAAAATATTAACTTGTTAATAACATAAGCAATACCTAGCATATTTTAACTTAAAAAAATTGTAAAATATTAAAATAAATTTGGGACGCCATTAACATTAACTGTGAGGTCCCACAGACTTTAACTCACTTTTAGTCACTCCTATTTCGAAACGGTTTTTCTCACAACTGAGCTCAATACACGGAATGAGCCTTTGAAGTGAAGATAGACGAGCGGACGTGCCCATAGAATAAGACTAAATATGTTTTTTTGTTTAAAATAAACTCATTGGGGTTTGTCAGACCCCCACCTGGTTAACGGAGGGTTAAAGGGTTAATTTAAAGATTTAGTTAAATTTTCTTTAAAACACTAAAAAATTCGGTTTAAATCATACGAATTTTATAATTTAATCCTAATACTACCTACTTGTAGGTAGTATTAGGTAGCTACTGTCTGATTTTAACCCAATTTTTTACAGTGTAGGCTTGCCTCACCTTTTAAAATCCTGTAGACGCCCTGATTGAAAAGTGACACTTTTCTTAAAAATATATTATGAATCACTTAAGTGATACACAAAAACAAATTAAATAACATCAAAAACCAATTAAATAATTACTTAAAATTATTTTTAAAATTGTTTTATAACCAAGGTTGACATATGTTATTATTTATAAATTATATAATGCATACACTAGTGCATTTATGTTTAATTAGGTTTTTAATTGGTAGGTATGCTAAATAGATTAAAATAAGCCCTAAGTAACCCTGAAATTTAAAACAATGCGAGGTGGGACTTCTCATTTTGAATGATTTTTATATAAAAAATTTATATTTTTTTTAAATCTCGGCTCGATACTGTAAGAAGTTTTCACATTTTTATAAATATTTTTTTTGTAATAAAACATGATCCAGGAGGGTGTAAGTCTCCAGGGTACTGTTACCTGCCTTCCCTAGGATCGTGGAAACAGGCATTTGTGATCCTAAAGAAATTTCAATGTACACTGAAAAACCTTAATAAGTTGTCTTAGCCGTAAACTATTAATTTTTATTAACTTAGTGACAAAAGGTACACACGTTTATCATATTTAAGAAGGTTTATTATAATATAATATTATTATTCACAGCGCCTGCGCTAGAATAATATTATACCGTATAATTTATACGGTAGTTTCGAATTTTTAATAAAATTCAAAAATCGTCCTAAACAAAAAATTCTTGGATATAAATTCGTTTCATGATAAAATAAGAAACTTTTTTTTAATGTCCGTCCGTCCGTCTGTCCGTCCTTCCGTCTGATGTCACGATTTTTGTTAACACGATAACTCAGGAACGAATAATCCGATCGACTGCGTAGTATTACATATATATCTTCACGTCTTGTTTTATTTTATTTTCTATACACAATGCACAAAATAATACAAAATAACGCTCCCTAAATTATTTAGGGAGCGTTATTAGGCTAAATATATATTGTATGTTTGTTTGTTTGTTTAAACTCATACTATTCTACTTAATTAAGCATCCCCTAAGTCCAGGACTTGTGTGGGCTAGTAGTAGAGGGAACCGGATTATACTGACTTTCGAACCAGTTTCTGGGAGTGTCCGTTTCACTTATCGCCTTCGCTAAATTTCAATTATTAATTAACTGAAAAAAAGCAAATCGGTGCAGGTGAGAATCGAACTCACGCTAGTAGGCTTGCTATGCATACGCGCTAGCCACTACGCTATGCCTCCCATAATATAATTGGATGTGTTAGCAGTTTAAAACGTTTGGCCCTTGGCTCTTTTTCAGTGTATAAAACCTCAAACGGGGGTGGGTCCTGCATACGCGCTAGCCACTACGCTATGCCTCCCATAATATAATTGGATGTGTTAGCAATTTAAAATGTTTGGCCCTTGGCTCTTTTTCAGTGTATAAAACCTCAAACGGGGGTGGGTCCTGAATATACTACTGGCGTTTAATGTCACTATCATTCAGTTATCCTAGACGAAACCATATCCTTTCCTCCCAAGATAAACATAACTATTTGCTATTTAAAAATATAATCTTGTTAAATTGAAAGTTATCGATACCATTGACCTAAATCTACAATTCCCTCGGTTGCACTGTGTTAGGGAAGACCGGGGCTGGTTGATACCATGAACGTATTATAAATTATAATTTAATATAATGTAAGAATATTTATGTTTTATAAAACATAAGTATTCTTAAATTTAGGCAATAAGACAACAATCCCCGTAAAAAAAATCCAACAAACCCTAAACAAAATGGCTTAAAACCACAAGCAAAAACCTTAATGAAATCTAAAAACAATCTCAACCGAGAACTATTGACACCAAATATATGTTTCAAATTTCAAATATCTAGCTTAAAGCGCTCTTGACTTTTCGTCCAACAAACCCTAAACAAAATGGCTTAAAACCACAAGCAAAAACCGTAATGAAATCTAAAAACAATCTTAACCGAGAACTATTGACACCAAACATATGTTTGAAATTTCAAGTATCTAGCTTAAAGCGCTCTTAAGTTGTGGTGTTTTAAAATTTTTCCAGACTCACCGAGGAGTGGACTACCGCGTCGTACTTGACGAGTTTACTACCCAAATAGCGTGAGTTCGATTCTCACCGGCGCCAATTTGCCTTTTTCAGTTAATTAATAATTGAAATTTGGCGAAGGCTTAAGTGAAGCGAAAACTCCCTATAAATTGGTTCGAAAGTCAATTAAAACCGGTGGTTCCCTCTACTACTAGCCCACACAAGTCTCGGACTTAGGGGATGCTTAATTAAGTAGAATAGTACGAGGTTAAACAAAAATGTAAAAATGTAAAAATGTAAAATCAACCGACCGACCAAATGACCGACTAACCGACCTACTAACCGACAGAAATTTTTGACAGTGTATACCTATAATATAACTATAACGGTGAGCAATATAAAAGCACTTTGCCAATCTACGTACTTGTGAAAACCAGCCTCAGTCTCCCCTATAAGTGTATTCAAATGATATGTACTGTGACGTATACATGGGTTTCCGGTTTTAGATTTAATGAATGGTGTTCCGTTCGAGCTACTTTCTGAATTTTAAATACGGCGTGAAAATAGCTACTATATTGGGCTATCTTTACTCTATCTCTATCTTTTCAGCTTGAATATTTTAGTTTAGTTATGGTTTATATACCAGGAAACGAATTTGTATTTTGACTGTATAGTTAGTAGATACTATAGTTATATTTAACTTTAAAAAGCTTTAAAAATTAAAAATTAGATTATTATTTACTTACCGCCTCCCGATAGGTAAGTAATTTACTTACCGACCAGCAATTTGTAAACATATTGCTGTCATAATTAGGCTAGTAAACACGTCAAATTACCCGATCGTACAAAAAATATTTTTTCACTACCTACTACACCCAGAGAAATGATTACTTAAAATAAGTACTTAAAATTGCTTGGCTTATATAATAAAATTTCTTGTATTGAGTTTTAAAAAAAATTATATGAAAGATGACAAATATATATTTAAGGTTGATTTACCCAATCCTTAACACTAAACTTTTTTGTCGAATATTTATAAAATCCATCCATTATACTGCCCTCCTTAGGATGGACGCGGTAAATACAGATAGCAATACAGACGATATTTCTGTGACCGCTTATGTAAAAATCGACTGTATTGCTATCTGGATTTGCCGCGTTCATCCTAATGAGGACAGTATACTGAGTATTTAAAATACTAAAAATAATAAGAAATAGTACGGCAGACTAACTTCTCTACTCTAAATTTCTCTACTCCCTAACATCCCTACTCCATAACATCCCTACTCCACAACAACTCTACTCCGTAACATCTCTACTCCATAACATCTCTACTCCGTAACAACTCTACTCCACACTATAGACACTCGATTAGCCTCTTGTCTTAACTCAAAAGAATGTTTGTCATGCTAAGTCACTGTCAAAAATGAATTCAGTTTATTAATTACTTACATATTAGTGCATGTTAAGAGTACGCGGTCATTGTTGCTTTTAGAATAATTCATTTATGATTGTTCTAGATTTACATTAAAAGATAAACGTTTTCTAGGAAAGAAATAAAATAATCTAGAAGAAGAAGATTCTTTGTTCTTTGTACTGCTCATTTATTATTAAGTGGCTAATAAAGTGCATATAGTATGGAGTAGAGTTGTTACGGAGTAGAGATGTTATGGAGTAGAGATGTTACGGAGTAGAGTTGTTGTGGAGTAGGGATGTTATGGATTAGGGATTTTAGGGAGTAGAGAAATTAAGAGTAGAGATGTTAGTCTGCCAATAGTACTAATACTAATTTCTTGAAAACAACTACTATATTCGGATTTTTTTTTTAAACTTCAATTTTGTAAATATTTTACTTTATTATTTGAATAAAAATATTTGGTTAAATAGTGCTATGATCTGTTTTATCAAGCAAGAGAGTAAATTAAAAATCGCACAGTAAATATTTTTACAGCAGGTTTGAATAGTATATGTTTGTGTATAGAATATAGTTATGATTTATAAAATAAACTACGCAGTATATTCGCACATCCAATATTCGAATCTGTTTTGAAAATATTCACTGTACGATTTTTAATTTACTATCTTGCTTGATGAAACGGACCATAGTAGTGATTTTTTTATATAGACAACGTTAGAGAGGACTAAGCCTTGCACTCATATATTCCTGGATGCTACCCATCTCGGGATATGCTATTCTATAAAAAGTCTTCTTTAACTTGGTGAATAATTACTGTTATAGCTCAATTTATATAAACATAATATGTTTAAAAATATATTATATTTTTAAATTTTGTTTCTTTATTAGTTCCTTTCACAATGTGGAATCTTCTTTGTACGTAATAAAGTGAGTAAGCAGTTATTTAATAAATCTTGTCATAAACTTGATTTATTTTAACATGAAAAAAAAAACAGTTATTTTAGCTGAGTTATGCGCTATGCGTCATTCAACTTTTGTGTGCAGTTAAAAATACACCAACAAGCTAAATTTTCTGCATGGGTCAACCGTTTCAAAGATTGAATTTTTGGTTTTGGGAAGAATTATATTTTCCAAATTACAAATTTTAAGGTTTTTTGACTAGTACTGTGTGGTTGGATGAAACTACGAGCGCATAGTATATAGGGCGTTTTTTTTGTCTAATTGTTTTTGGTTAACTTTTAAACTTGTGCTGCATAATTGATGCTCGTTGAATTTTTTTATCCTAAACTGACCCCTTCATGGCTCTAAATAAGGACATAAGTTATGCCGCATAATATATGTTAGTTGAGTTTTTTTTTGGTCATAAACTGACCCCCCTGGAACCAAGCTTATGGATTTAATTTTTTTATCTTGCCTCAACTAAAAAAAATCACTACACAGCTCTGTACAACCTGATTCACCTAAGATAAATCACTTGATTTGTCGCATTATTAATTAAGATATCAAAGTAAATTTATTACAGTCAAGGAAAGTTTTCTACTAGATTTTGTTTTTAAGTTGCAATAACACTATATTATATAGCGCGCGTGAATAGTACAAAACACGTTGAATGATAGGTAAGTTGAGTGGCCAAAAATGTACGAAGCAAAATATTTGAAGGGGATAGGGGAATCTCAATGTCAGTGCAGTAGTAGGAATAGGAGTCGTTTCGGTAATCGTCGCGTCTGTAGTTTGCAAAACAAACCATTGCGCATCTTATTTGAACACAGCCAATGAGGGGCACTATCGCTGAGATTCCCCTATCCCTTCAAATCTTTTGCTTTGTTCATTCTTGGGCACTCAACTTAACTACCATCCCAAGTGTTCCTTACTTTACACGCGCACTGTATAGCTATTCTTAACTTTTAAACTAAAAAATAAAAAAATGGAATCTTTTAAAAATTCATTTATTTTTCCTTGCATTATATGTAACTTTTAAACCCACTTTAAAATTTTTGAAACTTAAATCCATATTTAAAAAATAAGATATTTAATATTTTTAACAACCCTCGTATATCAGTAAAAAAGTATGGCAGTATGTGACGTAAAAAAAGTTTGGAAGTAGGTGACGTAAACTACTCCTAGATGGAAATAGTGTATTTAATTATATTTTAATCTACATAAGGTAAATTTTTGCTTTTTTGGCCCTTCTTATGGTCCTTTAACGATACCCCTTTGTTAAAAATATCTCCTTTTTAAATGTTCAGTTTTTTTTATCCAAGTCCAAAATGATCAAAATTTGCTTTACGTAATACTTGAACGTTCCCTAATAATAATGTGAAAAAACGAGTGACTTGTGTTAGGTATAGTTCATGATCTAATAAGATTTTCGGATAAACCGTGGGATTAACACGGTCTAAAAACTCTTCTAATATATTTGACTGTGAAAGCTTAAATCAAAATTTAAATAGCCTGTAATGACTATTACATGTTTGACTTGTTTTATTGTGATTTTCTAGTGCACTATACATTGTATGGTACCTATACAATGGTAACCAAAATGGTATACATTATAAATAATATACGTATGCTTTTAATGAGCGTGAAAATTAACAATGGTCATTAATTCGAGTCAATTAAAAAAATGTATTAAAAGTTTATTTACCACCAATATACTTAGTTATTTCTGGAAATTAAACTGTACTCTTGGCCTCTCGTATTATACTTTTTAATTACGATGAATAAAATGAAACTGGCTACAGATATATTTTTTCTTAGTTGTTACAAATAGTAGTTTAGTTAAAATAAATTAATTTGATCTAAATTAATAAGGTATTTTTAAGACCTCTTAGGGCAATAGCGAAGGGGTGTTTTTTATTCGTTCTTTCTGAAGATGTGTTTTTGCTTCGTCATATGACTTTTTTCTTTAAAAGTCAGTGGTATACTTGAACACTAAATATAGGTAAACCTTAAAAAATGCCCAGCATAGTTTTAAACTATTATTTTGGTAAGTAAGCCTTAGTATTATGGTTTTGTTTTACATTACACAGCCTCACAAAAAAAAGGTCATGACATAATATCGTGACTATGGTAACCCGACGTATTTTTCGATGCTAAAAACGAATCCTACCTCAGAATAGCCCATATACACTCGAAATTTTGCTCTAGGGCTAAAAAACCCTAAAATAGGATTAAACCATACTTGGCACATTATGACTATAAATAGGTATTAAAAATTGTTGAAAATTGTACTGATTTTAGTGAGGAGTTCATTTGGTTAGAACATATTTTCGTTCTTCGTCCATTTTATTCATTTATTTATCGTATTTTCACTAAAGGATGCTTAACCCCATTTTAGGGCGATTTTACCCTACTTTATTGTAGTCTGAGCCCCTCACTAAAATCAGTACATTTTTCAACAGTTTTGAAGCTATTTATTGTTATAATGTGCCAAGTATGGTTTAACCCTATTTTAGGGTTTTTTTAGCCCTAGCTCAAAATTTTGAGCTTATTTTGGCTATTCTGAGGTGGGATTGGTTTTTAGCATCGAAAAATACATCGGATCACCATAGTCACGATATTATGTTACGACCTTTTTTTTGTGGGGCTGTGTTATTATGTACACCGATCATTAAATTTTGTATAAAATGTTTACAATGTACTAGGTACATTAGAATTAGAATGCATTATTAAAATATTATACCTATTTAGTATAATAATACATAATTTACCTTGAGATGGAATATTTTATCATAATATAATATTATGAGTTACAGGAAATATGTATCATAGGTAATGAGCAACGATAAAAAAAATACACGTATAGGGTTTCACGAGAGTCAAGAAATAAAACTTCTAGTCTCGATTTTCTAGACAAGAAATAGATCAGGTCTTGACTATTTCTCGACGATTAACTTCTATTTTCGTCTATCGAATGTCACCAGCATTAACTTTTAAAGGACAGAAATTTTTTATTTTAGTCAAAATTATAAAAATATTAATTTATTATCCCATCAATCTATTTTTTAATCATCGTAGAGAGTGATATTGGCAGACAGTTTCAAGCTGCTAGCCCTCTTCAGTACCAAGAGTCAACTCTGTACGCTGATTAAGAAAACAGATTTGACTTTATTCGCAAAAGAAGTAAAGCCATTAGATTGATATATACTTGTGCGCCATCTATTGCTAGATGTAGACCACTACTCATACTTCTCCTAGTCTGGAGACTTTGAATGGTAGAAAGTTGGAGACGTAAGACAGAAATTTTTAATTTTAAACAAAATTTTAAAAATATTATATTATTATTCCATTAATCTATTTTCAAATTATCGTACAGAATGATATTGGTAGACTGGCAGTTCTTTTGCTAATAAAATCAAAAACTGTTTTCTTAATCAGAAAGTGTGTCTACCAATATCACTCTGTACGATGATTAGAAAATAGATTGATGGAATAATAGATTAACTTTTTGTCTTGTCTCGTAAGAGACTTGATATTTTTAACTCTCAACATTCTGTCTAGATATTAGTATCAAAATACTCACAAAATAGGCCAGACAATTTTTTTTATTGACAATATTTCTTTATTTCTATAACTTATTTGTAGAGAACTTAGTAAAAACTTTTAAGTAATAGCTGTATTCAAAAAAAAAAATATATTTTTTTTTAATTTTCTTTTTGCGAAAAACGAAAAAAAATTGAAAAAAAAATTGAAAATTATAGTTTTTTTAATTTTTTAAAAAGTTTAACCCCCCATAACTTTTTTGTTTTTTGGGGGATTACTTTAAAAAATAATAGGGATCTTCCACTCATAGAACTTGATTTTTTTCCCATAAATAAATAAAATAATTTTTTTTTTAATTTTCTTTTTGCGAAAAACAAAAAAAAATTGAAAAAAAATTGAAAATTATAGTTTTTTTAATTTTTTAAAAAGTTTAACCCCCCATAACTTTTTTGTTTTTTGGGGGATTACTTTAAAAAATAATAGGGATCTTCCACTCATAGAACTTGATTTTTTCTGAAAATTTCGATTCGATTAGATAATTGGTTCTTGAGTTATCGTGTCCACAAAAAACGTGACACCAGACGGACGGACAGATGGACGGACAGACAGAAAGACAGAGGGACATACATTTTCAAAGTTTCTTATTTTTTCATGAAACACATTTGTATCTAAGAATTTTTTGTCTAGGACTTTTTTTTGGCGATTTTGGAAATTCGAAACTACCGTATAATATTATTCTAGCGCAGGCGCTGTGAATAATATAATAATGGTCCAAGATTTAGTATAGAACAATTAAGACCTACGTAAAAAGTTCCCGGGCTATTCTGTAAAGCCAGTCCGACCCTGTCCTATAATAATGAAATTAAGCTAATTTTTTTCCTTCTACACAATTTCGGTAACGTGATAATAATCATGTTAGGGTAAATTTAACCTACATATTAAAAGACGTAAAATCAATAGAATTTATATCACTGACACAAAAATACTAAGCCTTTGTACGAAGCTCGTACATGTACATTAGGGTGGTCCAATTTTTTTTTTTAATCTTTTTTATTTGTCGAGGTTAAAAAGTACAAATGTATCTAGAAAACCGTAAGGGGTACATTTAAGGCCCTAAAACCCCAATAATCACACAAGTATCGATAAAATTCGTGTTGGTAATTTTATAAAATTTAAAAGCCTTGATATCTATATTTTTTCGTTTTGAGTATAAGAATAAGCCTGCAAAACCTCAGCCTGATCCTTGTTGGCACGGGTTAAACTTTTTCGAAATTTAGGGGCAATTTCGAGGCCTTGTTGGCAAGGGTTAGAAACTTGATCAGGCTGAGATTTTGCAGGCTTGTTTTTATACTCAAAAAAAAAAAAACATATAGATATCAAGTCCTTTAAATTTTATAAAATTGCAAACACTAGGACTGGTTTTATAAGAATTTTATCTATATTTGTGTGATTTAAGGGTTTTTAGGGCCCCAATAGTACCCCTTAGGATTGTCTATATAAATTTTTATTCTAAGGGCGTTCTAACCAGCACAAATAAAAAAAAATAAAAAAATAAAAAAATTGGTCCACCCTAATGCACATATATAATACAATAGAATGTTATCAAACACATACACATTTACTGATATAACTTTATTATTTGATTTCAAGTTTAATTGTTTTTTAACTCGTATTCTGGCACAATACAAAGATATTTTTTGTTTTTTATTATTAACCTCAAAGGCATCAAAGTAATCCAATTTTTAGTTTGGCGACGTTTTTTGAAGCAAAGAACGTTGCGAAACAGAGAGAAATCTAAGTTTTCAACAAATTTTAATATTTCTGTCTGATGGTCACTTGAGGCACGTACAATCAAAAAGTTATGTCCAAATTTTTGGAAAATTTGATATTTATTCTGGTAAATCTGCATTCCAAGGGCTTATGCCAATGACTTTAGATTAAATTCGATATAAGAAAGAATAAATTTACAAGTTAGAACTTTTGAGGTAGTTAAGTGTCCCCGCGGAGTAAATTTGACTTGGAAACTCTCCGTTATCTTGGATTAAAGGGGTGAGCGAGTTTATCTCGCTAAATATGCATCTTACGATAAAAATGCATATTTCCAATTTTGTTAAGGAGCAAATTTCCAACCATTTTTGTTTGGATCTTTTTCTTATTATATTAATAAGAATAAAGTTATAAATATTCAAAAATGACCATGTTGGGGTGAAATTGTTTTTTTTTATTTTTCAGCCAAATTCGTCAGAGCAAACTTGTAGCTGTAGCCGTGAAAAATCAATATTTTTTCAATTTTGTGACATTTAGGCAGCCTAAATTAATTTTATAATTGATGTAACAAAAAATACATATGCTTTCAGTTATAAAGACCAATGTTTTTTCCTGTTGTTACGCCCCTGTTAGTACTGTGATAAGTACCTTTAGTAATTTATGTCAATTGTTCATAAATAAATATAGCAAGATAATAAAAAATATAAATAAACAAAATTTATGCATGTATAATGATATTATATGCATAGCCATACCTTTTTAATTATTCATGTGTCGTAAGAACTAATCATACAAATATTTTATGTCAATGCAAACTATGATAATTTTAATATCATGTGATAAAATTAGTGTGTGATTAATGTGTTATTTCCCACGCACAATAATACAAAACACTTCATTATGGATTTAAAATTTATTTTATTTATTTGCGTTTCACAATTACGTTTTTGTAGTTTTGGTTTGCGTGTTACAATAAGCTTCATTGTAAAATAGTTTTAGTGTTTTTTATTCATTGTAAAACAGTTTTGGGGATTTTTTTTTGCTTTTAAGTTGGTAACAAAAACAAATGAAAATTATTATATATTTCTAAAAATTCTGGTTATTGTATCCAAGTATCTTAAAATCTAAAAAGCATCTAAAATTTTTATAAAATATGAATGTGTATGTTTTGTGTTGTTTTGTGTGTGATTTTGGGCTGTGTTTGATTTTTTGTCAGTTAAGTTCAAGTTACTTTCAGGTATGGGTCCCAAATACTAGAAGTGGATATGCTTGGCTGGCAGAATGAAAGCATTTGAGACAACTTTCTATGCTGGAGTACATTCCTTATCCATTTTTATTCAAAATAACTATAAAAATATACTTAAAACTTAAAAAATTTGTAACTGTTATGAATTTGTAATAAACAAAAAAAAAACAAACAAATTTTAAATTAAAGTGTCATTCTTGCCAATATAAATACATTCAATTCCCCAAATCAATCATATTGAAATTATTAAAAACCAAAATACTTTGTAAGCAAAATAAAAAGCGCAAATAAATAAAATAGTATAAAGAACTCTTTCTCTGGCGCACTCGTTTATTGGAAAACCTCCAGCTCGCGGCTCGTTTTCCAAACATGAACGCGTGCACCAATATAGTGTCTTATACTTGAGAAAAAGATGCAAGTCGCTTGCAAAACAACTTTACACAGATATTTCAAGAAATCTTTGACATAGAGACTTGAAGTTTGGAAAAAAAATTGTTTACTACTTAGGGCCACTTGCACCAATGATGGTTTAACTTTAAACTTGGATTAAATTGACGGCCGACCAATTAGAACGCAGCATTTTTAAGTTAAACTCGGTTTAGCTGAGATAATCCCAGACCAAAATTTGGTGCAAGTGGCCCTTAGAAAATCCTTGTTCCAAAAAAGTCACTGGGTCAAAGTGTTTTTGAAATATCGTAGTGTAAACTTGTTTTACAAGCGACTTGCATCTTTTTCTCTTCTATATGTAACTTGTCCTTAATAATACTGTTTATCCATAGTGAGAAAAATGTGAAATTTCATTCCAGCCTGCCTCGCGCCCTAAATTTAGATTTAAATTTGATGTTTTAATAATAGATATTAAAATTCAAAAACTAACTACCTAAAAAAAAGTAAATACTTTTTCCTTTCCGATATATTTAAATTCAAAAACTAACTATATACAAATATATATATAAATACTTTTTCCTTTGTGTTTTCAAATAGATACTAAATTCTATTAGATTAACAGTGTCAAAAACATTTGTTGGTACGGAAATAAAAGGAAAAAAGGTTAATTCTTTTTGAGAACAATTCTTTACATAGGTTAGTTTCAGAAAAGTTAAAGTTTCTATTACATTTAAATGGGAAATGTCTGAAAACTAAATTATTCCTGAAACAAGATAAAAACACTGTATTGCACAGTTTGAAAATAAATCTAATGCTAGAAAAAACCGACTGTCATGAAATACATTTAAAATACAAACGAACGTAAAGTTTTATTGCAAAGTTGACTTATTATATTTCTTACATCCATTAAAAAGCTAAATAAGATAATAGGTTAAAGTGAGAGTATCCCTGGTAGAAATCACTAAAATACAACTTCACGTAACGTTGTGTTTTGCTATAATTTTCAGTGATTTTTAACGTTGTATAGTAACGTTGAAATCAAAAATATTTCAACATTAGATTTTAACGTTACATGTCAATGTTAAAATAAGCAATATTCTAACATTAAATTTTCATGTTAAAATACAACATTGTGGCAACGTTAGAGTATATATATACCTATATATATAAAAAAGTATTGATAATTTAACCAATATTTTTTTTTAAACTCTATGTGAACCAAACCGATACACTGAAGAAAAAAAATAATTAATAATTTATTGTTGACTTCCTAATAGAATATTTTTTAATATTTTTTCTACTAGACTTGATGCTGAGACCTCTAAGAGATCACAAAATTAATTGTAAAGTTTCACAGTGTAATAAGTAAAAGATTTCATAAACGAAGCAGGGTATCATGTTATCACATTGTGTTAACATGGTTTTAAACAATAACGCAACGCTACTTTTCTACTAGGGATAGTATAAAATATTTTTACTTATAATTAAAAAAATATATCGTCGGTTATACTGCAATACTTATGCGAAACAGTTGTGCTTTGCTGTTTGATATTAGAGCAACCATTTGACAGGCTAGGTATGATTGATAGGTAGCTTATTTGTCTCGCCACAAATAGAACTATTATAGTTATATATAATATAGGCTTATAGGCTGCCTACCGGTAGGTAGCTACCCAAGGGTCTTACAATACAAGGTTAGGTTAGATTGAAGTTATGTTTCCTTCGAAGATGATCTAACCTAAGATTTAGTGTTGAAAGGAACTATGGCTACAATACCTTACTTTATAAACTAGAAACAATATTGATTTACATAAAAACAAATGGATGGATAGATTTTGCATATAAGCAATTAACTTCATCAACGAATTGTCAAACTTTAAGATTAAAGGTGCGAAGAGCAGACGCAATCGTTTAAAATAAATCAAGTTAGTACAAACTTGTGAACTTGTGAAGTGCCGATAGTCAGGACCACATGCTCCAGGGAAAAGCGAGTGATTAGCGGCTTATTTGTGTGGAAGTTAGGTTAAGTTAGAATTTCAAAAGAAACATCAAAAGTGGTAAGGTGGCTTACTAAAAAATTAGTTCTCAGTTGTATGGAAAGTAGCTGTAATCTAGACAGCCTATGTATCAAACAGCAAAATTCAAAACTTTCCCTATTTTACCCTACGTTTCATACTTTTAATAAGAATATTTGTATTTCAAACGTATTTTTAATTGTAATAAGCAACCAAAGTCCATGTTTCAAATGGTTATACAGTAGTACTAGAAAGTCTAGCAAAAATTTAACTATTAGATAAGCTATTTTTAAAAGATTAGTAATTACCAATTACCTAAATTTAATATTAATTAAATATTACTCAAAATTACCTAATTAAGAATACAAATATATTACTGTATTTTTAAATATTTTTATATATTAGTATTAACAATTTCAGTGCAATTTTTGTCCCAGTTAAATAAAATGGGCCAGTTTTTATTACCTCGCAATTGTTTTTCTTTATTGTTTGTTTGTTTGTTTAACCTCGTACTAGTCTACTTAATTAAGCATCCCCTAAGTCCAGGACTTGTGTGGGCTAGTAGTAGAGGGAACCACCGGCTTATACTGACTTTCGAACCAGTTTTTATAGGGAGTGTCACTTATGCCTTCACCAAATTCAATTATTAATCAACTGAAAAAGGCAAATCGGCGCCAGCGAGAATCGACGGGGTAGACCACTACACCAATCCTCCCATTAATAATACCATTATGATATGTATTTATAATTATTCTGTGAGCATTAGAAAAATTATGTATAAGAAAATTTAGCGTTTTATTTAAAAATATTTATCATAAGCTGTTAACAGAACTGCGCTGCTAAAGGTCTTTATATCAGTAAAGACCTAGACATCTATTGTCTGTAACTGTCTACTAAGACTTTATGTAATTAATGGAATAGTACAGTATTTATAGAGAAATATAAGTTATAAGGCATATCCGTAATGTATATTTATCAAATAGAATATAATTCTATTATAAATTATAACATATAGGTTTTAATGCTATGATGCATAATTTATATTTAACGCCGGTTGTCTTATTGTTTTAATATTAGATAAATACAAAATTAATAAAAGTAAAAAAATTATTTATTAAGAGAATCAAAACAGTCAACGTCTAAGGTGCTACCCAAAATAAGTGTGACGTTATTTATGGACGACCCTTGTTTAGTGTATGAGCCTGAATAAAACTTCATAAGTCATGATTCATAACGTAGTGACGTACTGAATTATTAGAACAATTTCCCAACATTTGGTTTAAATTTTTTACATAGCCTTCACGCTCACCCGATTTGACATTAGTGGATTTTTAAAATACCATTTAATATGAGTTTTAATAAATCAATATCATTTCTAAGTAAGGATACGAGTTAAAAAAATGGATTTTAATTTTAAAGTATCTTGATTATTATGTTGTAACTTGTATATAACTTCATCATTAAGTTACCGGTTCTAACATTATCATCTATAAAATACTCTTTTCGCGTCTTATTATTGGATTTTCAGTCCTTCCTTTTAGTTTTATTACAAACATAAAAAACCTTTTTTTGATTTAATTTATAACTATGAAGTTTTAAAACTACCAAAAAAAACTTACCGTTAGGTGTATCAAAATACCCCCATATCGGTATTCCAACGGCAGTGGCACCAACCACAAAACAGATAAATCCTAAAACTGCAACGCAAGTTGAATACAGCGGTTTTGCTTCAGCCATAATATCACAAAATATAACACATTATTAACCACAAATTAACATTAACATTAAAAAATAACAAGAAAAACACAAGACAAAACACTAGTAAACACAATTTTTACACCTGTTGATATACGTATCACATTTGTTAATTTTAAAAAATTAAAAAACAATCAAGAATGTTGTGAAATTGGAAAAACAAAAACACATTTCCAAGCGCATGTTAAGCAAAATAACATGAACTTTAATCGATTATTTTTTCCTGCTAACTGTAAGTTATAGGACAGTTTTATAGTCAGCTACACATTTTATCGTTAAAAGTAAACTAGTAACTTTCACATTTTCAGTCGAGTTGCAATAGGGCAAAACAGTTGAATTTTAAATCCTAACAAAGCCCACCTGATAGCTTTCGACGCGTTTTTAGCGGTATAGCGGTCATTCGTCGATTTATTAAACTAAGGTATATAAAGTTGAATCCACTATAGTGTACCTTGGCGAGGTGTGCCACTGAGAAGCACGAGACCATGGAAGGGGCTATGCGTATAGGGACATTCTTTTGTGACTTGTTGGATTTTTTAATTTATACATAGCGTGTATGTAAAGTCAGGCCCCCTTTAACTTTTGAACGGCTTAAGATATCAACTCTTATCTGAAACACCTAAATAATATAACACAAATAATTTTTTGATATATATTTGATATGCAAGGCCAGGGAGAGTTTTTTTAAATCTAAAGGAGGGTCGTATGTTACATCATTTTAAAGCTTATAAAATTCCCTATTCCACCATATAAGTTTCATTTTTTTTTATTTTTTTTTCAAGGTTTTAATTTTTAAATTTTATTTTTTGCTAGAAAATGCCATTTTTTAAGATTTTTTTTCTGCAATTTTATTTATATCATTTAAAATTAGTTTAAAAGTATAGTTAGCGTATTTGCATCATAAAATAAACAAACCACTTTTTAAATTTTTTTTGATTTTTTTAAAGAAATTTTGACAAAAATTACCATTTTTAACCCTGTTTTAATCCCCCAAAAATTAATCCGAAAAAATAAAAAAATATATGTGGGCACATAGAGAATTTTATAAGCTTTAAAATGATGTATCACACGACCCCTCTTTCTATTTAAAAAAAAGTCCCGCCTTGCCCCCCTTGCATAAAAAATATAAAACTGTTATTTATGTGTCTTGAATGTCAAGTTGATATATTAGGCCCTTCAAAAGTTAAGGGGGGGGGCATTTTTGACAAACTCTGTTTTTTCTATTTGTCTGTGAGGTTTTGGGTGTTTAACGTGTTTAAAAATCATCAATTTCGGGTATTTTAATGGTCAAAATTGTATCTTTTTTTTATTCTATATTTGTATTTTTAACCCCCACAGGGGCCTGATCTGAAATTTCTAAGGAATTGCCCACTACCATTAGCTGAGATTCGCTCATGGTAAAGTTGAATTCGTATTTCGTTTGTTGGTACGAAACTTTCATTCTATGGTCGGCGGTTGTTGCTGCTAGCAGGACGGACGTGTGTTGTTTTCGGCAGGCCGTTAAATGGTAGATTCTACAAAGCACCGTTATAAATAGATGTTGGGAAATAATAACGTGTTTTCTGTTTATTTTAAATCCAACTACTTGTTGGATCGATAAGTATTTATTTTTAATGTTTTTATTAAATCGTTAGGTATGCCATCATTGAACGTCATTGTGTATACAAGGTGGTACATCAGGGCTGTCATAGGAATTTAATTACGGTTATATCTCAATTATAAATAATAGGACCCACGCTATATTATTATTCGTTTGGCATCAACCAAACTTTCACACGCTAGCAAAATCAAAATCAAAATTTGCTAAATAAATTAACATTATTTTAAATTTTTATCATAAAAAAAGTCGAAATGTTGTAAAATCGTTATTAATTAAAATTTAATTTTTGTTGGTCGCATTTTTTTTACATCGGGCATCCACGCAAAAACTTTGTTTTTCTCAAACGATTTTAGTTATGCTTGCGTGTGAATGTTTTGATTGATACCCGTTTTAACCCATAATAATATGGTGTATACATGGTCGGTCTAAAGCCAAAGTGAACTAAGCGCCACTTTTTTAAAAATTTTGGTTTTTATTGCAGACCGTAGGATATCAAAATCTGTACCATGGACTACCAATAGTAAAAAAAAAAATGGCCCTTAGTTCACTTTGGCTTTAAACCTACCAAATGTAGGTCCCATTATTATGCTGTTCACAGTGCAAACGCTATAATAGTATTATACGCTAATTTCCATATTCCAAAAATAGCCAAAAAAAAGTCCTAGACAAAAAATGATTGGATAAAAATGTGTTTCTTGAAAAAGTATCCCGATCGACTTGAAATTTTTAGGAAAAATCAAGTTCTATGAGGGGAAGATTCTTGTTGTTTTTGAAAGTACTCCCCCCAAACACAAAAACGTTATAGGGGGTTAAACTTTTTTTAAAAATGAAAAAAACAGATTTTTTTTTTCAATTTTTCTTTTGTTTTTCGCCAAAAAAAAAATTTTAAAAAATTTATTTTTTTTTCAAAAATTTTTCGTTTTTAAAAAAAATATTTTTTGAATTGTTTAAATTTTTTTTTTGCTTATTTTAAGATTTTTTTGAATTTTTTTTTTCAAACGTGTTTCATTTTTCGCAAAAAAAAATAAAATAAAAATTGTTCAAAAATTAAAAAGATTGTTTTTTTTTTATTTATTTATTTTTATTTTAAGTAGGAATTTGTGGAAATGCAATACCATTAACTGTGATTAGGGTATAATGGAATGCGTAGCATTACATATATTTATCTTCACGGCTTGTTTGTAACCAAGATAATATACTCTCTTGGTTAGGTATACCTAACACTTGATATTCACAAGGCAGCGATGACCCATCCAAGTTTTATCTGGTTTATCGCTGGGGTAAAGTGAATTAATGGTTAGTAAACAAAAATTTTGGCGCATAGGCTCCATTTAATTAGTACCATCGGCAGTAGTCTGGCAGCGTGGTACAAATTACCTTCGAGTCTGCCCGAGTAATTTTTACTGAATAAACCTTTGATTCACTTTACTCCGGTTCACGGTACGAAGGGTACCCCGCCTTAACTTTTGAAGGGTCCAGTGAGCCACCTGTTTTTTTTTAATGTAATTTACTGGAAGTATGCCACAAATTTGTACTAAATTAATTTCTAAAACTGACTTTTCTGATAACTTTGGAAACTTTTGTTAAAATCGTTCGATACGCATTAATTTTCTTAAACAGCTCTAAGAAGATTGTTAAAAAATATTAAAAAGTAAAAAAGTTATCTAAAAAATTTGATTTTTCTATATTTTGGGGGAAAATATCTCCGAGTATGGGGGCTGTAGCCAAAAATTTTATATGAACTTTTAGCATTATTTTGACAAGATATGATCACTCCTAAAAGATTTTGGAAATATTCTGGGACACATCTAGAAAATAATACCATATTTAATAATGAATAAAATAAAAAAAATATTTATATATTTTAATTTGAACGCTTTATTACAACAAAATGGTTAAAGATATCAAAAAAAAAGGAATAAAACAAGAGTTATAGAAAATATAATAAGCTCCATTTTTGAAAATAACAAAAATGTTGATTCGGTAAGCCGTTTCTGAGATACAAGTGTATAAGCTAATCGGAGTCCGTTTTTTTTTTTAATTTAATAGACATTTTGTCAAATAAAAAAAAGAGCTCGATAGAAGATTTAATTTTTGATCATAAATTGTTAGTTTTATTATAAATAAATAGAATATGAAAAAAAAAAGTGCGTTTGTTTAAAGTCGAGCTTAAACCTTCGAGCCACACACCGTGCTCTATTTGCCTTAAGACATATCCAGAAGCTTGCATAAGAACATAAAACATAAGAATGCGATGTCGTGATTGGCTTACAAGTTACATGGCGGCCCATCAAGCTAATCACGGCATCGCATTGTTATGTTTTATGTTCTTATGCGAGCTTGTGAATAGGCACTTAAATATTCTGGATTAAAAAAAAGAACTTGTTACAAATGTATTCAGTTTAACTTCTTAGGATAAAAAGTTCTATTTTAATAAGGCTCATATTTCTATTATTTACAATAAAATTACAGGTTACAGATTAATGTTAATTAATTATTTTCGGTAGGTATACGATTGGGTACAAGTAGTCTCCGTGACGTAGAAATTTTATATTTAATTCTTTTTTTATTTTAAAAATATTTGGTCAAAATTTGCTGTTGTCAAACTACCTCGTTTAGGTTGGCTTCTAAGAAAACAAGTTTTTGGGATTTTTTCTTTTGTTTTACGTGTTCATTTTTACTATTATACAGTGTGTCCTAAGAATCAATATATTATTCCATGATATATTTTTTTATTAAAAAGAAAGATTTGTATTGTATCTATATAAAGCTAGGTATGTTCAGTAATTCCTTTTAAGATAAAGGGACACTAAGCCTGTCTCTTAAATATACCAAACAAACTACTAGTTCAATTTAAATGAAAGAAACAAATTGGAATATTTTGCTTAACTTATGACCTTAAGGTAAATAGCAAACATATTTATTCTTACAGTTTATATTTGGGGCTTTTCAACAATTATGTCACCCACCTCAATTTAGACAATTAAAAAAAAATTATTTTAAAAAGTTAGGTTAATAAACAGTAGCCGGCGTATTTCCAGTTGTAGTCCAGTCTTCAGGTCAATAAAAGAGGCTTTACCTGAAAATAATTCAGGGAGTTTTGATTTTCGGTTTATTGGGTAGGGTTAATGGCTGCAAATAAAAAAACAATTTTGCGACGTTGAACTCGATTTGAAACTGTCATTTTTCAACGTGTTTTTCACAAAAAACAGATTTTTAAAATATCTCTTAAACGTTACACTATACGTTTTAAGATTTTTAATGTTTTTTCGAAACACCAAAATTGTTCGGTTAGGCATGTCCCTGAGAACATTTTGGGTGAAAATTAAAAAAATCTATCTGGCACTTTCTTTTTAATTTACATAAAATTATTGTTTTTTAATAATTCACACATTTGTGCCCCATTTATTTCTAGTAAAAAGATTTTCGATTGAATCACCATTGTATTAAGCATAAAAAACCTTCCTAACCAAGTCATAAAGAAAAATCTAAAACCCTACAGTGTAACGTTAAAGGCGGTGCCGTGAATTAACTATGTCGTACAAAAAAATATATGACAAAAAATGTTGGAGATTTGGTCCTCTTTATTTTTATATCAAAAGTTATTTGTTCTAGGATGCACCGATCTTAAGATATTTTAAAAGGTCTGCTTTTTGTGAAAAATAAGTTTTAAAAAAATGATAGATCCAAACGAGTTCAATGTCGCAAAATTATTTATTTGCGGCCTTAAACCCTAACTAATAATCCAAAAATCTAAACTCCCTGAATTATTTCCAGGTAAAGCCTCTTTTATTAACTTGAAGACTGGACTATAACTGGAAATACGCGGGGTACTGTTGATAAATAATACGCTTGACTATAAGAAAAATTTTCACTATCTAAATACTATTCCTAATGCTATTTTTTGCCTAATCTGTGAATTGGACAGAAATTATTTTTTACAATGTAGACAGCCTATTCTTTTTAGTCTACTGGAGCAATAATAAATGACCATGATCACTTATCATTGGTTAGTTTCCTAAAACATTACTTTTCCAACATATTGGAATAAATCTAAAACCAATTCTACTAGAAAATCAATTACACTAATAAATAATGTTCATTCCTCTTAATTATACCCAAGTATAAATTTTCCGTGAAAGGAAAGGATAATAAGCCATAGAAAATTAATGCTTTTCCTGGAAAATTCTCCATAAACTGAAAAGAATTCAATAAATATTTCGACGAGTGGGATTTGACTTATTAGCTAGACTAAGTGCTAATAAATAGTTAAGTTATTTGGTCGAAAACTGCAGTTAATAAGATTTTTATCAGAGATGAAGCAAATTACTATACCAGACAAAATTCCAATATCCCTAGTAACAATTTTTGTCAAGTTTTGAGCAAGTCAAGATTCTTAAACAAGTAACTGCATCCAGATTTTGATAATTCTGGCGCAAGATACTGTCGACAGATTCTTGCTCAAGAATTGTCAAAGAATTGAGAACATTATAAAACTTCAACAACAGCTAATTTTCTGCGCCGTCTGACTCAAGTTTAAAGTCACTGTCAGGATATTTAGCATCTGTTGTAGGCCAGTTTGTTATGACTTCAAAGTACTTTTTGTACTGATCAGGAAACAAAAAAAAAACAAAAAAAACTTCCTTTCAACAAAAATCAATGTGTATTCTCTACTATAATAAAACTGTATCTCAGTTTTGAAAAAAAAAATGGCTCACGCCCTTTTAGCAATTATTGTTAATTATTAATTTATTTTAAAATATTTAATGTGATATTTAAAAAAGGGGGTGTCCCGTAAATAAACAAATAAAATAAATAAATAAATAACGTATCGCACGATCCCCTTCCCATTTAAAATATTGCCCACCTAGTCATCATTTAAATTATAAAAATATACTTAATACAAGCAAAGATAGTTTACCTTGTGTAGTAGGTATATCGGTTCCAAATTTCAATTTCAAAGTCAATATCTTACGCTGCTTAAAAGTTAGAGTAAATATACCATTTAAAAGAATAACCCTATAGTTACTGATTTAAAAATATCGATACCCCCAAGCCCTAACTCATATATTGTCATTTTTCACGACAGCTAAATTTCTAATTTTTTTTTTGTTATTTAAGGGTGGGTAAATAATTGAAGTGGAAAAGGAAGTTATGTGATACATCATTTGAAAGCATATAAAATTCTCTATTTAACTGTTTAAGTATTTATTGTTTATTTATTGTTTGTTTTTGATAATATTCAAGTTTAGAATTTCTTACTTTAGTGATTTTAGGTAAACTTTTCCTTAAAGTGGCCTGTGGAGAAATCTGAGTAGTACCACCATGTGTGTCTTTTTTCAAGGCGTTTACCTATGAGTATAACTCAAAATGGGTCTAACTTGAGTTACATCCTTGTTGCTTGGGAGTGTCGATATATGTTACGGCTAATTCAACCGTAGTTTAGTTAAATTTTAGTATTGCGGTATTATTGAATCATATTAAATATTTAACTAATTATAGCATTTGGTTAAATTAACTATATAAAAAAACAGTATTTTTGGTTCAAACATACGTTTTTTTTGTGTGTAGAGCAAAAAACTAATATAATGCAAATTAGTTCATTATTTCCAAACGAGATATTTCTTATTCTGTCGACCTGTTTTTCCAGTTTTTCTTTAAGCAAAACGCCAAAGTGGAAAAACTCTTGTCTAATTTTAATTTATCTTTAACGTGAATCTTCTATTCTCTATTTAATTAATTTTTAATTTGACACTTAAAAATTAATTGCGTTTATATTTTCTTAATAGTTTATTAATGGTTTCTATTCGTTTTTAGAAAATTCTAAACTATATACAGTGCGGTCCAAAAGTCACCCCCCCCCTTTTAACTTTTGAACGAGTTGAGATATCGACTTCAAATTTAGAACTCTTAAATAAGACAACTTAAACTATCTTTTAGCATATATTTGATATTTTCAGCTCTTAAAATGTGGGCAGGGGGGCATGGGAGGACATTTTTTTAAATGGAAAGGGGGGTCGTGTGATACATCATTTTAAAGCTTATAAAATTCTCTATTTAAACTAATATTTTTAATTTTTTTAAAAATGTTTTTTAAGGTTTTGATTTTTCATTTTTTTGTGCTAACATTCGATTTTTTAAGTTTTTTTATAAATTTTTATTTATGTCAACTAAAATTAGTTTAAAAGTATAATTAACATTTTTTTATAATGAAATTAGGCATTTTAAAAAAATTATTTGTTCTTTTTAGAGGAATTTTGACATTAATACCCATTTTCAACCCCATTTTAAACCCAATTTTTTTTGTTTTTTGTAGAAAACTTGTAAAAATAAGAGGCGTCCGCCCCGAGCGTGAAAAAAAGTGAAAAAAAATCCTGTTAAAATTTAAGAATACATGTATTACGAGTAAACTGATTAACTAGAAATCGAGGGGCAGCCTAGACCAAATTAGCATCTCGAGAGTTGGAAATGTAATTTTCTTATTTCGTCGTACTGTACGGCGAACAATATTTTATTGTGACAATAAAACCATATTAACTTTCTCCTGATTTGTGAATTGTACGCAAAAAATAAATTATAACATTAATCTCTTCAATATTTTGAAAAACTAAAATACTGTTTTATTTGACAACAAAAATCACAAAATTTGACATTTAATGTCGTTAAGAAGGAAAATTCTTCTTTTCAAGGCTAATTTGATAAAATTTTATTTTATTTGAACTTATACTCACGGTACTCCTGAAAATAGTTTTAACACTTTGGCTGCTACCCTATAATCTGGTTGCGTAGCCTGGTGCACTATCATATCGGCCGAAGCCGACATGCGCACCCGGTTTGGTTGTTGCATATTGTGAATCAACGAACTAACAACTCTTCTCTCTAGAATACGCATACCGTTAATATAAAGTATCGCCAACATCTCGGTTTGTTTGTAAACAAATAGTAGGTATATTCAGGCCTGAACAATAACAATTAGCAGTAACTGTTATTGTTGTCTCTGTTAGAACAAAGCTGTGCGAGTAAGACAGACAAATGTATATATTGGCTACGTTTTTTTCAGTTTTTACAAATGAAATGCCTATTCTAGAGAGAAGAGTTATTAGTTCGTTGTTATGAATAGAGTCTAGAATATAATATGCTACGCCACACGCTGACACATGCGCATTTACCTCCCTACAACGCTGCTTTGAAACTGATGCCTGGCTCCTATGAGAGTCGTGAGCGCTGTGCCAAGGACGGGGCCGACTCTTAAGAGAGTCATGCGCAGTGAAAGTGCTATTGAAAGTTTTCGTATCAAGCGACTGACTATATAGGTGTTGTCAAGGGTGTTATTTTATGAAGAGTACTGACCAAAATAAGACCAAAATTAAAATCTTCCCCCGAGCCGTTTTGGAGAAAATTTGATTTTTTTCCAAAATTTTCAGCAACAGGTGCAATTCGTTGGGCTTTTTTCATTTAAAGGTAGAAAAAAAATTAAAAATCATAAGAAAGGATGTTTTTTATTTCTCAAGCCGTGGTAGAGGGAAAACAGTGGTGTAGACAAAGAAAAAATAATAAAAAATACTGCTGCCAACAAAATAATACTTTCCACGACACTTACATTTGTGGGTATTTGTGAATAAAAACTTTATGTTACAGTTTTTAATGTAGATTCACCCTGCAGTATTAATTTTTTTATTGTCGCATTTTTTGGTTTATATTTTTGATACTCAGAACTGCAATTTTCTCTAAAACCGTTGGCCCTACGGTGTTACATAAATTGTACTTTTTTATGTATTTTTAAGTTTGGAAACAGACTTTTTGATTGATGTTTTTGTACTTTTGATACACATACCACTTAAACGTTTTAAGTAAGTTATATCATAGGGGAAAGTTCAAGTATTACGTAACGCTCCTTAGGGGGGGTGGGGGCCATTTTGGAGTGTCCAAAATGATCAAAATTTGCGTTACGTAATACTTGAACGTTCCCTAGGCGCTAACTTTTCAAAACTCCAGGGGGGGGGGGCAACATTTTTTGAAGTAAAAGAAATTACATAAAAGTTATAAATTTTTATTAAATGAAAAAAAACTAAAAATATGAGAGTGGTCCATCAAAAAGGTATATTAGCGTTTTTTACTAATTAACGTAGAAATGTACGGTGTATCAAAAACCCCAAAAATAAAAATACGAAACGGGTACCTTTTCTAGACGGGTGGAAAAATGAGGAAGTTCATAACTTAAGATATCAAATTGACTTTTCCGGTATTTTTGGATCAAATTCTTTGCTTTTTCTTTGTAGCTTTATCGGACTGTTTTACCACCACCATTATCAGAAATTTATTAAAAGAAAAAATTATTGAAATTAATTTTACCTATGATGAAATTTTACTAGTGTCAAAATATCACATAATTAAAAATATAAAAATATATCAAAATTTATTAAAATGCCTATATCTCGTAAACTAATACTGCCCTACTACCCTAGAAAGAAGTAACTCCATTTGTTGCATAGCAGCGTTTTCAAAATATTGAGAGTTAACGTGAAAACGTTGCTATGAGACAAATGGAGTTACTGCTTTCTAGCGTAGTAGGGCAGAATAGTCCTACGATAAAAATTATCACATATGTTTTTTTATCGAATTATTTTCATTTATACAAAAAAAAATCGTCCTTCTATAAATAATAAGTGAGATATAGCTAAAAATTATAGTTTTTGTCCATTTTGCCCCCTTTGTCCTACGCTAATGATGTGAGTCGTTTGGTGAAAGAATTTTTTAAATCGGACATTGCGTTCAATAGTTATAAGGTTTACATAAAGACCGATAGATAGACAGACAGACAGACATTTTTTAACACCCACTTTTTTACATTTCTCGACGTTTCATGACATTCTTATATTTTTTTGATTTTTCGGTCATTTTTAATAACGTGTGTTTCCACCCGTATAAATAATTTCGTGAGCGTATTATCCACTGGGCGATATTCTCCCGGGTTTCCCTACATTTTGGTCAAGTCACTGTGACCTAAATTTTAATCTGGAATTTATTATTAGACTATGGTAATAGGTATAAGATGACAAATCCTAATGGATCTATGCCAATAAAGTCAATTAAGTAAACTCATTTATACCTCATAGTAGTAGATCTCTATTAAGTTTAATTCAATGAATCAGCCAATTACGCAGCTTAAATTGGCAAATTTGTGGAGGTGCCATACTATGAACATAATAATTGTATTAATTTGTTTGTACAATATAATTATAATTATTATTAGTGAGTCCATGGTAGTCGTTGATTTGTTCATATTAAATGGGATATAATTTATTATATTAATAGGTTAGACGCTGTTCAAGAATGACGGTTGGTCAAAATGTGACAAAAGGTGACATGGGGGTGACGCCACCTTAAAAAAAGTATATCTTTTAACAATTTTAGTGAATTTATATAAAAATAAGAATTTGTATGGAAACAACCACACACAGACTACAGTAAATTTTACTTTAGGCGTCGCGATACCTTATTCTACAAAAAATCGTATTAATTTTTTTCAGATTCCCCAAAATAAGATTTTTTAACAGCCCTGATGATTTAATTGCAAGAAGCTCTGGGCCTTAATGGCCTGTTCAAAGTTAAGTTTGTTACAGATCTTGTACTTAAGATGCTTGATTTGTTGAATTATTTATTAAGTTAAAAGCTTTAAATTAAAATATATTAAAATATAATTATTTTTATATTTTAGTAGGTATGTCTAATGTAATACTTTTTCTGAAGGTTTATTATTCCTTGCTTTTTTATTTTTATAATTAAAGACTTGATTAACTTTATAAAACTGTCAATTTATTTAAAAATGTAAATTTCTTTACTTGGTTGCACATGTTTTACCTAGGATTTATTTATTTTTTGCTAATTTATTTATGAAAATTGAATTGAAATATATTAATTAGCAAGCCTCTGGATAAGGCTTTAATCAAAATCATATGTATATGCTTTATACATAAATACATTTTTCTCTGTATTCCCTATAAAAAATTCATATCAAAACGTATTAAAACACATAGACGATTCCAAAATAGTATTAAAAATTAATTTTTAATACGTATTTGGAACCGTCTGAATGTTTAAATACGTTTCAATACGACATTTTTTATAGGGTATAGATTAAGTTATAGTACAAAATTTTATGTTTTAAATAAATGTTTTGGACTACCAAAACTAAGGGCATATCCACAGACTCTCATAACAACATAGTACATAACAATGCGATGCCGTGATTGGCTTGATGTGCCGCCATGTATCTTGTAGGCCAATCACGGCATCGCATTGTTATGTTTTGTTCTTATGCAAGCTTTTGGATAGGCGTTCATTTTCGGGACTAAACTTGCCGTTTTTCTCCCAAGGGAAAAAAATCACGGCAACCTTGATAATAATAAAATATTATACTATGTGTTTTACTGGTAAGAAAATTAGGTTTGGTGATGTTTTGTAATAAAATTGTTTAAATTACTTAATATTTATCCACTTTGTCCATTTTTTTTGAACTGAGGTTTATGTCAACCATTTTAAAAAACAATTGAAATCGCGATAGCCGTGAAACTGACTTTTCGCAATTCATATACATCTTGATTAAATTACAAAATAAAACACCCGATTTTAAACGCACGGTTTTTAATTTTAATTTTATCGACCTACCTAAATTATATTTGGTCGTGCAAAAAATATTGTATACACCTCAGGACTAAACGTGGCTGCATTTCTGTTTCCCTCGCTCGCTACGCTCGCTGCGCCTCGTAAAAAAAACGCACTCTCGTGCACTAAAAACTAGGTTCGCGTACTAGGGGCGTAATATACTATTGTTTTGTACAAAACAAAATGGTTTTTTCAACGAAGCTTCGCGAAGGTATCTATCGTTATAAATTTGTTATTAAATAATGCACCTATAGTATAGGTCCTATACTTTTTAGAAATAAATCAAAAACTTTAGAATCATTAATAATGCTTTTTACCGCTTTATATCATTAATCAAATAATTTCTTATCCATGATGTATTTTTTAACTTAGTTTGCAAAACGTATTTTCTTAATAGTTTGTAAAGTATAATATTGACAAAGATAGTTTTAATATATTAAAAAATACACTGCCCAGTAAAAGAGCTTTCCCATTTTACACCTCTGCGCATAAAATGGATTTTTTATTATTAGATTTACTTCCAGCATCCTTAAAAATATACTAATTTTCACTAAAACTACCACCCGCCTCTTAGGGGGAGTAGTTAGAACTTTTTTATTATCATATTTGGACTTTTTTAGACCTAAAAACCCCCAATACACCAATTCACAAAAATTACCCAGGGGGTGAAATTATAAAAATTTTACTAAAAGATTCAGTTTTAGAGACCTGAAAACCCCCAATATATATTTTTTCAATAAAACTACCCCCTGTCCCTCAGGGGGTGGAGTAAGATTTTTTTTATTATCAGATTCACTTTCAGCAACCTTAAAAACCCCAATATACCAATTTTCACGAAAACTACCCCCACCCCTCAGGGGGTGGATTTAGAATTTTTTTATTATCAGATTCACTTTCAGCAACCTCGAAAACCCCAGTATACCAGTTTTTACCAAAACTACCCCCCTCGGGGGGTAAAATTAGAAAAAAAAATATTATCAGATTCATATTTGCAAACCCCAACAACTCCTATATACCAAATTTGACGAAAATATTGAAAATATTTAAAAATATTTACCTCCTCACCCCCTCGGGGTGGAGAAAAAATTAATTGTCAGATTCAATTTCAGCAACCTCAAAAACCCCTATATGGCAATTTTCAAATTTTTCTAAAAAAAAAAATATTTTTTTTCCCATTTTCCCCCCTTGCCACACCCCAATGTTCACCAAAAACAATCCCGAGCTAGAACTTTTGGTAACATACCCGTATGTCAAATTTCAAGTCTCTAGCTTAAAGCGTTCTTAAGTTATCGTGCCCACAAGTTTTCCCGGACAGACCGATCGATCGGTCGACTGTCAATTTTTTTGCTTGAAATTAATTTTTATCGACATAAAACTTAATAAAACGCAAAAATACGCAAAAAAAAATAAAAATTTTTGCACGAATACAAGGCTTTCCGAAGTTTTGAAAAATTTCAAAATGGGAAAGCAATATATATTAATAAATCTATATAAAACATTTTACTATTCCTTAAAACGACTTTTGTTTGATTAACGCAGTCGTCCCTCCGAAGTGACTGATCGAATTCGTGCTTTTTAGCACTCTTCAGAGCCACATATCGGTAGTAGGGACAACTACGAAAATCAAATCCTTTCCATATATCGACACCCCCATCTAACAAGGATGTAACTCAAGTTAGACCCATTTTGAGTTATACTCATAGGTAAACGCCTTGAAAAAAGATACACAAGGTGGTACTACTTAGATTTCTCCACATGCCATTTTAGCCAAAAGATTACCTAAAAACACTAAAGTAAGAAATTCAAAACTTGAATATTATCAGAAACAAACAATAAATAAAAAATAAATACTTATACAGTTAAATAGAGAATTTTATAAGCTTTCAAATGATGTATCACATGGCTACCTTTTCCACTTCAATCATTTGCCCACCCTTAAATACAAAAAAAAAAATTATTTTAGAAATTTAGCTGTCGTGAAAAATGACGGTATATGAGTTACGGCTTTGTTGCTTGGGGGTATCGATATCTCTATATAGAGTTTAAAAATCGTTGTAAGGAAAAGCAAAAACAGCTAGCGACATCTACTGCTAAAAGCAGAGACTGGATAAACCTATCGACAGTCCAAAATTGGTTTCAAGAACCTATTGCACGCTGTCGATAGGGGGCAGATTAATCAATGCCACGGTGGACATTGCCGCCAATTGAATCCTAAACGCTAAACCTTTTACAGTGGTATCTGAATTAATAAACTAAATTAAATTGTTTGATATTTACAGCGTGCAATAGGTTCTTGAAACCAATAACTGCTTCCTTTTTTGGACTGTCGATAGGTTTATCCAGTCTCTGCTTTTAGCAGTAGATGTCGCTAGATGTTTTTGCTTTTCCTTACAACGATTTTTAAACTCTATATAGAGATATATGGAAAGGATTTGATTTTCGTAGTTGTCCCTACTACCGATATGTGGCTCTGAAGAGTGCTAAAAAGCACGAAATCGATCAGTCACTTCGGAGGGACGACTGCGTTAATCAAACAAAAGTCGTTTTAAGGAATAGTAAAAGTTTTATATAGATTTTTTAAATTTGTAAATATCAAACAATTTAATTTAGTTTATATATTAATAAATTGTGATATATTTAGCTCAAAGCGATTTATTAAAATAAATGGGATAAAAACTTTTACATATTTTAAATTTCCTACCATTTATAATCTTTTTAGCCGTAGGACTTTGGTTGTGAGATATATCGATTTAAAGGTATTATCATCCAGGTACCTGCTTAAAAAAGTTTTGGTTTGTTTGTTTTTTTAATAAAAAACAAAAATAGATTTGATACAGTTCTGTTACATGATAATAATGATGATGGTATCCTAGCAAATATGGCCACAGCGTACAAATTAATCATAAATCCGTTTTGTATACACTCAAAAGTAGAATTTTTATTCTCTTTTGGACTTGTGCCAATTGTGACTTCCTAGTATATACAAAATCCATGGATTACCTGTACAAATATAAATTATGATACCTATCCTATATAAAAAATTCCAAGCTAGATTTTTGTCCTATACTAGGCCTAAAACATTTGTGACTGTGATAACTAAATTATTATTTCCTTTAAAATTAAATTACCTTTATTGAGTCAATAGTGTTAAAAGTAAATGTTTCAGGGACTCTAATAAAATATAATTCTAGAATTCATTGATTCCTATACATTCAATGGTAACTACAGATAAATACTTACTTGGTATTTAAATGAAGGTCTTCCACCTACTAACAACCTTTAACCTTTTTAATTGTTAATCTTACGAGCTTCATATTTAGGTTAGAATAGTTAAAAGTAGTTTAGCACTACGAAAACAAAATGCTATAAAACAGAGATCTACAAAATAAACCTGAAACTTTTTTTATAGGATTTTTTTTAGCGCAGTTCGGATAAATTGTTCTAGTTAACGATGACATAACAGACTATTTTCTTTTTTTAAATTAAATTTTTCGCCTGCAGTGCTAGGCCTTTTTTTATTTAGGAATGTAAAACTTTAACGTGACATTCTAAAAAATTTTAGCCTGCGGCGATAAGTCGTTTCGGCAAATTTTGGTAATTATGCTTTCTTAAAATTAAGACAGATCATCATGATATAATTATTATTTGTAAAAATTTTTGTTACATCTTTTTTAGGTGTGTTTTTTAAATTAAAGATTGTTAAACTTTAGCTTAAAATTCAAAAAAAAATCGCCTGCGACACTAGAGCTTTCTTGTATTTTTGTGAAATGTTAAATTATAAACAGTTCCGCGGCGTTGAAGCATACATAAAGCTTTTATAACCTTAACAAAAACTTAATAATACAAAAAAAAATAATTTATAGAATATCATATAGTTTTGGGCAAAATCTTGCAACGTCGCAGCACCAGATTTGAAGATTTGAATAAAACATACTTTTTTTACTAGTAGGTTGGTAAAATAGTCAAGCTAAATGCGACTCGAGCCAGTGAAATTTTCAGAAAATTTTATTATGGCCTCATAAAATAATTTTGCTATAAAGTAATTTTTTGTTTATTGTTCGCTAAAAGCTCATGTCCGAGTTTTTAGTAACAATAATTAGCTCAAAAAATCACTGACCAAAATTATTTTTGGAAGCATAATAAAATTATCGATAATTTCACTACCTCTTGTGATATTACTGTCACTAATTTATAATAGCGCAATTTTTACCTTATTAAATTTTTTATGTAACCTCTGACTAATCTATCAAAATGTCCTTTGTGCGACTCGAATTGTAATTATCAGATAATTTTGTTCTGACATATTAAAACCGATAATATCAGTCCGACATACCAAACAAAATTGTCAATAACTCAATTTGCAACAGTAATGAAAATTTTAAGCAAATAAAATTACCACCAAAATTTTCAATAGAATGTTAAATTCAGGAAAAATTTTCACAAAAATTATCTCCTTGTTGACATCCTTTGTTCGGAATTTATGAATTTAAAAGTGATTTTCAGGGTTGACTTTTAATTAACTTATTGAAGACTTGTAAATTAACCAAGTTTTACTTTATTACTAGTAGAAAGAATCTTACGAACTTTAATATTCCCCTCATAATCAACATATTTTAATATCACAATATATTTTCTAAACTTTTTGAAAAGCTGACTTTTTAATTGTTATTTTTATTATACAAAAAATGATTTTCAAGTTTATATATATACTACTTTACATGTTAGAAAATTACATTCTTTACGAACGTGCTTAAAAAATTTTACTTTTACGCACCACTGCCTAAAAATCTGTTAATAGCAGAAACTTATTTTTTTTAATTTTATTGTACCGTAAAATGGGGCGTCTTGAAATAGTTGGGTACTATATATATTCGTATAAACTAATACATGGGTGTTTGGTTGGTGTTATAGGAAAACATTTCTAACCTCCATTTATTTTTAAATATTGGAGTTTGGCAGTAACGTATCATTTTAAGTCCCACCAAAATTTTGCGAACCCATTAATTTTTTAGTTTCATGTAGTTTCTTGCTTGAATATCCTACATTTTTCACTTGACCCCAAAATAGGTACACTGATAAAACAGTTTATTTGTGTGTACAAAATATTTGGTTGGATATGGCCAATTGAATTATTTGGTTGTGACAAATACATTTTATTTCTGTCAAATAAACTATTTTGTTCCCATTAATAAATAATTTTGAGATTAAAATATTTATTTGCATCGACTAAATATTTATTTGACCCAAATAAAATTTCTTACTCGCAACCAAATAATTTAATTGGCCATATCCAAATAAATCAAAATTATCTTTTTTATCAGTGTAGTTTGAAAAATGTCATTTAATTTTTAATTAAAAACGTCCTTCATGTTCTTAAATTTTCCCTAGGGTCCAAAAGGTTGTAAAATATTTTTACTTCATGTTTATATGTGTTGTAAATTGTACTAAAAAAAATAAAAATTATGTCAAAATTGACATTAAGACGACCCATTTTACGGTACTTTTAGTTTTAAGATGATATTGTTTAATCAAAAGTGATAAATATATCTTTAACACTGGCGTTACTCCTATACGGTTTTACAATATACTACTTACCTGTCAAGAACCTATAGGCGCAAAATCTATGTTGAACTGTGTGATCTAGCATATTATGTTTTGAACTGCAAAGTCCAGATATTAACTATCAATTAGGCTTATTTACATTTTATCTAACCTTATTACCAAACCACGGAATAAATAGGACATTGGTAGAATACACCAGTACCGGGTTTAAAATTATTGGCATTTTCTAGTATTCTGTTCCAAACTGAATTATTATTGCAACAAGTATGCTCTAAATTGTTATAAAACAGTTTGTATACATTTACAATATTATTAAAGATTTATCTAAATAACGATTTTATCTTTTATTTTTAAAATTTAATAATTAATATAAGGGGCTGTACAAATATTACTTAATCTTTTATTTTTAAAGTATACTTTGGTGTGCTGTACGTAGATATATAGTTTTCTATATGGCAGAAAACAATTCTATCGTTTTCTATTGCATTCTATATGGAGAAATCAAAAAGAATAGGAGGTATGGATTTCGATTGAAACTCTTATCGGCTCGCGATGTTCAACATTTTTTCTTCACTATAAATAATCATCATTTTTCCTCAATATTTTACAAATTGCCTTAGTTTTATTGTTACATTGTGTACTTTTTTAAATGAAAATAAGCAATGAATAAAATAAAAATAGTGTTGTTAAATATAATTTAATGAAAAATCGTTCTTTAATTCTCAAAATTAGTATTTTTCTCAAATATATCACATATTATGCAATAAAACATATTTTTAAACATTTGTTAACTAGAAAACAATATCAACCATATTTCCATATTGATACGCTTGAGATCCTGTATTTTTTATATATAAAATAAAAAATAAAAGACCCGAAATTGTACCTTGTGGTGTGCCATATTACACAATCCTGGGTGAGCTAAATGAAAGGGAGAATAGGTTAAGAAATAAAATTTCCAGAATAGGCCAATTAATAAAATTTATTGTTGACAGAAACGTGAATGATGTACCCTTTCACATAAGTATAGTATAATATATTATATAATTTCGATATATTTTTAAGAAATAAAATTTCTAACAGTTTTATTTTTACTTGTTAGACATCTTTAGTTACATTTCCTAGGATTAAATATCACTAGTTTATCCATAGAAAGAACCAACATTTAGTTAAATTTTTCTATTACTATACAATGTATACCAGGTGTTTTTTTTAACCTAAAACTTTCAAATATCTCGAATACTATGCATTTTAGAGAAAAAAAATGTCGGACAAAATTTGTATATTTAAATGATGGAAACAAAATGGCTTATTTATTTTTTACTGATATTTACGTTTTCAAGGTCATTTCAATGTCAACTTTATTTTTTTAAGTACAAACATATATTTTTTTACTGTTATTTAATTCCCCTGAAAAAAATAAAAATCTTTTGTAAAAAACTTTTTTTGAACGGGCTTTTAGTTGCAGAGATAACACAGCCACACAAAATTAAACAAGTTGCATCTCCGACGAACTTGACTAGTCAATCCCTTTGTATTTTAAGCCGCTGAATCCGAATCTGAGGTCAGAATTAGAAAGTTAGCTCCCATTTTTAACATACCCTCAAAAACATACTTTTCGCAATGATATGATAAGTTTTTTGAGGTTATGGTAAAAATGAGAGCTAACTTTTGAATTTCGAAGTCAGATTCGGATTCGACGGCTCAAAATACATAGGAATTGACTAGTCAAGTCCGTCGGAGATGCAACTTTTTTAATTTGTGTGGCTGTGTTATATCTGCAACTAAAAGTCCTATAAAAAAAAGTTTTTTACAAAGGTTTTTATTTTTTTGAGGGGAATTAAATAACAGTAAAAAAAATATATGTTTGTACTTAAAAAAACAAAGTTGACCTTGACATGACCTTGAAAACGTAAATATCCGTAAAAAATAAATACTCCATTTTGTTTCCACCATTAAAATATACAAATTTTGTCCGACATTTTTTTTCTAAAATGCATAGTATTCGAGATATTTGAAAGTTTCAGGTTAAAAAAAAACACCCGGTATATTTATACATACATACATAATTACATATAATATGATAATGTAATGTAAAATTAATATTATATTTGATCAAATTTTAAAAATTGACACATTTTTGTAAAAACAGGCATTACTTTGCTTAAAAAATTGACACGCATTTACGATTGGGATTTATTTCAAATTTTTATTTTAATAGTTTAGTTTTGCTTTACATTTCTGTTTTGGCACATTTTAATTTATAGGTACATGTGTATACCCAAAGTTTAAGGGTCAAATGTTATCAAATATAATATTAATTTTTAAAACTCCTCTACAAGACATTTTAAATATTAGAGCTAATTGCAGTATTTAAAAGTTATAAAATAAACTCAGTCAAGTTCTTCATAAAAAAAGGCTGGGTTAATTTATTTTTATTTAAAAAGAACATTTTCCTTAAAAAAAATTTGTCCCACCTGTTTAATAAAAAAAATTGTTAAATTTATTTTAAAACTTGAGAACACGCATAAAGTTTAAACTGAGATAAATGAAAAAGTTACCATTATTATGTCAAAAACTGCATGTAAAAATAAATATTAACATGTCGGTAAGTATTTATTATAAACTTTATAATTTTAAAATGTTTAATTAAATAATAAGCTTGTAGTATTTTTAGTATTTAATATGCTTATGTGTTTTAATTGCAGTTTTTGATGTAATTGCTGTGGTATTACTGTATCGCTTTTCTCAGTGTGGGTATAATTTATTTTTCAGTTAAATTACAAAATCATATTAAAAACGTGGCTGGATTAGTTTCTAATATGAAAATGTTTAACCTAGGATACAAAATAAATCAAACATTTTATTATAACATTGTAATTTAGAAATATACAAGTACACTAATGATTTGTGTATTAAATACGATACGAGTTTTTTATATATGGACCCCAAGCAACTTCAGTAATTGACTTCAGGTTGTTACATTTTTTAACTTTATTATTAATTTTTTATAGAAAATGTGTTCTCCACATATTAGCTGAAATTTTAGCTGTTTTGCATTAATTCAAGATTGTGAAACTTGCATAAAGAAAAGTTACAGGTTTGAGAAGTACCTAAGACATTTTAGAAACATTTTAGACTTTAGCCTTCAACATTTTGAAGAACCTTCCACACAAAACTAAGTATTATTAATAAAATTAAATGTATTATAAATATAAACATTTATGTTTAATTAAAACATAAAAAAGTGCTTCGATATGTATATTTTTTAAAAATAATAATAATTAATATACGCGTGATTTAATCAAAAACTAGAGTAAATTATTGATTTAATTTTCCATTTAATTTATACATGAAAAATATAAGCTGAAAGAAAAATTCAAATATATTTAAATAAATGAATAATGAGTATCTAATTAACTTTAAAAGAAATAATTTAAAATTTAAATTAAAAAATAAATAAGTTCAATAAATATAATAAAACCATATGTGTTCTTGTAAAAATTAAACAAATATATTTCTAAACTAATAATATAATAATAATAGTTGATTCATTTTGTTTCCGATAAACTATATACATTATATTTTGTACGTTTACAAGTTTTTTTTTTATAAACCGTTCATTTTATAATAAATATATTTTTAACGAAAATTAATAAACATCTCCCTTATTTTAACATTCCTCCATAATATTTCATGATCAGTATACATATCAAATTATGATACGACTAAATTATAATTTTTATACAACATATCTTCATCATTATCCATTTTTATCGCAATTTTTCCGTTATATGTAAATAGTTTCATGTTTTTAAAATAGTAAATTAATTTTTAATTCTATGTATAAATTAATCAGTCAAAATAATGTAAAAGATTTAAAATTAATACAAGTTTATGGTAAAATTAATGAATTGGAGATATTTTTCAGTACTACTTTTTATAAATTTTATACATTAGTATATATATAGGCTCTATATTAAGGGTAAAATTGCCAATTTTTAAATATAATAAAGTTATAGAACTGTATTAAAAATTTTGTGCTCATTTATATTAAACCCTATTTATTTTTAAAATAGGTTTAAATTAATTTCAAAATGTTAACTTTACCAATTTCTAAAAAAGTTCAGTTTTATCACAAGTCGAACCTATAGCAGTAGACGTAAGTATATCAATGCTTCATATGCAGATTATGCTGCCTCATCTCTCTATGTAATATCTTGTACCTATTGCTGGCATGCTACTGTAAAGTTATTTTATGTTTTTTTGTACTAATATATAAAACCTATAATGAAAATACCGTCAACCGGGGTAAAGTGAATCAAAAGTTCATTCACCTAAAATTTCTAGCGCAGGCTCAAAGCTAAATAGTACCACAGAACACTGCCGATCGATCGACAGTGGTCTACATCTCTTTTCTTATTTTAGTGATTTTTGTTTACTGGTTAAAGCCAACTTAGTAGTTCTTCTGATGAAGTGATTCACCGAAGTATCAGGCGGAAAAAATCCGCTCAAAACCAGAATAGATACCCTGGCAGCATGGTATGTACTAATTAACTAGATCCTGCGCTTGACAATTTTGTGAAGAACATTTGATTCACTTTAACCCCAATCATTTACCTAACCCCGTTTAACTGTATATCAAAAGAAAAGAAAAAAACTAGTAACTTTCTAAAAACTAAAAAAAGTTTTTTTTTAATAATTTAAATTAACCCCATTTCTGAAAGAGTCCCATACGTTGGCATCTGCAGTTTGAGCCCCACAGGTTACATCTGCAGGAGCTGTTGTAGCAGCAGTCGTTATGCCGGTGGTCGCAGTTGCCACCCCGCCGGATGCAGGCCCGCCTGAAAAGGTAAATTAGGGAAGAACGTCTGGAAAATATATATTAGAAGTCACTTAGAACCACTACTGTGTACCATCAACCATCTAAACACTTAAATACAACACTCTACTACGGTAGCTCTATAGGTGGGTATATTAGGCCTGTTCTGTAATTTTTCATTTGTTTCTTTATGGTCAAGTGTTTGGCGGGGTTCATATTCAGGCTGAAGGTGTAGCCGCTATACCCCCAATCCTACTGAATTTAAAATTTACAGGAATTTAATATATTCCCCTCTACTGACTGATGAAGTTAAATTCTGTTTAACTGTAGCAGCACTGCCGCTGACTCAATTCGAGTAGCTGCGTTCCTGCTGCTACAGCTGCAGCTTTTTATACGTACGTTAAATTATGCATCTCAATATTTTTGATTTTCGTAATTAGGATCTTTTATAACCATAGTTAACCAATTAGTATTAACCAGACTACATTTTTCGAGATGTTCAGTGTCAAATTCTTTTTCAGTGCCCAAAAATATGTAAAAAAATAAAGTCTGGTTAGGGAACGTTCAAGTATTACGTAACGCAAAAATTTGTCCATTTTTGACCCCCCCCCCATGTAACGCGGCGTAACATTTTCTAGACCGGTTAACCGAAAACCGGTTATTGGCTATGGTTTTCCATCTCTAAATTGTTTTGGTTTAGAGGATATAGTGAACTGTTAACCACGCCGTGTGCAATAAAATTTGCAAGGAATCCGTCTCTTTAGGCCTAGATCATTGTTAAAAACGGGATCCAATAAACATTTTATAAGTTTATAATTTTTTAAGTGTTACGTATCATTTTTACTGATACCCCTGAGGGTAGAACATTATTTACATTATAAATATTTTCATAAAGCAACTTTAAAAAATTACAGATTTAGCCACTAGTTGTGTTTATTTGTAACTGTAACAATTATTTTTTTATAATATGAATAAATATGCCTAGTTCAGCGAAATTGGTTTTAGCGGTGAGGCTTTAAATTGTAACCTTTGTTAAACAATTTTGAAATTTAGTTTGTAAAGTAACATAAGGGAAGAAGAAAAAATTAATGATCTAGAGTTTAAAAAAGGTCAAAAAACTATATTTTATAAAGCATTTACTTTACACACTTAAAACGGGTCAAAAAACTCTTAAGTTTAGTTGGTCTGTTACATCTGGTAAGCTGAAAAAAGCTTGAAATTATGTCAAGTGTGCTTCACATAAAAGGACTTTCTAAAAGTTTTAATGTACACTAGACTAGAATGGTACCATGCAACTTGCTAACTGTTGGCAAGTTTTTTTTTTTGTATTTTATAATATTTTATATCCTTTTGTTTTTAAAAAATTCAGTCATTTACGTGAAATAATAATTAAAAGATTTATTAATAAAAAACAACTTTATTGTAATCTTTAGTTAATATAAACAATATTTAATATTTTTCTTATAAATATATACCATATTATGGTATACCACTACATTGTGGTGCATTAATTCCAAGGCAATAAGATACATGGTGGTCATTTGAAAACGAGCCACCCTAAATATCTCGCAAACTAAGGACAATGTGAAAAATCCAAAAAATAGGTCAGTTTGATTTTTCGAGAGGGAGATTTAGATATATAGTTTTGGGGGTTCTATCTCTCACCCCTAACCCCCATCTACCCCAGCATTTCGTTTTTGGTTAAAAAAAAATTAAATTCACAAGCCCTTAACTTAAGGGTTGATCATTTAATTTTAAAATAATTAGATCAAATTACTCACAAAAATAGCTTAATATTTAATTTAAATAAATCTGTGGCTTGGTTCTAAAAGGGCCAATGTCAATTTGTCAATAGCAACGTTTTCACCTCAACTCTGATGTAATATTTTGAAAACGCTGCTATCGACAAATTGACACTGACCCTTTTAGAACCAAGCCACAGAAATAAATTAGTTTTATACCAAATATATTTTTATTATTTTTTTGCTTTCCCATTTTGAAAATTTTTAAATTTTCGGGAAAGCCTTGTATTCGTGCAAAAATTTTCAATTTTTTTTGCTTATTTTTGCATTTAATTATGTTTTATGTCGATATAAAACCATTTTAAGCAAAAAAATTCGATCTGTCGCGACCGGTCGATTGGTCGTTCTGTCCGGGAAATTTTGTATCGACGATAACTTAAGAACGCTTTAAGGTGGAGACTTGAAATTTGGCATACAGGTATGTTACCAAAAGTTCTCGCTCGGGATTGTTTTTGGTAAACATTGGGGTGGGGCAAGGGGGTAAATACAATAATTTTTCATAAAAATTTAAAAGTTGCTATATAGGGGTTTTCGAAGTTGCTGAAATTTAATATGATAATAAAAAAAATCTAACTCCACCCCCACGGGGCTGAGATGGTTAATATTTTTATATATTTTCAGTATTTTCGTCAAAATTGGTATATTTTCAATATTTTAGCCAAAATTGGTATATAGGGGTTTTTGGTGACTGAATTTGATAATAAAATTTTTCCAATTCCACCCCCTAAGGGGTCCCCCACCCCTAGTTTTCGTGAAAATTGATATATAGGGGTTTTTAAGGTTGCTGAAAGTAAATCTAATAATAAAGAAATACAACTCCACCCCCTGAGGGGCGAGGAGTAGTTATGGTGAAAATTGGTATATTGGGGTTTTTGAGGTTGCTGAAATTAAATCTGATAATAAAAAAATCATTTAAAGCGCAGAGGTGATAAAATGGGAAAGCGATTTCACTCAGCAGTGTATTTCTAATGGGTAGTGAAATTTTAAGCTATTAGTGAATATTTTTTATAATTATTTTAAAATTAAATTATCTACCCGTACGTTAAGGGTTGGTAAATTTAATTTTTTTAACCAAAAGTTGGCATTTTTTAAGCTCTTTCAAATGAAGTATCAGAAGTTGGAGGTTCCCTATTTAGATTTCAATGTTGGGGAAGCTGGGGGTTAGGGGGTGAGAGATACTACCCCCAAAACTATATACTTAAGTTTCCCCCTCGTAAAATAAAATTGACCTATTTTTTAGGTTTTCCAAACTGTGCTTAGTTTGTGAGATATTTAGGGTGGCTGGTTTTCAAATGATCTACAATCTATCTTAGATATTTGCAATTTTGGCGAAGGCGCACCTATACAGTAAACTGCGGACAAGGTTAAAAAAAGGTTTTTTTGTGATTCGACATTATACATGCAACAAAACATATATCTTTAAATAAAGCAATTAATGTTATTTCATAATTTTATCAAATCAGTACTTAAAAAAGATATTTATTTAATTTTGGCACATATTTAAAAATTATAATGCAAAAATTGAAGGTTATGTCAGATTGTTGAGACAGATATCAGGTTTAAATATTTAACAATAGATGGAGCAGTTTTAATTTTTTGAACTAAATTAATAAAATACTGGTCAAATTTTATGAAAAACTAATAAACTTTATGTAATTTTACCGCAAAACTTTAAATTGCATTAAATTATTCAATATTTCATGGTAAAATAAATATATTTTGGCTAATTTTGCTACAGTTTTCTTTACTTTTATAAACAAGAGATGGCACTACATGTGCTCATTCCAACACTTGATACGGAATATTCATACCGTATCTAGAGCTAGAATGGATTCATTCTGTGTTTGAAAAGTGTGTGTATTTGCTTATATTCTAAAGCAGTCGTAGAAAAACTTGTTTCCATGATAAAACTGGTAATGTTCTTTTTCTTGAGTTATGTACATGTAATCTACTTTATATGAAGTTAAACAGCTTATTTATGTTAGAAAAATAAATTATAATCGACTATTTCTTTAAATATTTGTAAGTGGATTAGGGAAAAGGTATATTAGCGTAAAGATTTATTTTTTTATTTTTGGGCTTTCCGATACACTGTACCTTAATTAATGAAAAAAAAAACATTAATATCTCCAATTATTTATTTATTATGATTTTTTTTCATAATGCTTACAAAAAATAGTTTGGATGTCACCTGTAATAAAAATTATTAAAAGTATTGGTTGGGTATAATAACATCTCCACTCAATATATCTTAACTTCAGAATATCTTTGCTTAAAAAAATATCTACACAATAATATATCTACTTAAGAATATATATATTACATTGAATTGACGTCACTTACAATAACTTAAAACTCATTTATCTCGAAATCTACTCTTTGACGCTAATATACCTATTGGCTGAACAACTCCGTCGGATAAAAACTCTTTCTGTTCATCAATGATAGGCAACTTTTTGTCAGTAACTTGACAGCTAATAACGTTAACCCAAAAACAATTATAAATTTATTTTAATCTTAATTTTAGCCTGCCCGTCGAAAAACGTTGTTTGCACCATTAGGGTGAACCTTATATTTTTTTATTTCTAAAAATTTTCATGTAGAAAATTCTGAAAATATAAGAGTAATCAAACTTCTCTATGGGTGCTAATGAGGATCCTAAAATTCGTAAAATTATCATAAATCGTGGAAAATTGTCTGTAATATTTTTATAATGGAAAAATTTAAAGAGACTGAAATCCCTTTTTTTTCTATTAAGCATTCAAAATTATGTGCCAAATTTCAAAATGTTCAAAAGATTCTAACACGCCAAAGTTGCGACTAAAACTTACGAAATTCTACCATAAATGTGAGTAAAACGGTAAACAAACATTTTAAAAATGTATCAACTGATCAAACTGAAGTGAATTTATTTTTTTCTATGCATTCTAATAACTATTCATAATATTAAAAGGATTTAACTAAAACAAAACGAGCTAAGCGCCAAATATTTGAGAGCTTTTATTTGGCGCTTAGCTCGTTTTGTTTTAATTAAATCATTTAAATATTATGAATAAATATTAGAATGCATTAAATAAAAATAAACTCAGTCCAATCTGGCAGATTTTTAAAATTTTTGTTCACCGTTTGACTCACACTTATGGTATAATTCGTAAATTTTAGTTTTAGGGGCAACTTTGGCGGATTTTCGGCAAGGGGTTAGAATCTTTTGATCATTTTGATATGGCACATAATTTTGTATGCTCAAAAGGAATAAAATAAGATTTCCAACCCTTTAAATTTTTCCCTTATACAAAAATGACAGACATTTTCAACGATTTTTACGATTCATGGTAATTTTACGAATTTTAGGGCCCCCAAAAGCACCCTTAAAAAAGTTTGATCACTCTCATATTTTCAGAATTTTCTAGCTACACCTAAATAAAAATTTTAAGATAATAAAAAAAATATAAGGTCCACCCTAGTGCACCATAGCCAAAACTAAGAAATCAAGGGTTTTTTTAACTGTTACTAAAAAGTATAAAGACGATCTATTCAAGAAATAAAAAAATAATAATAATAATTAAAATTAGTAAGGACAGAAATTTTTAATTTTAAACAAAATTATAAAAATATTAATGTATTATTCCATCAATCTATTTTCTAATCATCGTAGAGAGTGATATTGGTAGACTGACAGTTTCGGGCTGCTGGCCCTCTTCAGTACCAACAAGCTGATTAAGAAAACGTTTTTAGAATTTACGTGCAAAAGGAATATAGCCATTAGATTGATGTAGACTTGTGCGCCATCTATTTCTAGATGTAGACAACTACTCATACCTCTCCTATTCTGGAGACTTTGAATGGTAGCAAGTTGAAGACTTGTGTGTCTCAAGCACATAGTACCACTAACGGGTGGTTAGACGTAGAATTAGTAAGGACAGAAATTTTTAATTTTAAACAAAATTATAAAAATATGAAGGTATTATTTCATCAATCTATTTTCTAATCATCGTACAGAGTGATATTGGTAGACTGACAGTTATATTCCTTTTGCGAGTAAAGTCTAAAAACGTTTTCTTAATCAGCGTGCAGAGTTGACTCTTGGTACTGAAGAGGGCTAGCAGCCCGAAACTGTCAGTCTCCCAATATCACTCTGTACGATGATTAGAAAATAGATTGATGGAATAATAAATTATTAAAATGTTATAATGTTATTTGTTTCGTTTGTCAACTTTGTAAATATTTGGCCGTTTTTTTTTCTCAAAATTAGTGGAGCACAAGTTTTCTAACTTATTTGGGGCTCTCCATGATTCTGTGTATCTATTTAAATAAATAAATAAATAAATAATTAAATAAATAATAAAATAATGTTATTAAACAAATTTTATGTTTGTAGTGCCATGCATAGTGTTTGCTTGTTTTTGTTTTTTATCTAATTTTTACGTAGGTCGTTGTAATTATTTTGTGCTTCTTAAAAAATATGGTTATAGTCATAATAAATTAAATTTTAACATTAACCTAGCGTTTTATATATTTTAATTAAAATGTAATCTTCCCTACATTCAATGAGGCTATAAAAGATCATTTTATAGCTTTATGGCTTAAAAGTAAAATTAAACGAGAAAAATTCTCACAGTATGTTTTCATCTGATTACCTTTATCCCTATAAAGCTTCAGTTTCCTTCAAAAGTCGCAGTCGCTGAAGACTGCGACCGAGTCGTTGATAAGTCTCCAATGTATTTTAAATGTCCCTGTTTTGCAGGTGGGTTTGCGCTGTGACAAGTATCTTTCACTGTTGCATTTAATTAGAATTGCTTGAAATTCCTCAACCTCTCTCAGCCGAAACATCTCATCAACTTTTACCCTTTTTTCTTCATGATGTAATGTTAATAAGAGGAGATTCTCCTCTTCCGCTTGATAATTCAGAAACATTAAAAAACCGACTTTTTAGAGATTTTTATACCGATTGAAAGGCATAAACTCGCAAACAAAAAACAGCTGTTTATAAAATGGCCAGTTAACAGAATGGGGACTGGCGAGACCGAAAAAAACAGGTAGGGTCGTGACGACCTGGTCGCAGTCGTCAGCGACTTCGACTTTTGGAGGAAAGTGAATCTTTATACAGAGCGTCTCAAAAGTCCACTCCCCATTTAACTTTTTAAGTTATTAACTTAAAATTTGAAACACGTTAATAACATAACCCAAATATTTTTTTAATATAAATTTGATAGGCTTAGGTTGTACAATGAAGACAGGGGGCAAGGGGGAATATTTTTTTAAATAGAAAGGGGAGTTGTGTGATACATCCTTTTTAAGCTCATTAAATTCTCTATTCGACCATATATTTTTTAATTTTTATTTATTTTTTTGTTTGTTTTTGTCAAATTTTGACAGGTTTTGTTATTTTTTCAATTTTCGAATTTTCAAATTTTTAGTTTTTTTTTATCTGGAAAGTCACTAAATCTATTAATTTTGGATCAAATATTGGTAGAAAAATACAGTTTATAAAAAAAATACTGTTGAGTTTACACGTAAAATAAACTTGCAAAAACACATTTTTTGCTTTTATTTAAATTTTTGCATTGTTACATCTGTGACTCATCGATATCACTAGAAAGATATCATATATTGGCTAACTGTTTGCAAAACAAACTTTTTTTTATTAAATTACAAGATATTTAGTTTTTGATACTCCTAGCACACTATTTCTCGAAACCAGACCTATTAGCTTAGTTCTGGATCCAGATTCGAATTGAACGATCAAAAATTGGATACTTCAAATCAGTTGGTTTAAAGAATAATTAGCAAGGAATTTTAAACATCAAATCAATAAAAGCGTTTAACGGCTTGAAAACAATTAAACTGTTTTCTCAATGTATTCAATGTATATTGCCTCACCGCATACCGATAAATATCGTCCTTTTGAATCTCCCTGTATAATTTTATTATGTGTTATTTAGAGTGTGAATTGTGGTTAAAATTGGCAACATATTAACACAGTGGTCTTAAGCTAGTTCTAATCTTATAAAAACAAAATTTAATTAATTAAAAACAAGCTTAAAATAGGAAGACAACATGGGAATATTCATACACGGAGTAAAATCAATATTTAATTATTAAATTACATAAAAAATTGTATTTTTAGAAAATACATTTTTGTAATATTTATTTTTATGTTAAAAACCTTAATTGTTAGGCTCGACAAATTTGAAATCAATTTTATAGAAAACTTGTTATTACGTATGGGTTTTACGGGACTTGGAACGTTATTCCCGTGTCATCTTTAAAGCTGCAAGCAAAAACTGTGATTAAAACATTATAATAATGTCTATTTAAAAGAAATATAATAGTTTTACAACAAACACATATTATGCTGAAATAAAAATAGGTACATCCTAACAAGATTTTGTGTTTAGCTACTGCTAAAACCTTATGCTCTATTAGAAATGTCAAGCTAGTATACTAGCTATAGTACAGTCATTTAAGGTGAAAAAAGGTGTAAACCTCGGAATGAAAGATAACAAGCTATAAATTGTATAAATCTTTGTTTTGATATTCTATAAGGTAGCTCAAAAGTCTCATAGAATCTTGTGTCCGCGTCGCAAGATATTCAAGGTCAAAGGTCGCAAAAACGGTTTTTTTGTAATTATCTTATTTTTGAGCTAACTTATAGAATATAAAAACAAAGATTTATACAAGTTTATAGCTTGTTATCTTTCATTCCGAGGTTGAATCTCTATTTGACTGGACTACTAGCGATTTTTTGGGCCGATAACAAAAAAAATAAATGGCTCAACGCAAAACTAGGCTTAAACGATTCCTTATAAGTCTGGAATTTATTTCAGACAAAATTTAAAATAATCCGTCAACGAAAAAAAAATACTCTACTTTTAATTTTTTTCATTGTATTTTTTTGGACCAAATTTATTAAATTGGCCAATAATATTAAACTTTGGTTATAGGGCCCGGATATTTTAATTGTAATTTGAGTCGCTGATTTCAAAAATATTTATACAACGTATAATAAACATACTTAAGCGAAATATGCAGATTATCATAGATTGCCAGAGTTTATTTTTCTCGAACAAAAAGTTTTACAGCAAAACTGATATTATTTTAAAAATCAGAGTGCCAAAATTGGTTAAAAACAGTAAAAATATCTAAAAAGTTTAATTAACTTGCTTCAAACACTACACTGAAAAAAATAAAAAGTAGTTTTTTTTTCTTTGATAATAATAATACTATGACTTGTTATTACAATTTTAATGTTTGACCAGCTGAACAGTTGCAAGCACCTTGTCAAAACATCGGCACTAGGCACTAGTTTCAAATGTTCTGAAATAGGAAGTTGTGTGAATAGTCAACCATTAATACACCTGCGTGTTGCATAATTTATTAAAGTTTGAACATTTCGGATATATGGAAAATATATCGAATCTGGAGGTGTATTTGCAGGACTATTTTTTAAAACAATTGTTTAACAATTTAAATCTAAAGTAATTTGAATAAATAATTAATAATAATTAATTTGATGTTAATTTATTTTGAAACAATAAATTTATGTTTGACATTTCTAATTTTTGAAATAACAAAGATCTAAATTCGTTAAATTTAATTAATATTGAATAAAAATAAGCTAATAAGACATAAAAATGGCCTTAATTTTGCATTTTAGTTGATTTGGTTATATTACATTTTCAAGCTTGTTATATCAAAGAAATAGAAAACTGGTATATATTCGATTTTCTGGTATATATTCGAGACGAAAATATCCCGTCGTTATGGTAATGCCTTGATGTTTATTGTTTGAAACCGATATGAGAGTTGAAAAACACTGCAGCCAACAAAATAATACTTTCCTCTAGGCCTAGGTTCATTAAAATCAAAAACAAAACAAAAATTAAAAAAATATTTTCAAAAAAATATTTTCAAAGAAATGTTCAAAAAAAGTTTTTCAAACTATTTTTTTTTTTTTTTCAAAAAAGTTTATTTTTTTGTAAAACGAAGTGCTTACATTTACCGCAGGGGGACATCTAGACACAAGACTATTATTTCTAATTTTATAGAGTGATTCCATAAAAAAATCATTTCTTGAATTGTCACACATAAATATCAAAAATATTATTAATAAAATAGGATTTTAACTCCTTGGTAGTGAGAAGAACGTAATGCGTTACTCGTAGGTAAGTTTTTTCTCGGTCTTCGGTAGCGTTTATGGACCTCAGCTCCGCTTCGGTCCACAAAATACGAACTCACACAGAAAAATTCACTTACCTCTACTAGGAGCGCAAATAACTATTACTCAAAACTTTTTCGACTTAAATAAAAGGATTACCTTAAACCTTCTAAGCTTATTGAAGTGATTTCTAAATTAAATAAAAATATTTTCCTTTATTTTAAAAGTTGTTTTAGTTTTTTTTTATTGTTAAGATAATATTAATAAATTTACATTTTAGAATGTAAAAGTACCTACATTTATTTATTGTACTCTTCACAGAACGCAAGCGCAAGAAGAGTAGGTAGTGTTGAATTTTCCAAAATTGTCAAAAAACAGCCGGGATAAAAAATATTTGGATACAAATTAGTTTCATGAAAAAGAGACCGACTGGCTGTTATAAAATTTAAAAAGATCTTTTTAATTTAACAAAAAACACTAAAGAGCAAAAAAATATTTATTTTGTTTTAAATCATAGTTTTTTTTTAAATTTTACAACGTGTTTTCTGAGTGTGTACGGTTCATTTTAAAAAAAGCGATATTGATTTTTTTAAGAAAAAAGTACAAGAAAAAGGGAGTAGAATAAGGAGGAAAATTCTAGCATATAGGGAACGTTCAAGTATTACGTAACGTAAATTGTACAAAAATTCATACACTTTATACCCCGTTTCTCGCGTTATTATAGATTATAGAGATTTCATATTTTGGCTACCCCCGCTAATAGGGGGTGTGTTAGGGCGGGTAGCCAAAATATGAACTCTCTACAGCCTTAAATAACGCCAAAGCCGGGCTATGAAGTGTATGAATTTTGGTACAATTTGCCTTACGTAATACTTGAACATTCCCATATGAAAGATTAATTTTGTTATATTGAGCCAGAATACATTTTTTTTAAATAGTGACAATATTTCATATCATATAGAAATATTTAGATTTTACAAGCAAATTTAAACACGCTGAAGGGAGGAATATTATCTAAAAGCAGCAAAATAAAACTAAGAAGAGTTTATATGGGTGAATATTTGATATTTTATTCTCATCCCTAGAGTAAAAAAAAACTTCAAAAATACAAATAAAAATATTTGACCCGCAGGTACACCCTGACAAAATATTTAATTTGTTTTTTAACTCCAGGAAAGAGACTACTGAATTAAATACCAAATATTCACTCATACCTACCCTATTTTTGGCAGACTAACATCTCTACTCTAAATTTCTCTACTCCCTAACATCCCTACTCCATAACATCCCTACTCCACAACAACTCTACTCCGTAACATCTCTACTCCATAACATCTCTACTCCGTAACAACTCTACTCCACACTATAGACACTCGATTAGCCACTTGTCTTAACTCAAAAGAATATTTGTCATGCTAAGTCACTGTCAAAAATGAATTCAGTTTATTAATTACTTACTTATTAGTGCATGTTAAGAGTACGCGGTCATTGTTGCTTTTAGAATAATTCATTTATGATTGTTCTAGATTTACATTTAAAGATAAACGTTTTCTAGGAAAAAAATAAAATAATCTAGAAGAAGAAGATTCTTTGTTCTTTGAACTGCTCATTTATTATTAAGTGGCTAATAAAGTGCATATAGTGTGGAGTAGAGTTGTTACGGAGTAGAGATGTTATGGAGTAGAGATGTTATGGAGTAGAGTTGTTGTGGAGTAGGGATGTTATGGAGTAGGGATGTTATGGAGTAGGGATGTTAGGGAGTAGAGAAATTTAGAGTAGAGATGTTAGTCTGCCCTATTTTTAAAAACTAATGTGCGATTAGTGGATTTTATTATATTTTATTTTTGTATTTTTTGGTTTAAATTAAACTTGAACCTTTTTTAGTTTTTTTAGGTGTTTAGATTCAGTCAGTAAAATAATCTGTTTTGTTTAACCAGAAATTATTTTACTGGTTTAAGTTAATACATTGGACTTTTTATAGAATTAAAAAGCCAGATACAATACATAACATTTAACAAATCTATTAATAAAACGTAATTCTTTTCAAGTGAAGAATAATTTCAAAATGTTATTTTCGAATAAATGAAAAGGATAAATCTGATAAAAACTTTTTTTGTTGTCAAACCTTGCCGAAGCTTCAGAATTGAAATAAAATTAAATCGCAATTTTACAATGCATGTAATAAATCCTGAACAAATTTGTATCTTTGGAACCCCCAGTAACTTTAGTTATAACCAGTGTCGGCCTGGACAGGTGAGAGAAAATCTCACAGGGCCCACCTATTTTTCGGCCCCCCGCACTTTTGCTTGGTTTGGACTTTTTTAAAAAGGTAAAAATCTCATATGATTTCCGTGTGGCAAAAAAATTACCCCATGAAATGCCTTTTTTAGGACAGATTCGTGTTCAGCATCCCAAAATACATAAAAATAGGTGGGTCTCAACCCACAAAAAAAAATTCTCTACTGGGGTTGAGACCCACCTATTCTTATGTGTTTCTGAACACGAATCTGCCATAAAAAAGGCAACTCATGGTCTCATTACAAAAATTAATCTGCATTGTTCCAACTCTCTTAAAAAATCGTATAAAATTTTCTTTAAAATATTACAAAACCAAAAAATAAAAAGAAAAATGGTCTTTATACTATGTCTTAATCTTTTTACAATTAAAAATGCAATTTAAATTCTTAGTAATCCTTTTCTTAAATTAAACTTTAATTGAAATTGTCGATAATTTTGTTAAAAATCCATTTTATATTAGATTAATCGCACATTAGATCTTTTATAAATTTAAAAATTAATGTTATCTATTTGCGTTTCATAATAACGTTTTTGTAGTTTCGGTAGGCTTCATTATTAAACAATTTTAGTGGTTTTTTATTTATTGTAAAACAGTTTTGGGGATTTTTTTTTGTTAATAAGTTGGTCACAAAAATTATTTAGATACTGTTATAACAGTATCTAAAGATCTAAAAAAAACATGTAAAATTCTCACAAAATGTTAATAAATATGTATTTTTTGTGTTTCTTTGTGTGTGATTTTGGGCTGTGTTTGATTTTGTGCCAGTTAAGTCCAAGTAACTTTCGGATATCAAACACTAGAAATGAAGGTGTTCGACTGGCAATATGAAGAAATTTTAAACACCTCTGTTACAGAGGCTCTGTACACGGAGTACATGTTAATTTTACCACATCCTTCTTTGTTCAAATAACTATAAAAACATACTCAAAACTACAAAACTAAAAATGTAACTATTCTAAATTTGTAATTAAAAAGAACAAATGAAAAATTTTAAATTTAAATCTGATTGTCACCAATATAAGGGGCTGTCCATATATTACGTAACGCACCTAGGGGGGTCAGAGAAATTGTTACAGTTTGTGACAGGGGGAGGGGGGTCTAGGTAAACGTTATGTAACGGAATTTAATAAATTTAATGTTTATTTCTAAGCTTGGCAGATGTATTTTTATTTCAACATAAATAACTATTTAGTGGCCCATAAGTCCCTTTTTCACACAAAAATTGACGAAACTATGCATATTTAAATAATATTGTTACCAGTAAAAAAAACTGTTGACATTGATATTAAAAAAAAAAACGGCCCTGTTCTTGCGTGATCTTGCCAATGAATCATCGGCGATGATACATTTTCGCGCGGAATGTGTACTTACAGAACACCAATGTGTGTACTATTTTGTATACCTCTGCATGAACAATATACGTGTTATATATGACACATATGATCAATAGTGAGAATACAGTTAAATTTATTTCGAAACAAATTTTTTTTTTGAAAAATTGCGTTACGTAATATATGGAAAGCCCCTAAATAGATTAAATTCCCCAAATCAGGCATAGTGAAATTATTCATAACTAAAGTAAAGCAAAATCAAATGAGCAAATAGATAAGATATTAAAAAGAACTCTTTCCATAAGACATTTGGCGCACCCGTCATTAGAAAACTCCCCGCTTCGCGGCTCGTTTTCCCTACATGGACGCCTGCACCAAAATAGTGTCTTATCTAACTTGTCCTTTAACATACTATAAAAACTTAAAATTTCTTACTTCTGAGCTGATTGCAAAAGTTGATCAATGGCGTTTGATTGGTAATCTTGTGTATCTTCGGAAGGGTAGTTTTCGTCTGAAAAGAAAAAGAAAACGTGAAAATACATTCTAAACGTTGAAACAAAATTTCAAAAATATAAAAGGTAATTATTTTATAATAATAATCCTCCGGTTTTTTTTTCTTTGTCAAAATTCAAAAGCTAAATATAACACTTCAATTTAACTTGATATAAAATATATATACCCTTCGATAAATAATTAAATTTTTTGATAATGTATTACTCAAACTAATTTACGTTTGGACTTTTTAAGATTTTGTCCCATTTTCCCCTTTTGTTATTTTATATTTTGCAAATACACTAAAAAAAGATTAATAGTTATAATTTTTTTTTTGGTTGCTGGACCAGAAATCTGGTAAGGACAACAAGACATATTGTTGTGCATACTAGATCTTTAAAATCTATGTTTTGTTTCTGGTAAACCACCACAAGTTGTGTTTTAAGGGTAACAACCATATTTCTGGTTATAGCAACCAGAAAAGTAGTAAACAATTTCAACCCCAGCATGGTCATTTTTGAATATTTATAACTCGATTGTTATTTATGTATTAAAAAAATGATCTAAACAGAAATTGTTGAAAATTTTCTTCTTAACAGAATTGGTTATATGCATTTTTATCGTAAGATGCATATTTAGCGAGATAACCTCACCGCTAAAATTTATGATAGAGGACACCCCTTAAGCAAATCACCCGGTGAAAAACTAACAGGAGTGTTCTGTTACTATCCACTACTACCCTAATATCAGACCGTGTTCATTTATTGCAATTTAACATAGGAATTTCTTGTTATTTGGACTATCATACTAATGTGTACTAGAGCTAAAAATAGGGCAACAGCGCGTCGGGTGTTCCTAAGTATTCTGTTGTTTTGGCCAACTGAATAGCTCTGTAACTAATTTTATTTACACGTACTGTATATTTAAGTGTAGTAGAGTCGCTTGAACTTGCGCTCGCGCTTGGGTCTACTCGCCTTGTCGCGGCGAGAGTGAAGTGTTGGCATTAGGATCACTCGATTTGTCTAGGTGGTGTGTTAGTGAACTTGTGTGTTCCGGTGGTTGGTCGGTTTGGGCTTTTTATAGCGAAAACTTTCAGAAACCTAAACAACTAATTACCAAAAACTAGATAAAGTAACAAGTATATGGATTAAACCTATTTTTTATCTTTTATAATAAACGAGATAACCGACTGTGTAAAACATTGTAGGTAAATACAGTGTATAGTTTGACGCACGGATCTGTGGCTACGGGAAAAATGTTAGGAATGTGTGTGCAAGTGAAAGGCCCGTTGTATGCACTCACGCCTTATGACGAAAAGAAGAGAGCGCGAATGATTCCTCCCCCTTTCGTCGGAGACGTTGTTTCATGCAGAGAACTATATATGCGCTTTCGCCAAAATTGTATATAATAATTACAATTATTGTAATTATTTGCCATTTTGGCGAAAGCGCTTAAATTTTCAATAATTTGTCTGGTGCCAAATACAGATAGTTTACTGATCATAGAAATATTTTTTTTCTGCATATATGAAAATTTGACCATGTTATTTTCAAAAAAGGTATTTTTTTCTGGAATATTGATTAACCCTTCGCTAGTTGCGTGTTTTTAGTTACGAATTTATTCGCGCGGTCTACACCAGTAGACATTTTAGTTATCGTCAGAAAAATTGCTACTTTCGATAAATCAAAAACATAATATTAATTATTGGTTTATATTTAATTGTTTTACATATATGAACACATATTTTTTAAATTATTCTTAAATTACCATGACAGCAGGTAATAATTAAAAAAAAATAATATGAAATTATATATTTGACTTAAGTAATGTAATGGTCTACAGTCGTAGACTACGCGAGGTGACTCGGTAAGGGTTAAGTATTGATTGCAAAAAAAAATGCCTTTATTAAGCTTTGTTATCAAAGCTTATTAGACAAAAAGTTCGACTTAATTTAAAATTGATTTAAAAATTATTTGACTTTAAAATAATTTATAAACTGATTAGGTATACCGTATACTATTAAAAGCTTCTCAAAAATTAATATATTCCATATTTTTAAATAAATTTCATATAGCCTTACACAGAAAAAAAACTATTCCTTGAACCAAGGACAAGGGTCTTTCGATAGGTTCAAAGCCATTCGAAGATGGACATATTGAATGGGGAACAAAAAAAGTATTATTCACCAAAACACCTAAATTTAATATTAAAGGAGTTGACTCAACCACATATTTTTTTCAGTGTAGTCAGACTTTTAAGAGCTAAATTCTTTATTGTCCTCCAAAAAAATTGGTTTTTATTCATTTTTCAGAAATGTTATAGGAAATGTATTATTCACCCTAGCTTTAGGGGATGAAAATAATAGACATGACAGACACGAACCAAAGAAATATCAAAGAGACAGACCACAAAGCGGCAAAGCACGGATTTCGTTTTATGTGTTTTGTTGTGGTAAAAAAGCTTTTTGACACTATTGTGTCAAGAGAATTTGTTCTTGTAATAATTACTATGTATTCTAGATCAATAAAAATATATACAAAGCCGTGATATTTTAGTTTTAAAATTATTTTTTATTTATTGTACTTTTCGTTTAGAAGAAGAGTATTTTCTGTCCAGAATTATAACTTTTTCAGAAATTAAGATTTTTCATTTCAAAATATATTAAAATTCTAAACAAGTTAAAAATCTGTCCGTCCGTCTATCCCAGTATGGTAATTTTTTAGCTCGTGCGATATGTCAAAACGAATAGTCTTGTCGATTTAAACCTTGCACCAAAAATCAAGGGGATGACCGGTATTACCTTCCCATTTTGAAAATTTTCTAAATTTCGGAAAGCCTTGTATTCGTGCAAAAATTTTCAATTTTTTTGAGAATTTTTTGACGTTTTGTGACGTTTTATGTCGATATAAATTCGATATTGTGTCAAGAGAATTTGTTCTTGTAATAATTACTATGTATTCTATATCAATAAAAATATATACAAAGCCGTGATATGTTAGTTTTAAAATAATTTTTTAGTTATTGTACTTATCGTTTAGAAAAAGAGTATTTTCTGTCCAGAATTATAACTTTTTCAGAAATTAAGATTTTTCATTTCAAAATGTATTAAAATTCTAAACAAGTTAAAAATCTGTCCGTCCGTCTATCCCAGTATGGTAATTTTTTAGCTCGTGCGATATGTCAAAACGAATAGACTTGTCGATTTAAACCTTGCACCAAAAATCAAGGGGATGACCGGTATTACCTTCCCATTTTGAAAATTTTCTAAATTTCGGAAAGCCTTGTATTCGTGCAAAAATTTTCAATTTTTGGGTTTTGTGACGTTTTATGTCGATATAAATCAATTTCAAGCAAAAAAAATTGTCGGTCG
>OY294050.1:22994678-23121892 GCA_958510825.1 Brachypterus glaber
GATTAATGTGACTTAAATATTTATTAATGTCATAAAACAATATCAAAACTTTCATGATGTTTACTTCAGAAGAGTATTGCGAAATGCTAATTTTATATGGCGAGAGAACATCCTAGCAGAAATGTTATTTTAAGATTGGTGCAAAGGGCATGAAATTCTGGAAAATTAACTCCAAACAAAAAAGGGATTGGAGGAAGATGAAAAAATGCATCCCTTTCATTACACTCGAGTACAATGCTTGACACCGGAGGACTATCCTTTACGAGTCGAATTTTGCACATGGCTGTTGCAGAAACATCAAGAAAATGAAAACTTTGTAAAAAGCATTCTTTTTACGGATGAGTCTGGGTTTCAAAGAGATGGTTTTTTTAATTCAAGGAAATCTCATGTTTGGGGACAGGAAAATCCCCATGCCTTCAGGCAAGGAAATCCCCAACGAAGGTTTTCCTTGAATATTTGGGCCGGAATATTGGGAGATGCTATAGTAAGTTATTTTGAGAAATAAACCACCATAAAATGCATGAGTTTCCTGGCAGATTGAATGGCGAAACCTACACTAACTTCTTAAGGGATGAAGTGGAAAATCTTATTGATGACATCCCACTTCAAAGGTTGGCAAATGTGGATAACATCTGGTTTCAACATGATGGCTGTCCAGTGCATTTCTCAGAAATGGCAAGAAGCCAACTCGACATCAGTTTTCCAAACAGTTAGATAGGCCGTGGGGGTCCCAGAAGGTGGCCTCCTAGATCCCCTGATCTCACTCCAATTGGCTTCTTTTTATGGGGCCTTGTAAAAAATTTAGTGTATAGAAATATGCCAGACACTGTAGAAGAACTAGGAGACCGAATACATGAAGCGCTTGAGTCAGTAACTCCAAATATGATTATTAATGCCAGGAGAAGTCTGTTAAAAAGAGCTGCTTTATGTGTTCAAGTTGGTGAAGGTCATTTTGAACATATTCTTATAAAAATTTTTCCTATGTTCATTACTTTGAAATGAATAAATAAAATTCAGTTATTGTATTTTTATTTTATTAATTTGTATTAAGAATTTATAGCCAGTAAATCAATTAAAAGATCTGAGTTTCTAAACCACCGCCGGATGGAGTGACCCTATAAAAATAGAATATTTGATAGCCTCTGTCGGTTTTGTCAAAATATAATAACCTAAAAAGATTATAAAGTTGAAAGTCTTAAACAATGCACGAGTCAACCATTAAAATGCAACCATAGTTACTAAAAAGTAGGGAAAACTATTTTTTAGGTAATTTAACATCAGCAACAGGATTGGTCAGATTAAATAGCTTCCTTTTTAATTAGTATTGAAGATGGATTTTTTTTTAAGTTTTTTCATATTTTCCAGAGGGTTTTTAATATACCCTGAAATTTAGGTACGCGAGTTCTGGAACAGGCTGTATATTACATTATGTATAATACATAAATATGCAATCATTACTGATACTACAAAAATATTCAGTAATAAATAAAACTTTTTAAAATTACATCATAATTTCAAAAAGATTTGGTTTCAGTTCCGGCCGAAAGTAACATTAAAACCGACCCTTTTGCCAAAAAAGCAGTTTCGGTTGGACACAATCACTGACTTTAAATCTATGGGGAAAAACATAAAGGATTTATCGTCCCATTTTAGGCTGCTAATTATAATTAATTAATCGTTAATTTTTTAACATCTTTAAACAGGAAAATTCGAATAAGATAAATAAATATAAAGGGCAATTACAGTGTGGGAAAGAAGAAAGGTTTATAAATTTATAAACACATTTCGCCGTTGTTTTTTAAAGGATTTATTTCAGTTGTTCGATTATAAATTAATTATAGCTACTAATTGAGTTTTAGTCATTCACTTTTAATAGGATGTGAAAAAGCTTACTCCACAATTCATGACTGAAAACAATACATAGTATAGAGCTTTCATTATTATTTTAGGTTAGATTGGAAAAATAATATTGATTTTATTGCATTAAAAAAAGTATTGTAGGAGCTAAGAAGTACACTGAAAATGTGTTTCCGTATTAAATATATAACTTTGTTCTGTAATTGTTACTGTAACAACTTTTATTCATTAATTAAGTTGCTTGTAGTGCCATATCGTCGTATGAGAACAACAAGGTTTCAACTGTATAAATTACAGATTTGAGTTATGATCAATCAAAACTTTAAAATCATGAAACTTACCTTAAATTTCATAACTGAGTGGTGTATTATGCCGGGATGGGCTTATATTAGTATAAATTAGTACCTATAATACACATTTTGTTAATATTTTAAACAATAGCTAAAAAAAATAATCAGTTGGAACTTTGATAACCCAAAAATCTATGGAAAGTAGTAGTACAATAGTGTTCTAACTGAGTTAAAACCGTTTTGCATTAAATTTACATTTTTTTGGCTGCTTGTTTTAATAATTTGTACATAAATTCAATATTTTGCATAAATTATTATTAATCATTATTAAAATTGATAATTAGGTAATAATTGTTTCTCACAAGTATTCCTCATCAACCTTCATCCTTTTGGTAAAAATGACAGGCCAAACCATTTATGCATTAGTGACATCGATGTGACTTAAGTTAATTTTCATTAACGGAGTACCTGATTTTTAAGTAAGAAATTCAAATTAAACTTTATTATCACCGTGTTCCATGTGCATTTTTTGAGATTTTTTTAGTGCGACGAGATTCTAACTGATAATTTATCAGTTAGAATCTCGTCGCACTAAAGAAATCTCAAAAAATGCACATGGAACACGGTTATATTGTTAATAAAATGAGCTATGTGCAAACAAAAAGGAAGTAAAAAGCTCTATTCAAAAATGCAAAAAAGTGAAAACCTGAAAAAATATTAGTTGAAACCTTGTTGTTCTGATACGACGATATATACAAAACTGTTCAGTTTACGGTAAAAAAATCTCAGCGTACAGGAAAACATACATTCAAAAGCTCGAAAAGCCTTTAAATCTTTCCATTTGGATCTACCTTATTTACTTTCAATAAATTTTACAGTTCGAATAACTATTTTTGAATAATACCCAATTAACTTAACTTTGTTCATAGTTAATTTAACATTTCAATTATGTTGTAAATAACAAATTTATACGAGTATGGTTTAATTTGAAATTAATTTAAAAGTTAAATGGAACGTAACAAACCCTTTTTAGTCAAATGAATTTAAAAACAACCCTAATAAATAACACTAGGCAACACGGTTTCTTGCCCCGATTGGAGTCATATGTTTTTTAACTAATTTTGGGTCGCTGAAACCGAATCTGGCCTCAGAATATTTCAATTACCTAAGTTTTCTGAGAAAAATAAGAAAAAAATGTTAAAAAATCATTATTTTATCCCTCTTTTGTTCTAAAATCATGGGAGACAAAAATATTCCAAGGACAAATTTGGATTCGGCGACTCAATATTAGTTAAAAAATAGAAACATAGAAACTTTAAATTCATAGGTAGAATAAATAGGGATATTATGAAAAAAAAATATTAAAAAAAAAAATGGATAATGTGACAAAACTAAGTAGGGGTGGAGGGTAAGAAGAAGGGTGCAGAAGGGGACAAGCTTATCGCCACGTATTCATGCTAAAAATTGTCAAAAATCATTACTAGGGGGTCAAAAATGAACTAAAAAAATGTTACGTATTATGGTTCTTATTTAATAAAGTAACATTTTTATGATGTAGAACCATTAAAAAAACAAAAAAAAACACAATATTTTGTTTTATAAATTATTTTTAAATTATCATAATTGCATGTACTAAAATTTAAAAAATATGACGTGCAGAATTTTTTTTAAGGTCAAATTTGGATTCTGCGCCTTTAAATTGATAAGAAAAATATATTTTTTGGGCTCGGGAAAAAAGTTTACACTGTGTACTTTAATTTTATATCTTTTTCATTTATTTACTTTTTAGGAACAAACTAAGCAAAATAAAAAAATATTTGTATAAATATTTTTGTAGAGAATTTTATAATCTACAAATTAAGTTTTATAAAGCTTTTAAAAAAATTTGATAGTTTTGCCACAAATGAGCAATTAAGTAAACTCTGCACTTTCATTTTAAACTTTTTATTTTTTTTCGCGTACTTACTCTAACAGTAGCTTCTTGACATATAGATTTTTGAATTCCTCGTATATTTTTTAATATACACTAAAATTTTCAAAATACTACTCTTTTTTTTAAGATTTTGAAAAAAAACGTCATTATTACCTGAACTTATATCTCAAAAATTTTAGGTGCTGGAATTTTTCTAAGGTCAGATTCGGATTCTACGCCCTCGAATTAGTAAGAAAAATTTACTTTCCGATCGGGGCAAAAAAAAAGTTGCGATTTGTTGCCTAGTGTAATTTTAGATCCCCATAGAAACAAAGGTTTTAAAGATTATATCTGCTATAAATTTTATTTTGATAGCTTTAATCTCGGTTTAACAATAACATCAGAAATCGCATGGTTCGTCTGGGCGCCTGACTACAGCGAAAAAAAAAAACGAAGACCATTACCGCGCAGTCCATTACCGTGATCTCCATTACCGCGACAAGCCATTACGGCGCATGTCCTTTACCGCGAAGATCATTACCACGCAGTTTATTACCGCGAACGGTTTTTACCGCGTATGAATTTTACATCGAAAATCGTTATACATTATTTTTATTTTATGTAAGGGTATTTCCGTAGGATTTATGGCAGTTTGGGTTGGTTAGTTTTGGTTTTGGTTTGGATTTTTATTGATAAAGTGGAACGTTTACTAAATTTACCCATGTATCTGTGTTTGGGTTTTTTATGTGTATTTTTTTTAAATTTATATAGACTGATTTGTATAAATCGCTGATTAATAATCAGTTTAGTACGAATCGTCATGTCGATCGAAATAACGAAAAGTGCTAAGGGCAAAACCTCCCTGTATATAAACATTTCATATACAGGAAAGAAAAGACTGTTAAAAATAAAATAAAAATGTAAGTGCGTAAATTACGACATGCTTTGTTGCAAGGGGCCTTTGCATACTTCGGATGGAAATGTTTTAAAGGAAACTAGTAATGGCCACAACCCTGACCCAGCAGCTATATCAGTTAGAACTGTTTGATTGTTTTCTGCAAAATATTTATTTTTTTTTATTTAATCTTTTTATCTTCAAAAAAATTAAAATAATTATGCGCGGTAATGTTTTTCGAGGTAAAGTCCATGCGTGGTATTGACCCCTTCGCTGTTATTTTCTTCGCGGTAATGGCTTTGGCGCTGGAGTCTATGCGCGGTAAAGTCCATGTGCGGCAAAGTCCATGCGCGGTAACGCGTTGCGCGGTAACGGTTTCGCGGTAACGCGTGGCGCGGTGACGGTTTCGCGGTAATGGACTGCGCTGTAAATACGCCTACCCAGTTCGTCTTGTCTGGGACATCCGGTACAATTTTCTTTTACTACTATTATTTGCTTAGTAAAATTTTGCAAATTTAATTCAGGATAAGTCTTAACGAGATCCACCTCGTACCTCCTAACCAAAAATGACATGAAGATAAGCTTTATCTAAATTAAATCACATGTATAATTTGAAATTTAAACAATGTTTTATTATTATATTATACAGGAATATTCTAAAATATATGCATCCGTTTTAAAGCCTTAAAAGGGGTGATTTTAATTCAAAAAAATATGAACAAATAGTTCATATAAATATAATTTGAACAAAAGTATTATGTTTATAGTAACTATTTTTTTATGTTTACTTAAAGTAAAGTCACCCCTTTTAAGGCTTTAAAACGGATGCATATATTTCAGAACCTCCCTGTATAAAATATTATACAGTGTATAATATAATATTTTTTAGTCAGATTATTCGGATTTTTAAAAGTAAATACGTGTTTTAAAAATCATTACCTTTTCAATTTTTAACCCAGTCTATAAAATCGGGCTTTTGTTTATAAATCAAGCCATTTATCGTAACGAACATGTGTCTGTTTCTGAAAACCACAATTGATTATTGTAAAGTAGCTCTAAAAAGGTCATTTTGAGAACAACGGCAGCCTTTCAATGTATTACAAACGAGTTGTTTTCTAAATTAAAATTTAATTTAAGCGAATGTGAGGAAGAGAGAATATGAGGCATGTAGCATGAAAAGGTAATAAGTCCAACTTGGCTTATTTTAGGAAAACTTCAAAAATTGTTATTCTTTTTCTACTAGACATAAATTTTAAACATGTGGAATTTTATTCAGCTTAATGGCAGTTATTATTGGTAAAAAATTGGCAGAAAATATTTTTTTTTTCTTAAAATTAAAAACAAAATTGTTTGGGCTTGCGGCCCTTGGTCAACTAACTTTCCCTCAGGAAATGAAACGTTTTCCACATAAGATTTTAATAGTCTTGTCGGTGGTAGGATACTATACTTTAGTTCAAAAAATTCTTTTAAATCCTCTTATATTATTGCTAAGATAATACATAATTTTCTTACCTTAGTATTTTATTTGATAGATAAGTATATGTTTTAGATTTTTAATGGAAATTAGGGTTTTAAATCTTACTTATAAAACATTATTTATAAAATTATATTCTACTGACACCTGCCTAAATCAAAAAATTTACATTGTCAAATCAATGTAATAGGGTTGCCGGCTTGAGTTAATGAAGTCTTCTACATATATTTGTTTGAGCTCTGGCACCGGAACCTTATAAAATGAAATTCCAAATCTCGTACCCCTAAGCTTAAGGGGAAAGAGGGGAAATTTTCGATTTTCATTTGTTGTGTGGCGCTACCCGAAAGGAAGAAAAGAACGAAAACCAGAGCAAAAACAGACCAAGTACAGATGAAGTGACCCTAATTAAACGTTCGTATATGCAAGGTAGTACTCAATATGTTTACTAGTTAGCCAATCGATGGCTATATGGGCTAACAAATCATATCGGTTATTCTCAACTGGACCAAAAATGTGATATAACCCACTTTTAAAATGCAACGATTCAGTTGTCATTTACCCCCTTTGTACCTCGCCCGGCAGTGTCCTTGTTTAAAAACAAGAATTCTAATTTTTACATCAGATTAGCTATAAAATGTTATGTTTATGTTACTTCACAATTTAATTACATTATGTCTCCTTGAAAAGTCTGGATAAATATTTTCATCTTTACATAGCTGGATCTTCGAAACAAAATATTTTCTGGAAAGATCTTTTTACAAAGAATATGTTTAATTCCAGCCTGGAAATTCCTGAATATAAATTTATATTTTCACATTTTCAACTTTCAATTAACTTTTTTCCAATTTAACTGAAAATTGAAATTAAGTTTTTAATAAAATTTTCAGTACTGAAAAGCTTCATTAAAAACTACTTGGTTTTTCAAAAAAACGAATAATTAATGCTTGTATCTCAACAAAATATTCACGACCTATAAAGGCAAAACTGTGGACACTGTCCACTGATACTCCAGACGTCAGGTAGTTTTACCTAGAGTCGACTTGGAACTGTCATTTTTTTGACGTAATTTTCACAAAAAAAAGGATTTTTCAAAATATCTCAAGATCGGTGCATCTAAGAACAAAAAACGTTTTATATGAAAAAAAAAGAGTGCCAAATTTGCAATATTTTTTGTTAATTCACGGCACCGCCTTAAACGTTACATTGTAGGTTTTATTTTCTTTTTTCGAAAAACCAAAACCTAGTCCACAGGTCAATAAAAGCAACTTTACCTGGAAATAATTCAGGGAGTTTTGATTTTGGGTTTATTAAGTAGGGTTTAGGGCCAAAAATTAAAAACCAATTTTGTGACCTTGAACTCGATTTTGAACTGTCATTTTTTTGACATATTTTTCACAAAATAAGGATTTTTCAAAATATCTCAAGATTGGTGCATCCTAGGATAAAAAATGCTCTATATCAAAATAAAGAGAACCAAATTTCCAACATTTTTTGTTTGTTGTATTTATTTTTGAGACTTATAAATAATTCAAGGCACCGCCTTAAACGTTACATTGTAGGTTTTTAGCGTTTTATTTTCTCTTTCGAAAAACCAAAATTTCGTCGATTAGGCATGCCTCTTAGAACATTTTGGGTAAAAATTTCAAATCTATCTGGCGCTTTCTTTTAAAATTTTGTGAAATTAAAAATTTTAAAATAAATCACTCATTTTTGCCCCATTATTTCGAGATTCAGAAAACCGATTTTCAGTTGAAACCACCATTATATTAAGTATGAAAAAACCTTTAAAATTACATATAACACGTCCTATTTTCTTGGATTCTTACCAATGCATGGATTTTTCGAATTTATACTTTAAATTCTTCCCCCTTTCGTCGGAGACTTTCTTTCATGCGGAGAACTATAAACGCTGGTATATACTTATAAATTTTTACAACTTAATTCATTGATAAAACCCAAAATTAAACCCCTGTATTAAATTATTTAAACAAAAACAATTCATAATAATTTGATATTATCTAGTTTAAGTGATTAAAATAGAATCGATTTAGTTTATTTTTAGTCATAAGTTTTTTTTAGTTGAAATATTATATTAATCAAAAAACTACCTAGTAAGTACTCAGTTTATTATTAAATTCTACTCATAAATATTATCTTCGTATAAAATTTTTTGAGGAAAAAATATTTTTAAAATCAGTTAACCTGTATGTAGTAAAAAAAATGGTTAAATTTTTTTTTAGCATGACAAAAAAGTATTTTTGTATAGTTATATAGTATGGAATTTTCATGATGAATAAATTTAATAATTTTCAAAATAATAAGGTGGGTGAGCCTATTATTGCCAGGTTCCTAATATAGTATGGAATTTTTATGATGAATAAATTTAATAACTTTCAAAATAATAATTGCCACCCCCTCTTAAACTTGTTAGTTCGTCCTCTGTATCAAAGATGGCACTGCCAGTATGCGTTTAAATATTATGTATCTGTATCCAGTTGGTAATGGCGTACACTAAATCCTTGTACTGGATTCCATCTAAAACTTTTTTATTCTTACAAAAGTCAGATATGTGTAATTGTCCAGTCAAATAACGAGAAATTCCTATGTTAAATTGCAATAAATGTACACGGGCTGATATTTTAAAGGATAGTAGTGGATAGTAACAAAACACTCTTGTTATTTTCACCGGGTGATTTTTGAAGGGGTGTCAGCTATCTTGAATTTTAGGGGTGAGTGCGGTTATCTCGCTAAATATGCATCACTCGATAAAAATGCCCATAATCAATTTTGTTAAGGAGAAAATTTCCAATCATTTTTGTTGGGTTACTTTTTTTAATATATTAATAACAATTAAGTTATAAATATTCAAAAATGTCCATGTTGGAGGTCAAATTGTTTTTTTCGATTTTTCAGCCAAATTATTCATCGGAGGATAAAAGTGGTTATGAGCAAACATGTAGCTCTTCAAATTCTCTATAGTTATTCATGCAACTCGCCTTTCAGCGTCCACTGTAACCGTAACAAAATAACAAATGAACATTTATAATACATGAATCTTATAGAGAATTTCAAGAGCTACAAGTTTTCTCATAACAACTTTCGCCGTCCGATGAATAATTTGACTGAAAAATGAAAAAAAAAACAATTTAACCTCCAACTCCAACTAGTTTTGAATTAACTCGATTGTTATTAATATATTTAACAAAATATCAAATCAGTTTCAGATTAATCCCTGAAGATGTCTCTAGTAGTAAGAGACGAAACGTCGGAAAGTGAAAATCCATTAACACGGTCTAAACCCGAAAGTGAAAGTTCTTTATATCTTAATGGCCGTGAAAGCTTAAAATCTAAAATAAAAATTGTTGGAAATTTTCTCCCTAACAAAATTGGTTATATGCATTGTTATCGTAAGATGCATATTAAGCAACTTACCCCTAAAATTCAAGATAGTGGACACCCCTTAGGCAAATCATCGGGTGAAAAACTAACAGAAGTCTTCTGTGACCATCCACTACTACTCTATAAAATATTAGCCCGTGTACATTTATTGCAATTAACATTTATTATTTGATTGGACTAAGTGTTGCTTTAAAAAATGAGAGCCATATCTTTAATATTCATATAATATTTTCGTTCGTTCGTATTTCGTGCTCTTCCACTATAAAACAAACTTTAAAATTATACTGACTCTCGCAAGCTGGTAGCATCGGTTATTGCAGGACAAGAACGTAATAAGGTAGAAACAAACATGAAATATGTGTTTCACTCAATAAAGAAGCGAATAGGTAATCTTTATAGATTGTTCTCTATATAGCTATGTTCCTAATATTGCCATGCAAAGTAGTTGACAACAAAAACATTAAAAAAGAATAAGAAAAGAAAGTAACGAAGAAATCAGAAAGGTCTGAATCTTGGTTCTGCTTTTTATTCTAAGAGAATCGCCAGGCCGATATGAGATTATAATCGATACGTACATGAAGTACGTGGCGCTTACTAAAAATGACAAATTGTTATTTGAGTTTCCAAATTGTACCTAAAAACAGCTGAAATTGTTATTGCGCCACAATATTTTCTTATTAGTTTGTTAAATTTTCGTAGGTTTGTTCTTTACTATTATTGCCATGTCCCAATATTTGATACATGGGTTTCTAATATTATCAGTATGCAATCTTTTTTATAAAGCAATAAAATATTTTTTTAATCTGTTGCTGTTGTTTATTTTTTACCCATTGGAATAAAGATATGTTTATCGTTAATGTAGTAAAATTTCAGGTGATGACAAATAAAACTAAATGCAGTAAGAAATAAAATGTATTAGCATGACAATAATTGGCTCACCCACCTTATTTTTTAGAAAAAATCCTCAGACAGATCGATTTTTACTTTGAACGGGACACCTTTTGATTTTACTTTCATGACCTTCCGCCTTCAAGGAGCACTATCTTTAAAATTTTAAATATGACTATATGTCAAGCAAGATATCTGGAGGCTTTAGCCTCCAGTCATCTTGATGTCAAGTAAAAGGTTTTTTGATTCTGGTTTTAACAGTGTTTTGTTTTTAAAAATAGGATCATCATTTCTCGAGTAATTCGAAGTTTATTTCTTTCAAATTAATAGCTGCATCTCATTTGGGAGACGATATTTGACCCCTGTTCATATGTTTTGACGTTTCATGAAAGTCTATCCATTGCTATTTTTACTTTTTTTATTAAGAAAAGGCACTTCTAATCGTTACAATTTTTTCTTTTCAATAATACGAAAATTTAAGAAATTATAATGATTTCAAAAAATTATACAAAAATTTCAATTGCACATGGGTCAAATATCATCTCCCAGGAGAGCTAAAGTTCATTTAAGCTATCATTTTAAAAGTAAAAAAATCAAATAACCGCTGATTTTCAACAAAAAAAACACTGTTAAAACCAGAATTAAAAAATCTTTCAAAAGAGGGATCACTTGACTTATGGTTCTATTTAAACTTTTAAAGATGGCGCCCCTCTAGGACAAAAGGTTATGTCGTCACTCATGTAAGTAAAATCAAAAGATATCCTGCTCAAAATACACTAATACGCTACACTAATACACTACACTAATACACTACACTAATACACTACACTAATACACCACACTAATACACTACACTAATAACACTACAAAAAAAAATTATTTGCCGGAGACCTTTTAGTTGCGTCTGGCTATATTTAATGGGCTTTTCCGAACTTTTTTTCGTTTTTCTCGATCAGCTCGTTTTTTTGAGATATAACGAACAGTATTTTTTTGCCCATAGATGTAGTAAAAAAATATTTAACTTTTAATTATTTTTTTTATGTGGACTGGTTCTCTAAGTCAAAAAAAGCGGATTTAAAATATCTCTATTCGTTTGTTGGAGTTCTAAATTCAAAAAATGAGATATTCGCATTTTTTTGATATATTTTTATAAAATTTTTATATAAATACTAGATAGGACCATTTTTTATATCCAATACTAACACATATGTGCGGTTTATAAAATTAAAAAAAGTTTTAGATTTAATCCAGTGACGTAGATTTTACAGAAAGATTTTATAGAAAGCAAAAAATATATATATTGAAGTATTTTAGGTATTTATTTTTAGAATAAATTAATTATAAAAAAAAAACAAAACGAAAAATTAAAAAAAAAAAACTTTTTCCAAACATTAAAATAACATTAAATAAACATTAAATAATTCAAAATATTGTTATTCTGCTTTCAATAACTTCGCCTAAAATCTTGGTTACTGGATTCAATCTAAATTTTTTTTATTTTTACAAAACTCAGATATGTGTAAGTGTTGCTTTTAAAAATCAGTGCCATATCTTTAGTACTCATATAATATTTTCTTGAAAAAATAGCAAAAAAATCCGAAAAAATCTCATTTTTTAATTTAGAAGCCTATAAAAAAACAACGAATAAAGATATTTTAAATCCGCTTTTTTTGGCTTCGAGCCCTATTAACCCATTGAGGGTTACCGTATAGAAATTCATACAGGTTTACAGATTTTGGTAGGAAGTATTTTAAAATTCATGTATTTTGCAATTTATTTTTTTATGGCGTAGCAAAAGATATAGTCTTTTATTTCTAGCGAGTGAATTGTTTACATTTTTCTAATTATCTTGTTTAACCGGTGATTTTTTTGTACTTTTTTACTAAAAATTAATTATTTGGACTAATAATAGTAATATCTGATAAATATTTCATATATTATAATACATTCATGGGTCAGTCCTTAACCCGGCGCGTGTGTGGTGGGGTTAAAACCACCCATGACATATTTCAAACGTAGTATTTTTTGTTTTTACATTCTCCTCTTCAATAGCTGTAGGTAAACAACATAAAAAGTAAAGAACATATTGGAAATTTTTGTTTGACCCTTATGCTACACATTAATTTTTTTAGCTGTTTAAAAGTTTTGTATGGGTGGATTTAACCCCACCACACATTTAACATTATAAAATTATTTCTTTAAAACGATAAAATAAAATATGATTTTTATATTTTCATTAAATATATTAGTATAGTAATCTAAACAAATTATTATTTTAAGAAAAAACACGTAATTTTGTTTTATATGATTTTTTAAAGTTTGGGTTGGATTACACTCCACCACACACGCGATGTTATAATTTTTCACCAATCACGCGCCGGACCAGAAAAAATTTTGAGCACTTATAAGTTACATTATATGAATTCCAATCGAAGTTCAGATGTTTGAAAAAGAGACTAAAAACCCTCTTTTTTGCGGTTACACTTTTAAGTTAACATCTTAAGCTGTTTAAAAGTTAAAAGAGGGGCGAACTTTAGACAAGCACTGCAGTATAGTTAGCGACCGGCATGCAATAATAGTTGTGTATTAAATAAAACAAATATTTTATTTTAATTGTTTTAGTTTTTTTATATTTTTAAAAACTATCAAGAATTATCTTCTAAAAAATTAAATGACATTATAATTCACTTTTCACAAAATTATTTAAACTGAAAATTTTGTAACATATGTTTTAGTTGGCTTTAGAATAATTCTTAAAAAACAATTATAATTGTTAATTATAATTATTAACATGCAAGATTATATGAATTTTAAAAATTAGAAATTATGTTTTTCCCTAAAAAATTATAAATATTTTGTTTTAAATTAAAAAAATATATATTAAAATAAAAAAATCCTACCTTCATCTAAATAAGAACCAGCGGTGGGAGTGATATACCCACTAAACCCCATAAAGAGACAGAATAACAGCACTAACCAGCTGTACTTCATTTTTTCGTATTTCTCGTATTTTTCGTAACTCTCGTGTTTCTTGCGTTCCTTTCTGTATCTTCTCCGAGATGTGGCAAACAGGTGGTAGAAACTTGAAATGCGTTCCACGTAAGGGAGGCACAGTGGTTTTACTCTATGGAGACGCCTCCCTACACCTAGGGCATGCGTCCATGAAACTCACCCACGTTTTATGATGTATTTGGTGGATTTGGATCTTATTTTTACGCCTATTTTTTGGCTACAACAGATTGCAGTTTAGTAAGTGCAATTACAAGAAAAGATAGTTTTAAAACATAAGGTGGGTGAACCAATTATTGCCATGTTCCTAATATTACCACCCCCTTGTAGGTTCGACCTTTGGGTCATAGATGGCACTGCCAATATATATTTTGTATAAAAAAGATGCCTGTAAATATGATGTATGTGTATCTAGTTGTTAATGACGTACACGAAAACGCAGTTCGTGTTTCATTCTCTTCCAATATAAAAACTTGTAAAATTATGGTGACTGTCGCAAGCTGGGTTACATCGATTATTGCAGGCCAAGAACGTATTAAGGTAGGCACAAACATGCACTTTTTTGGCTCATATTGTGATTTACTTAATAAAGAAGCGAAAAGGTTATTTTTAAGATTGTTGTCTAAATTACAATCGTAAATTTAAACTTTTTAAACTTAATAAGAAATTTCGTTTAGGAAAACATTAAAGTCAAAAAAGTTGCTAAAAATTTCAATTTTAAAGGCACTATCAATATTTTTTTATCTAAAAGTGTAACTTTTTGTATAATAAACAATGTTTATTATACATGTACGAAATGTTTAATTTTTCGGCCTTGGCCGAAAGGGAACGTTCAAGTATTACGTAACGCTCCTAGGGGGGGTGGGGGTCATTTTCGAGTGTTACGCCCATGTTAATGGTAGAGGAAAATAGCGTTACAGGGGGGGTGGGGGTCCGAAATGATCAAAATTTGCATTACGTAATACTTGAACGTTCCCAAAGGTAAAATAGTCAACGTTGATGGGTTGATTAATATATTTACTAAGATATTATAATTGAATAAAAAATAGGATGGACGAAAACGGTATTTAGGGTTAGGGTTGCCAACCTCTCGAGCTCGGGAGACTGTCTATTTCCGTAATAACCTTAAAAACAGTATTTTGAATATTTTTAACCTGCTAAAATTTTTATGAAATAGTCCCTTAAAGAATTCTTCTTGCAACTTAAATTATTCCTAAGCAAAACACTTTTGCCCCCCTTTCCACTTAAAAAAAATATGAAATAGTCAAAAATACCATTTAAGTTGTTTTATTCGAAGTAGATACCTTAACTCGTTCAAAAATTAAGAAGGTGATTGGCTTTTAGACCGCACTGTATAAAAATGTCCTTAAGAGGTATGCAATTTTTTCGAAGTATGTACTGTAGGTGAAAATTCAACTGCGATGACGGATCTGGCATTATTTGTACTATAAAAATAAATAGAAAAAGAAAAAAGAAAGACGTGAGTAAGTCTTCATCCTTTTTATTTGGAATATGTTCTACCGAATACTATTCATAGATTCAAGAATTAACCAGAAAATTCTGAAAAAAAAACGTTTATTTTCTTTTTCAACATGCTTTTTTATAAAAAATACACGATTTAGGTAATTTTTATACATTTAAAACCGACCATGATTGTCGTTATTGGAAACTCTTTAGTGCAGTGCAAATAGAGGGTTCTTGATCACATAATTCTTTTAAAAATATATTTGTTGCCATCCAGCAACTCCACCCTTAACGAAAACATCCTACCTACGCATATATTTAAGTTATGTGCCTTTTTTATACAAAAAATCCATTGTAAATGAGATTAATGGCTTTTCTGAAAGTGCGAGATAAAGTTTGATTTTATAATGAACAACTTTTTTCGTCGATGCTGGAAATATATCTTAATTTGTAAGAAAAAAAAAGGTCTTTGATACTTTTTTACTTAAAAAAATACTTTTCATATTCTTTCCATAATATATTATTAATAATATTATAATAATATTTTTATTTATTAAAACTAACTAGATACATAATAGCATAGCAAGTTCAAAAAACAAGCCGCTTGCAGCGAGTTTTTTATTGGATAAATGCGTCAAAAGTATAAAGAATAAAGTATTTTAATAGTTATTTATAATACAAGGGCAAAAAGTCAATTTTTTCGATTGAGTAGGTTAATAGAAGCCGAGGGCCGGCCGCTGGGGCCGGCCCAAGTGTAATAAACCTACGAAATCGAAATTTAACTTTTTGCCCGTGTATTATACAATATTTTTTATTCGATTGTTACTAATTATATCTAATAAATTATTAAAATATACCTAATTTTAAATTGCAAAAAATATATCTTATTACTGTCTTATTACTACTAACGTCTACGTCCCACATTCAACTCGGTCTTTCGCGCTGTTGACAAATTGTTCAATTTAATTTATCTTTGGTTTTTGGTTGTTTTGTTTTTTTTTTGCTTTGGTTTATGGTTGTTTTGGTGTTATTTGCAACAAAAAAAAACACCAAAACAACCAAAAACCAAAGATTTAATATATCTGCACAATTTGGCAACAGCGCAAAACACCAAGTTGAATTTGGGACGTAGACGCTAGTCTATCTAGTTATCCATTACAAATTGTTATCCAATCAAATCGCTAAAAAACAATTGAATCGTTTCTTTTGCGTGCGGTTTAATTTTTAAATTAAAAAAGCTATAGCTTGGTGATTATTTTCTGTTAAAATGTGTCTGTTATGAAAATAATAATAGTTCTCAAACCATTATAAATATTAAAATTGATTTTTCAATTGAAATTTTGTGTTTTTAATTTATTTTAGTGGATGAATACAGGTTAATCAGTTAAAATTTATTTTGAGGCTATGTTATAATTGAAAGAGCACAGTTAGTTCAAGACCTAAAGTGACCAAATGGTCATATTTCTTTATAAATATTACAGTAAAAGTAAAGCATCTTTTTTTAAAAAGCTTAAAAATAACAAGTTTTAGTTAGCCGGCGAAACAAACTTTTTGGCCCTAGGGCCACAAAGTTCAACTTTTTGCCCGTAAAACATGAACAAAAAGTGTCTCTTTAAGAATCAATCGAGTAAAAAAATATTATTGGTTTATTTGATTTCTTTTAAAAAATTACCTTTAGGCGCCTAGGCTGACATTAAAATCATCCATTTTTTAGTTAGGACCTAGGAAGCTGGTGTATCGGTAGAAAATATAACCAGCATATTTTTTTTCCTTTTTAATACTTACATTATCCGATATGCCAAGAACAGATGTCCTTTTAAAATATAACCTTTTTCAAAAATCTATAAGTTTTTGTGTTAAAAATGGCCTTTCTTGAATATAAATGACTGTATTTATTCAAAGTAAAACTTTTTAATAAGTATTATAATACCATTTTCCTTCCTAACTTTTTCTAAAGAAATAAATTATATTCAATTTCCTTTTACGCACAGAGAAATCATTACTAGAAACAAGTACATAATATTCAGATCAAGTGTCTTAACCAATGTTTGTTGGGTATTTTTTTCGAAAACACCATTAGGTGTTATCTTCATTTCCGGAACTAAAGCTATCTTCCTGGATATATACGATATTTTTAAAATGTGAGCAAGGGGGCATACCCTTGTCGAAAATATCCTCAACATTTGATTCTTTATCCTCAACCAGTTGGGTGTAGTTTCGATTAACTATGGGCCGGGTGGGCCGGCGGCCCATGGACCACCACCAGAGGGGGGTCACTCAAGACTGTTAGGGTAAAAATTTAAATTTACAAAAATATTAATAATGTATGCATCATCGACATTCAGACGCCCTGATAGCACAAAAGCCTTCTAAGAAGATTCTTAAAATAAATAACCGGAAGGACAGCATGTTTCTTAGAAGCATATATATTTTGCTCAGGATATTCTAAGAACGATTAAAGAAATGCAAAGGATACCCTTTTAATCGTGCTGGTAGTTCCTAAGAAGCTTCTTATAAGCCTCTGTATTAATTAAGAACGTTTTAAGAAGCATGTTAAGAATGTTCTTAGAAATAGGTACATGTACTTTTAAGAATATTCTTAGCATGCTTCTTAAAATATTCTTATTTGATGCATTTAAGTAATAATATTGAATATTGCGCATGCGCAAACAAAGTAGGTTGGCGTTTCAGATTTCTACATTAATGTAGTTTTTCTCTTTCTTTCAAATATATTTTATGATACTCGATCCTTTTCATGGAGTGATATCATAAATTTGGGCATGTCGAAAATTTTTACGTCTTTGTGATAAACCTAATAATTAAAGTATTTAAAAATCCTTAGATATAGCATCCATTTGGTAAGATTTGGTAAGATTCATATGCGATATGCAGTTTTACTGTGAAAGCAAACTTTCTACCAGACATAAAATTCATGCGCCACACAAAAATCCAATGTTTAGAAAAAGAAATAGCAAATAATTATCATTTCAAAATATAATAATTTTAATTTTTTGTCTAAAACTATATAAAAATCACTTTATGTCTAAAAATATATCCATTTCTACTACTTAAGGGTAAAACTTGTGTTATTAACAGTAAGAATATTTGTATTTCTAACCTAATAAAATTAAAATAATATAGACGCCATATTATTATTCTAAAAACATTCCCATTAGAATATTTTAAGAATATGTATTTGGGAATATTCTTAGCAAAATACTCTAATCATGCTTAGCATGTGAACTACAGCATTATTCTAAAAATATTCCCATTAGAATATTTTAAGAATATGTTTTGGGAATATCCTTAGCAAAATACTCTAATCATGCTAAGAATGTTTAGAGTAGAAGCACTTATGCTACTACAGCAGTGCACCTTTTAAGAACATGCTTAGCATGTTTACAGCATTATGCTAAGAACCTTTTCAAGGGAACGATTAAAAAACCTTCTTAGGATGAAGTGTGTTATCAGGGCGCGTCCGCATTAAAGGTCATAATACACAAAAAAAAATTGAAAATTTTTGCACGAATACAATGCTTTCCAAAATTTTGAAAACTTTCAAAATAGGAAAGCAAAACCCCCATATCCCCGTGACCACATTTTAAAAGCTAAAAATATATGCCAAAAGATCTCCATATTTTTTTTCTCTGTGCATATAATATTTCAGATGGGGTGTAATTTAAATTTCTTTAAAAGTTTATTGTTATCCATACCTATATTTTAACTTTAAAACTTTAGAATAGGTATAAAAGCCTATTATAAAAAGAATAAAAGAATATAAAATATAACAAGTGTTTGAATACATTTACAAAATGTTATTATTAAAAATATTTCTAGCTTTATTAAATTTAGTTTGTTACATGGATGCTATTCAAAACTTCAGTTTAAATCTACCAAATATTGAAAATGACACAGATGTATTAAAAGGAAGAAATAATAAGGTTAAATAAAATAATTATTTAAAGCCGATTTAGTTCTATTGACATTGTCAATAGTATTGATAAGTTTTAGTATTATTTTTTCTATTGTTGCTCAATTTTTACTATCCGCAAAAAAAAATATTTTTTAATGCCTTATAAAATGAGTATTTTGTAATATTTTTTCTATCTTTGCCCTTTCTTCTAAAATTTAATTAAAATACAAAGTCTTCTGGGAAAGGAGTTTGATTACATACTGCCTTTCTAAGCTGAAAGGTAATATCTGTATATGTTAAACCTATGTAGATAGGACCTTTCAGCTTAGCATATTTGCACTACAAAATTCAATGGGGGTGTCGTAATGTAATTATTATGATACGAATAAAGAAAAATGCATTGTTTACAGGTAGGTATTTTATTTTTAGGATTTAAGCGTCGAAAATGAAATAAAAGACGAAAAAATGAATAAACAAAAATTAATAAAAGGACCAAGAAAACCAGTCAAATTGAACATGAAACAAGGACTTACAATGAATCAAATATTGGGCGTCTATTCCTTAACTGAGGTGCCAAATGATTTGTGTCGCAATCACTCGATTGAGTTTAATAATGCCTTACGTGCCTTTGAGCCCTGGGCCCTGAAAAGTAAATATCTAGATTAAATACAAGAATCCATATAACAGTTTATTACACACAGAAAAATTATTACTAAAAACAAGTACGTAATTTGCAGATCAAGTATGTATCTACGAGCATTTTGAGTACTAAAAATAATAAAAATAATTCTAATTTCTTGGAAGCAAGTAGGTAATAATTGAACTTGAAACAAATTATTAAATTTTTTAAAATTATGGTCAGTTTCATCAAGAAAGAGAGTAAATTAAAAATCGCACAGTGAATATTTTCAAAACAGATTCGAATATTGGATGTGCGAATATACTGCGTAGTTTATTTTATAAAACATAACTAACTGTTCCATCAAGCAAGAGAGTAAATTAAAAATCGATCAGTAACTATTTTTACATCAGGTTTGAATAGTATATGTTTGTGTATAGAATATAGTTATGTGTTATAAAATAAACTAGGCAGTATATTCGCACATCCAGTATTCTACTCTGTTTTGAAAATATTCACTGTGCGATTTTTAATTTACTCTCTTGCTTGATAAAACAGACCATAGAAACAAACAAAAAACCTAGGCATCCAGATGTCCCCTTTGTCAAGATTGACATTATGTATAATTATATCCTTTATATATAAAGGATGTCATTATAAGACGTCTGATTAATATGTCAAAATTTAACTAAGTACCGTCTTCTAAGGAGAAGTAAAGCAATATTTCCTTTAATAAATCCCTTTTGTAATATTAGTATTTTACATAGAGCTTTTTTATACTTTATAAATTTAAATTGTCCCATTTTTGGAGAGCTTTCTATCCTAAAATTCAATTTCTCAGTTTATTATTATAAAATCGAAACCTACACAGAGGGAACAAAATATTCTAATATTAAGTATTTGTGATAATCAAATCAAGCACTTTAGAATAATTTAAGTTTTAACCTATTGGTCTAAGATACGTATTCGACTTTAATAAAGCAAAGTATTTGACTTAAGTATTTAATTTAATTGTGGGTAATATAGGGGGTAATATAGGGTATAGCCGGCGCAACTACTATAGACGATTGTGCCTCTCACTTGCACGCATCCTGCGTAACAAAGGTCAACGCTTAAAGTTGAGAGCGCGCTCGGCTATAGTGAAAATTATTACTATATACAAATTTTTTAGCCACTTGATCTAAGTACTTTTTTTATTAATATTTTTTCTGTGTGTATGAACGTGGATGAATTTAATATTTATATAGTTCAATAGATTAATAAGAAATGTGAATTTAAAAATGTTGATAGGCACTTTTAAAGTCTATTTAAATACTTAAACTTTATTTTATCATATTATTTAAATGGCGATTTCTCCAGTTAGATTAGACAGGGACAAAAGTTCTACCCAAAAAGGATAGAAGACATACATACACTCCCACTTCCACCCAACCAAATAAATTCTGTATTTGTTCTTTGTTAAACAAATACAATATTTACTTGGCCGGGCGAAAAGTGTAACTATATTATTTTAATTAAAGATATTACTGGCGCCATCTAAATTTTACTAGAATTATCTTATTCTACAGTTTCACATTAGCTATGTTCGTTCGTGCCGCTCAGTGCTACACTTTCCGGCCAACCAAATAAATACTGTATTTGTTGTATGAAAAACAAGAACAGTATTTATTTGGTTGGCTGGAAAGTGTAGCACAAATGAGATAGAGATAGGGTAGACGTCTTTTGTTTCATAATTCTAGTTGTAGAGAGCTTCATTTGCCGTGCACTGGTATGGGGTGCTGGCTATGATGCAAAATATTTGGTCCGCTTGTGTATCTAGATGAAAAGATTCTTATCAGATTATTATCAAATATAGTATTTTTGTACAACACTAGATGGCGCCACCAATTGTACTCTCTTAATATAAGAAAGTAAAAAAAGTTTTAATTCAGTAAGAATTAGAATTTTTCTTCAGTGGGATCTCATTGGTTATCAAAATCCTGTATAAGAGCAGTTTATATATATATATATAGTCTGCAGTCTAAGCCACTAAAATTTATTTGATTTATATTTTAATTTTAGTTAGTGACTGCTGTTGCAAGATAACTGTATTGGCGCCTTCACCAAAATTGCAAATTTAAAAATATTACAATTGGGAAAACCTATCAAAGCTCAAAAATAAACCTTTAAAAGCCTTTAATATTTAAATAGACTTTAAAAGGGCTTTAGACATTTCCAAATTTACATTTCTTATCAATCTATCGAAATATTAATATATTATATTTTTTTATAAAATACAGTGTGGAAGTTTTGAAACTTTTTATATCGCCACCATGTTGCTTGGAGATCGAAATGTACCAGCACGGTCTGTATAAAATATTTTATTTTTTGCACATAAAGTGATTAGATACACCCTTTTAAGATAAGCTTGCAGAATTTTATTAATTTTTGGTAAAAAATAAAGAAATTGGAGAATCTTATCACTAAAAATGCATTTTTTCTCAAAAAAAAAATATATCTCAAAAACTATAAACAATAACCATATAATATAATATTAGAATAAAGGAATTTTAATGTGAAATAAGATGGCATAATAAAAAATATAACATTCCATTAAAAAAAAAAAATTAGATATTACCCTAAGAAGACCATCCTGTATATTTTTTAATATTTTTAAAATGTGCCTTGTTTAAAACCATTCCACTTTTCCCTTTAAAGTTTTTCCCTAAAGTGGAGAGTTTACTATATATCGACCGAGTCGGCTTCTTTGAGACACCCTGTATTTTAAATAAAATTTATATATACTTAAATGTTTATTTGCTAGTAACTTTTAGATATGAAAATATTTCTATGTGATTGCAGTGTTTGACTCTTCTTCAAAACTTCAATCGGGAATTTTAATGGGAAATCTGGTGGAGTTTGGAAACTTCGAACAATGCCTGGAAATTTATGAAAATTCGCAATATGGACCGATACGAGGAAAACATTGCTTGATAAAAATCGAACCTGGCTTAAAACTGATTAAAAAAATTCTCAGCTATAGAAACATCAGTGAAAAAGTTTGTATATTAAAAAGTGCTACGTCAAAAAAAAATCTAATTACACAGAGCCACAAAAATACAATCTAAAGGGTGATTTATCAGTAACTTGACCCTTTAGTAAATAAATTCTGTGGTATTCTGTTATCAGAAAAGCGTGCCGTGTTAAATTTCAAATTATAGTAGTTCCAATAAAAGTATCATATATATTTTTTAACCTATATATGGAGACGCACAACAATGACGTCATCCATATAGGAGAAAAGTCTAACAAAGAGGCACGACCCATAGAACATATTTAAATTTTGGAAAAAAGGTGTTTAAAAATATCAAAAATTGATGATTGATGATTAATATTATAGGTCTATTACTATAATAATAATAATAATTGTCCAACAGAAAAAATCCAATTACAGCATGCTAGCACAAATAAATAAAATCTTAAATAAAAATAAAAACAATCCGTGAAGATATGAAATGCTACAAATTCCATTATATATTATTCACAGTAAATAGTATATTGCCTTATATTGCATTTTCCCAAATACTAAATGAAAATTAATTATTTTTAAAGATCTTTTTTTGAAAAACGAAAATTTTTTTTTTCAAATTAAAAAAAAAATAATTTTTTTAATTTTCTTTTTGCGGAAATTGAAAAAATTTTGAAAAAAAATTTGAAACTTATGTTTTTTTTTAATTTTTTTAACATAACATTACTTTTTTGTTTTTGGGGGATTACTTTCAAAATTGTTAAAATTGATACTTATGATAACGATTTTTTAAAAAGTTTAACCCCCCATAACTTGTTTGTATATTGGGGGGATTACTTTAAAAAATGGTAGATTTGATCCTTATAATAAAAGTAATTTTTCCTGAAAAAGTTACGTTAATCGGAATTTTCTTTCAGCTTTTTTCGATTTTTTTAAAAGGTTGTCCACATAACTTTTTTGTTTCTGGGGGGATTACTTACAAAAACAATAGGATCTTCCCCTCAAAGAATTTTATTTTTCCTAAAAATTTCAAGACAATCGGATTATTCGTTCTTGAGTTGTCGTGTTTACAAAAAACGAGACATCAGACGGACAGACAGACGGACAAAAAAATGAAAATTTCATGAAACAACTTTGTATCCAAGAGTTTTTTGTCTATGACGATTTTTTAAATTATTGGAAAATTCGAAACTACCGTATAATATTATTGTAGCGCAGGCGCTGTGAATAATATAATAACAGAAAACTTACAAAATCTAATTAAACTACAAAAACTAATTAAATAACAACATTTAATTAAATTACAAAATTAAACCTTGGTCAAAAATTATTGGAGGTAAATTCACTTTTACTTTTCTTAAAGTAGGTAAGAGCTTTTCAAAAAACAAGTGGCAGTTAATACAATAACTGTTAACGTTGTGGCTTATTATGTTGTTGGAACGAAAGAAAAAAACAATTGATTACCCAAGACTGTCAAAGTTAAAAATGTTAGGTTTTCTTGACTTAAAACTAGATTCAGTATTAAAGCTTTTTTTTATTAGCGATTCGAAAAAGTGCATATTTTTGTGCAAAACGCTTCGTTGGATTGGTCGATATGTGTTCCAGATTCCTGCCAAGTGAATGATATACTGAAACATATCAGGAAAATAGTTTATTCTCTTAGCGAGGGCTTAGAAATTAATGTTTCCTTAGACGAACAGGATTGTTATACTAGATTAGATAATAAGCCATTTTCTAATATTGAATTAGGAGTAATGTAAGTAAATATGTAATCCAGGTTAGCACACCAACCTTCCAGGAACATACCATCGGTTATATTCCATAGTTCCAGAACCATTGCATATAGATGATTAGTCATGTTGGAATCCTTCTCAGAAAACCAGCTTGAGAGTCTAAACTTGCTGTCATATAGCTAGAAAAATAAAAGAAATTATTCAGACGTTTAAAATATTTCTCAAAAGTTGAATAAAAAATGGACGCTATAATTAAACGTCTAAAAGCACTCAGTATATTTGGATATAATTATATCCAAATATGTATGCTATTTTATGTTAATTTAAGGTCTTTTATTATTAAAAAAAGTCCCATTTTTAATACTAAATGCTCCCTAGTTTTAGACGGAAAATTAATAAACTATTTTAGGTCGATAATATACGTCTTTTTTAATAAAATTTAGGACGACCTAACAATGACCAACTTTATGTCGAAATTATATATTGGTTTAATTGAGAACGTGCTATAAATGAACTATTTTAGGTCCAAAATATACTGTATATACTATATCGTCTTAATTTAGCTCGCTAATAATGCTTCTATTTTTCACACTAAATGCAACCAAATATTTCAAAATAGTATTTATTTTGTTTCGCTTTTTTTAACAGACGTTTAGTATTGCTAAAGTTTTTAGAATGGATGCACGCCACTTTGAATTCTAAATTCTTTTCAGGTCTTTCAAAAATCGTCAAAATATTTTTTTTTATTATTATTTAGCTTCTTTAAAAAGTAAAAAAGTACAGAACAAAAGTAAAAGTGGCCTTAAGGTTCATTTACATTCATTCATTCACTAAGTAGTGAATGCAGTGAAGTGAAAATCACAGTATAGAGTACTTATTTTGTCTATACTGTGGGTTTTGCAAATATTTTTTCGTGCCCTCTGTCCTATAACAATTTTCTTGATTTCAACCAAAATTATTTTAATAAACTTCACTGGTCCAAATGGGGCCAGAACCATGTAATCTGACTGAGAGTGTCCTGAAGAAGCACTAATAAAGTGCGACACGTAGGCTTTCTACGGAGTTGTCTCCATTAATCCAGAATTCTTCCCAGACAGCACATAATTACTATTAGATATCCAGGGGATATACTTTCTGGATATAGAGTATATCCAGTGGATAGCCTGGATTTGAGATATCCCATGGATATCCATAAAAAGCCCGCCTATATCCATTATCCACAGGATATCCAGTTGGTATATCATATAGGTTAAACAATAGATGTCCATTGGATATCTCGTGGATATCCAGTGGATATTCTGGATATAGGAGGACATTTTGATATCCATGGGATATCTAATATCAATCCAGGCTATCCACTATATATACTCTATATCCAGAAAGTATATCCCCTGTATATCTAATAGTTATCATGTGCTGTCTGGGCTTAATCTCAAGACACATCACTGTATTGCATATAGATCCCGTTACGTTTCTGTAAGCTATTTAAAAGGTTAAAATGTTCGCTGTGTGTTACGTTCCAGGAAGATAACAATTTAAGGTCCCAGGAATGTTTCAGGAAACAGACCGGAAATTGATGGCGCGTAAATTAAATGATGTCAGCCTTAAAATTTCTAAATATACCTAACCAAAATTACTTTTACTTATATTGCACTTTTTTAACTAAAAACATATTGTTTTAATTTAGCCCGAAACTCACATTTAAAACGATATCCTTCTTTAAGAAATAATGCTTGCGCATTCGCCATAATTGTCAATATTAACCTTTTCGCTCCGGGGATTTTTCCTTTAAAATTGACCTCGCATTTTAGCTGAATTTCATGACTTAAATGAATGAACGCATTTTAGCTGAATTTCATGACTTAAATGAATCAACTTCTTATGACAAGTCGCCACTCGGAGTGCTGGTCCATATATGGACCACTCCCGGAGAGAAAGTTAAGGCTAATGTAAAAAATTATAAGTGAAGGTTTAAGAGGGCTTTTCAATGTTTTTTGATGTGCTGATTACAATAAAAATAGTGAAAAAAATGTCAGATTCATATTCGACCTTGAACTTTGAAGGTCAAATAATGAAAATACGTATTTGAGCTTGAAAATTGGTATACCTATGTTTTATGAACCGCTAAAAAAGATAAAAATAGTAAAAAAAAATCTTGTCACCTCTTTGACCTTGAACTTTTAAGGTCAAAGCATGAAATTGGGTATTAGCGCTTCAAAGTCGGTGAGATAGACTTATTTACTAATATTCTTATTTACTATAGCAGATACAATCTAGGTACACCAATTTTCAAGTTTTTAAGCGCAAATACGCATTTTCATACTTAGACCTTCAAAGTTCAAGGTCAACGAAGTCACTAGAATTTTTTTACTAATTTTATCGTATTCAGCGACTCATAAAACGTAGGTATACCAATTTTCAATCACAAATACGCATTTTCATTGTTTGATCTTCAAAGTTAATTTTGAAGGTCAAAGAAGTAACCAGGATTTTTTTTTAATACTTTTCCTAAATTTAGTGCATTAAGTTGACCTTATGAACATCTATTACGTTCGCTTTTCTTGTTGGTCCATACATGGACCAGTCCCGGAGCGAAAAGGTTAAACAAGCTGTCCCAAATAGCACCGATGATCTAAGAATATTCTCTAATTATTCTATTGGGTGTATTCTTAGAATAAACTTTTAGATATTCTATGATTAAGCTTAAAACTTGCGGTTTGAAAAAAATTGAAAAAATATTTTTTTTTTAAATAATGTTTTTATTTTTTTTATTTTTAAATTTAATCCTCCATAACTTTCTTGTTTTTGGTGGGACTACTTTTAAAACTGGCAGAATTATTCCTTACAATAAAAGTAATTTTACCTCAAAAAGTTAATCAGAATTTTCTTTCAGCTTTTTTCGATTTTTTTAAAAGTTTAACCCCTATATTTTTTTTGTTTTTGGGGGGATTACTTTCAAACACAACAAAAACACAGAACTTGATTTTTCCTGAGAATTTCAAATCGATCGGACTATTAGCAGTCGCAGGCGCTATGAATAGTATAATAAGAATGGCAATTTATTAGTAGCAAAATGCCTTTTACAATAAAAATTAAATAAACTTTTATATTTTTACTAATCAAAAACAAAATTTTGTTACAATTTATTTTTTTATAACTTTTTATAACTTTAATAATTTTTAGTTTGTCAGCGAGTTCAGTACAATATGACGTCATAATTAAAGATTAAAAAGATGCATTTTATTTTGAAATAATAATTCATTTATAATGTCTGACGGTGAAAATTATTAAAACATTTTTAAAGGTTAAAAGAGCAAATGGGAATCAAAAATAGAAAATGTAAATTCAATTAAAGATTTTCTTCTGGAATTTTTATTTTAAATATTGCAGCTTTAGTTTTAAAATAAAATTATATTTCATACTGACTAGAAATTTTAAATTTATCTTTTTTTTTAGAATAGGATTTATATTATTCGTATTACTAATATTGGTTTGTACAATAGTGGACATATATTCTACGAAAGAAGAGGGTAAGCTTTTACTTTAAAAAATAATACTGAATTTAGCCAAAAACTAACATTAACAGAGTAAGAATTTGACCAATAAAACTTTTGTTTCATTGTTCACATTTTATTTTATTGAATTGTGTGAATTGTTAGTTAGTTTAGTGTTAATTGTTGGGTAAACCAATCATTCTAGAGGTAGTATAAATAAATAAAGTATAAACTGTTAATAGGGGAGTAATGGCTACTGAGGATAACCAACAATTATCCATACTGATTTAAAACCCAACGTTAATATTTGAAATTATAAACTAAAAGAAACTATCAATACCCCCCGGGGAAGCTTTCCCCTTTACCCCCGAATCCGGCCCTGTACGGAACTATAATTGCAGTTTACTTACTATAATATAGTCGCACACATATTTAACCCTTCGTTAGGCGCGCTTGTTTTAGTTACGAGATTGGTCGCGTGGTCTACACTTGTAGACCATTTTATTTTTTGTTTAAAAAAAACAATTTATATTTTTAAAAACCAAATATCTTATGTTATTTATTTGATTGTATTTAAAAATTATTTACATATTTTTTTCAAATTATTATTGTTTTAGTAAGTGTTAAGGGTAAAAGAAAAATGATATACAATTCTAACATATATTTTACATCTGTACGGTAATTTGTAAAAAAAATTAAATTAACTTAACAAACTTTCTGAAACTAAAACATTTGTTTTTTTTAACATGTACGATTATAAAAAAATAAAAAACACCTAAATTAAAAGAAAAAAATATTATAAAATTTGACTCGAAATCATGCAATATTTTAGTAACTCATGCGCCTTGTACATGTGCTCTTTGCAATCGTAGTTATGATATTTTGAGCATTATTTTTTCGATTTATTTTCCCTTCTTAGGCACATTTAGTTTCTAAAGTAATTTTTAGTTTTGTAGAACAGAAAATTACCTTATTTATCAAAAACATTACGTATGAGCTCTTTCATGTCCAAAAAGACTCGTGCCAGTGTCTTCCTTTTTTTTTGGTGGTAAAGACATATTGTATCTTTAATTTATCTTTAAACTAATAAACTAACTTTGAAATACAATATTCACAAAAAGAAACCATAAAAACTTACACAAAATAAAAAAAATGCAAGAATAAAAAAGGTAACGTGGTTAGTCGCGCGGTCTACAATTGTAGACCAGGCAGGTTTCAATATGAATAAAAACAATATTATACCCATTCAAAGTGTAAATTATTACTGATCTAATAGATTGATGCATAATGCACAGCTATTCGAAGGGGCGCAAGCGTAAACACTCCGTGTAAAAAGTTACCCAGCTAAAAAAAAGCATGGTCTACGATCGTAGACCGCGCGCCTAACGAAGGGTTAACATAAATTGTATGATACACTGTTATTACAATAATATAAATTTTCATACATGGTAATAATATAAATTTTGAACCAGTTTATTGCGTTTAATAGTTGATTTTCCTAAATAATACAGACTTAATAATTTAACAATTTAGTTTAATTGTCTAGGTTAATAAAGCCATATCTAAAATTGCCGTAAAATTAAACCGGTATATGTGTACTTGAGGCAAAAGAACCTTGTTTTTGAATTACTTGATTTGTGGTTCAAAATTTGAGATATTATATATTTTTTAGACTACAAGCAAAAAAATTCTATGCTGATTTTGGAAATGACTAACTATTCTCGTCAAGTCAGGATTTTTTGTAAAAATGACTATAATAATACATTAGTTAAAAAATGCTGGTTTTACACTTTTTATTACATCAGCTTTTTTATATAAATTAAATTTTAAATTTAGGAGTTACTATTTTTGTTAATATTTATTGATTTGTATGATAAATTTTAATGCATCTTATATTTGTATACTAACGCCTTCGCCAAAATTGCAAATTATTTAAAAGTTAATTTCCACAATTTTGAATAATTTGTACTGAATGGGTGAGGGCAGGGGGTAGCGTCCCTCCATGAAAAGTTGGTAAATTTGAATTTATATTTTAACAGTTGGTAGAGAATGGGCATTTTTATAAGAGTTTTGGGCCCACCCTCAACAGCAATAAATTATATGCCATTAGGCATTTTTATGTAGATTTATAATTTTAATTCAGGAACATACCTTAGGCACTGGAGTTTTGAGTTATAGGCATTTGAACTTAGTACTCTATGTAATAACTCTATATAATATTTTTTTGTGTTACTAAGTTTGAGGGTGTAAACAAATAATGTCACGGTAATATAGGCATTTTTACACCCCTCTAGTCATTCTAAATCCGGCTAATAACCACTGAATACAGTTAAAAATGCCGTTACTTTTATAGTATGTTTTAAATCGAGTGCGCCTACTAGGACTTTATTGCATGATGCTCTCATCAAGTAAGGATTTTTTGTAAAAATTACTATAAAAATACATTAGTTAAAACATAATGGTTTTACACTTTTTATAGCATCAGCTTTTTTAATTAAATTAAATTTTAAATTTAGGAGTTTTGAGTTTTATTTTAATCAAGTTTGCAAAAAAATCCTGATGAATAGTAAAAAATAAGTCATCTTTGAAATATGCATAGTTCCTTTTTTTGTTAATATTTATTGATTTGTAGGATAAATTTTAATGCATCTTTTATTTGTATACTAGCGCCTTCGCCAAAATTGCAAATTATTTAAAAGTTAATTTCCAATTTTCATTAATTTGTAAAGAAGGAGTGGTTGCAGGTCAACTAAATTTTCTGAGTATACAAACAAATAAAATACTTCTAAGATACTAAAAAATATAATTTATCCAATACATACAGATAATAAGACAATTACCAGCTTTATTTTAAATAGAGAAACTCAATAATAACCCCCGCGTGGCTTTTACTTTATTGAATGGATAATTATTTATTTTACCCACTCAACTGTCACTTGTCAAATTATTTTCTTGTAAATGTCATTAAAATTTTTAAAAAAAATATGAATTCCTAAGCTATTTATTGGATAAAACCATGTATGGCACTCATGGGTAAACCGATATTGCTATCTGGTTAATTTTCGTTTGGACTTCATGGACAATATCTTACTTTACCCACTAGTACCATAAATAACTATTTTCGTACGACCTAGTGTACATGATATAAAGAAAAATGCATGTTCACTATATATCCTCGTTAGGATATATGTCTATCGCACGAGTACATAGTGCATATTTGAATGAAATGACAACTATGCACACTTATTTATCCAAACGAGTACACATAGCTTTCATTCTGATAACAGTCGTTTGACATTTAGAACATTTTGAAATGTCAAAATTAAACACAGGTAATTCTTTAAAATATACATTTTTAAAGAGTCTAGACTGAAGATCGAACGAAAAATGTTGTTCGCAACTCGTTTGCGACAAATCCTTAGTGCACTCGAATGATTTTTTGACTTCGCTTCGCGTCGTCAAAAAAACTTCATTCTCGTGCACTAAGGACTAAAGTCGCTTACTCGTTACGAAAACTACTATTGTCCCTCTAGATTTCCATTTCAGACTATAGTGCATTCTGTCGTGATTGTAAAAAAAAAGTCCCCGAACGAGTATAAACAATAAACTAAACTAAACTAACTAAACTATAAATAGTAACCATGAAAATATTTTACAGCATCCAGTAATAAAATGGTTATAATTTTCTCGGCTTGGAGAAATTCTCAACAGATATTTTCCTGGAATAAACCGGATAGTAATTTAGACTGCGTCCATGGAATAAGATTCTTAAGCACTTGCTACGTTATTATAGGACATAGGTATCTTATGATGATGTTTTTTCCTGTTGTGAATAGCTTACAAATTATGAATGTGAGTATATGTATTTAATAGCGTATTCATACCATAAGATATAATAAACGACGCGTCGTCTGTTTTTTTGATTAAATAAAAATATGAGCATGTTGTTACACTACAGAGAACTAATATACGTATATACAGGGTTATTCAGGAATAAGAAATTTAAGAGGTGATTCTACTTTAAAAATATGGAAAAAAGTTTCTATAAAGGTTGGTCCGGAACGAGGTCCGGAAATGAGCTCTAAGGGAGCTGCGGCCCTTCGAAAATGGAAATATTTGGGAACAAAAAAGCACCAATAAAATTTTAATGCTACAGGACGATTCTTCATTTAAAACTAAGCAAAAAAGTATTCTTCACCAAAACACCTAAATTTAATATTAAAGGAGATGTAGCCTTTTAAAAAATAACATTTTTAGTGGCACAAAATGTAACTTCTTCTTAATTGCATTTTTTTTTCCTTGAAAACGGTTGGTCCTACAATGTTACACTATATGACATTTTTGATGTATTTTTTCTGAAGGAATCTATATTTATTACAAAAACATCCAAAAAAAAAAACATAAAAAAGTTTGGGGCAAAAATGTATCAAGCCTCACATATTTTGTCCGTCTAGGCACGCCTCTGGATAAATTAAAAAATAAATTAACATAAACTTATTGCCCTTATTAATAATAGTATACATGCAAAAGCTCGTTGCTCTAGCTTAAAGGGTACAAGAGTCATTAATTAAAACCCTTATTTTTATTACAATTTTAAAGAGCCGTAGCTCCCTTAGGTCTCATTTCCCGACCAACCTTTATAGGAACTTTTTTTCATATTTTTTAACATAAAATCACCTCTTAAATAGGTATTTTTGTCAAAATTTCTACAAAAAATCAAATATTTTTTTAAAAATTACTAATTACATGACGAAAGAACGTAAGTTATACTTTAAACTAATTTTAATTGACGTAAAAAAAATTTAAAATATTAAAAATATATCGATAGAGAATTTTATTTGCTTTAAAATGATGTGTCACACGACCCCCTTTTAAGAGCTGAAAGTATCAAATATATGCTAAAATATAGTTTAAGTTGTCTAATTTTAGTTGGTTTTCGCAGAACTGGATCTCTTTTATTTTTCGAGAAAATCGCTGGGTAAAAGAGTTGGGACACCCGGTATATATAGTATATAAGTCTTTCAAACAATAAAGCGTGTCACGTGATCATATGTTCTTCCCACTTTACCGTTCATAACCATTAAGTGGGAGAGAGTGCACGATAGTAACGTGACTAGGTTGGTTGTTTAAAAGAGCTAAACACACCTATGGCAGAAAACACGTTTCCAAGCAATTTATAATTTTTGAGTACTTGCTACGTATTTATGAAGGTAATGAGGACTGGTTTGGAATATAGGCCAATACACACACTTTTTAAACATAAAGTGAATCCATTCTAGCTCTAGCTACGGTATGACTATTCCGTACCAAGTGTTAGAATGAGCACATGTGGTGCCATCTCTTATCTATAAAAGTAAAGAAAACTGTAGCAATTTAAGCAAAAAAATATATAATAGTAATAATAATATTTATTGGAAATCCAACAGGCTAACGACCAAGGTCTTTCTGCCTATCTATATATTTTATTATGAAATATCGAATAATTTATTGCAATTTAAATTTACATATTAGTTTTTATTAATCTCGTTTTTAATCCATCTAGTTACAAAAAATAAAACTGCTCCATCTGTTGTTTATTATTTAAACCATGATATCCGTCACGACAATCTGACATAACCTGTAATGTATGTATTATAATTTGTAAATACTAAAATTCAACAAAAATCTTTGTTAAGTACATATTTGATAAAATTATTAAATAATATTAAGTGCTTTATCTAAAAAATGTGTTTTGTTGCATTTACAATGTCTAGTGACAAATGACAATGTCTTCAAACCTGTCCGCAGTTTAAAGCCATTCAGTTTTTTATATTTAAAGTCGAAGAAAAAGTATAGTCTATAAAACGTGTGGAATATTCATTCCACTTGCTTGCTGGCTCGTATGACAAACTTTCGGCTCTTGCGGAATATTGTCTATTCCATACTAGTTATATATTCTCGACTTATATTAGAGCTCTCTATAGATATCTAGACATTTAAAACTATAACTCGTACCAGTAAAGAATACTTTTCGAGAAAATCAATTTTTGCTTAAATATTTTTTTTAAACTAAGGCGACACATTTTTTGATTTAAACCCACAAGATAGTTTATTATAAACGCTCTTTAAATGTTTGTCTGCTATTATAGCATAATATGGATATAACCCAAACAACAAAATTTGTACGTTTGATATATTAATTCACATAATCCCGCTATTATGACCCAAAACCTTCTCTTTTAGGGTAAAATTTAATTATACCCTTATTTTAAAATAACTTAAAGTCATGCAAGAGTAATTCACGAGCCTAAAATAATTTTGTGTCCAGGCCCCTTTTGAACAATGACAAATGTCAAAGATGCATTCCATCGTGTATATTGTTCACAACCGTTGTAACATGGAAAAATTTAGCCAGGCTAAAAATTTCAAATTGGCTTAATAACCACCAGTGATTAGTATTAAAATTTCTTTTAAACCCACAAAAATATATATGTGTCTTGGGGCGTCAAATTCCCTATTTTTTAAATTACTATAAAAAAATCAATTTTTTAATTTATTTTAAAAGTAGGGTATTCTTTTTAAGTCCTACTGGGACTGACGTCTTACACATTTTGATTCGCTAAAATCGAATCCGGCCGTAGAATCTTTTCATCACAATTTTTTACAAAAGGACAGGCCGATAATAAAGATAAAGAAAATTACTGAAAAATATTCAAAAGGATTTTCGGTTCTATTTATTTTTGGTAACCTTGTTCAGCAAGGATCCCAGAAATTAATACAGTGTAACCTCAATAATCCGGACATTTGGTAAACCGGATTCTCCGATAATCTAGCCAAGCATTTGGCCGGATTATCGAAGAATCTTTTTTAATAGAAAATAATCAAGCTAACAAAAATTACAAATGACAACGAAATAAGAAAAAATTTAATAAGTATGTTTTTGTTTTACATAATTTTTAGTTTATTCACTGTTTTCTAATTGTTTTGTAATAAATATTTTACTTTTCAATACAAAAACTGTCCTGCTCCAGTAATCCGAATTATTTACTATCACCGCGGTTCTTATTAGTGCGGATTATCTAGGTTCCACTGTAATACCGAAAACCCGTTTTTTTTTTTCCTAGATACAACATTTTGCCTTAAACAACAGATAACGTCTGAGATGTTCTTTATTGTAGAATAAAATTCTAGAATAACAGATAGTCTATATTAAAGTAATTAACTAATATATTTTCTCAGAAAATATATTGGTTAATCTTTCTGCAATTTGCAATTTTATAGTGGGAAAAGTAAATGAAATAAATTAGCTTTCAAGCTATTTTATAACCTTGAGCTTTAATCTAAAGTTCTAAATAAATTTTACATTACATTACATGTTTGTTTAACCTCGTACTATTCTACTTAATTAAGTATCCCCTAAGTCCCGGACTTGTGTGGGCTAGTAGTAGAGGGAACCACCAGCTTATACTGACTTTCGAACCAGTTTCTAGGGAGTGTCCGTTTCACTTATCGCCTTTGCCAAATTTCAATTATTAATTAACTGAAAAAGGCAAATCGGCGCCAGTGAGAATCGAACTCACGCTAGTAGACTTGCTATGCATACGCGCTAGCCACTACGCTATGCCTCCCAAATGTTAAAAGGGAAAGAAACAAATTATTAATGAAAAGGTTTTTTTTTTGAGTAACACGAGGTAAATATTTTTGCTTTTATAACATATAAAAAGTGGAAAAATATTTAGCTATTAACAAAAGTAAAAAAAATTAGTTTCTGTATATTTTTATGCAAAAGAAGTATTTACGCAAAAAAAAATCTCTTAGTTCTATAACAAAAATTTACTCATTTTTGTATTATTAAAAAAAGCCTGTTATGTAAATATGTAAATTTTTCTATACTACTACGGTAGTGAGTAATATAAACAGTTTATTATGTTTAAAGAAAAAATATGTTAGAAAAAAAATGTACTGTTAAACAGCAACAAAAAAAAATGGTGTTTAGAATAAAATCAAAATATCATAAAAATTATAAATTAAAAACTGACAAGTAATCATAAAAAAGCATTGTACTTTGATTTATTGGATAAAGTTATTATCATAAAAAAGTAATTAAATCTGAGTCTATTGGCCTGTAAATTTATAGCTTTTAATATCGTTTAAAATTAAAAACTACACGGGAATAACGATTTAAGTCAATCGCAAAGCAAAAAATGTTCAGCAAACAAAATTAAAAGTTTGAAGTCTAATAAACCCAAAAAAAATTGTAAAAATAATTTTTAGTATTTAATAATTACATTTTTTTAAAGTAGGAATAGTATTGAGACGCAAAATAACTTTATTTCAATGATCAGAAGACCTTAAAATGAATTACTTGTACTGTGTGAAAAACGCTTGAAGTCACACTTCACGCATCAATCGAGCAACGAGTTGATGTGCATAGCTACTATCAGAACTCTACCCAGGTAGCAAGGGATGTTATATTACAAGAAATTAACATCACCTTTGGGTGTATTTTTAAACTAAATCATAACATCACATAATATTGAAAAATAACATGTATTTAACATCACATTTGCAACGTAACACGTGTGACGTGACAAACATGTTATTTAATAACAAATATTTAGCAACGCTGTGAATATATCGCATGTCACATATTAACGTGGCTTTCACGTGAATGTCATGTTATTTTGCTTCTCACCGACGTTCGAAGCAAAAAAATCTATATAAGATGATGTTGATAGAGTAAATTATTATAAGGAAATTGTATACACATTATACGATTTCCAATGGATAGGGGGCTCTGCCGGGCTTCTCAAGACCACGAACACAGATTAAAGGAATATATTCTTCGTTTAATCTGCATTTCGTATTTAGAATCTATCTGTTTCAATCTGTGATTGTTTCAATTACTTATTGATTTTAAATCCGATTTTTCTATAGGGTATAATTTAGAAAAAGCTAATATCCTAGGATATTATTTAAATATTAAAGTAACAGTAACGGCATCCATAAGATATTAAATATAACAGGAATGCGGATTTATGATGTCACAAACACGTTATTTTCGGGATGTCATTGTGTGATGTTATTAGGGGCGGACTTAGGACATCCCCACCATGCTACATTCTTGTTAAATGAGACTACAATCTTAACATCACATGTCACATATTAACGTGGCTTTCACGTGAATGTCATGTTATTTTGTTACCTGGGTAGTTTTCATCATCGAGGCCTTGTAGAAATGATTCCAAGTACTAATGATGCCAGTGACGATGATGACAACTGGAGTTCTGATGGTAGCTGTGATTAAAATCTTAATTTTATAAGGTTTAGCCAAAGTTATTAGACTACCATTAACTTTCAAATATCTATGCAAAAAATACAGATTTAAAAAAAACTTTACTATAGGTAAAGAAAAATATGCATGGAAAGGGACATGTGACACATGGTGACTTTTGTTTATATTTATGATTTAAACTGATAGTTAATATTTTCACGTTTCGATTACATATACATTAGGATACAGATACTTTATTAATTATGTTATATATTTTTAGACATACCTAAGGATAATTAAGGATATATTCTATGATTAAAAAATTTAATTTATTTTACAGACGGCTGAAGATCTTAAAATAAAGATTTTCACTAAAATAGTGTATTAAATGTATTGTTCGACCATATCTTTATCATATTAAATGCTTTAATTTTAAGTATTTCTCTAAAACGTATGACTTTGCAAAAAAAAATAGCCCTAATTTCGTGCAAATTCAGTTAAGGTTTAAAAGCCGATGCGTTATATTGACTCCGCCATTTTGAATTTTTATTTTATAGATATTGGTTTACATCAACATAATCAAAAGAATCCATTTGACACATTTTTGGAAAGACTGAAAGAAAAAGAAAATTTTGGGCCACCCTAATGGCGCGGAAATATTTTTCTGACAATTTTTGTTTATTTATTTGAAATCAGCGGTATGCAAAAATTCAGAATGTTGTCTCTGTTCCTGGCCCACTGTTTCTTGCGACTACGATCATTTTTTCGTGGTACGCTGCAGCTTTGATCATTTTTCCAAGAGATGTTTTTAAAACGCTCATAAAAATTACACAAGTAATGTTTTTGCCATTCACTTTTGCCAAATGGATTTATTGCCACAAAAATCTAATTTTTGAAAAAAATACGACTGATCGTTTTCCCCTTATGGTCTTTAAATATGAACCAATATTGAAAAACGATATAAGTACATAAATTAAATATTTACAGTTACACTAAAAAAAAACATACTTTTTGGTATGTGAAAATTAGGTTGAAAATAAATAAAATTCTCTTTTTATATACCGATTTATTTATAATATTACATATTCCATACCGCCAAATTACATTTTAAATATATATTTTCAATATTTTCTTCGTAAATTGGATAAACATTCAGTTTGTATTAAAAAAATCCAGATTTTTTTATTACAAACTGAATGTTTATCAACGTGTGTTTAAGTCTAGCCTGATTTTTTTAATTACATTTTTTTAATACAAATATATATTTTTAGTGGGTATTATTCTACAGAAGCACCGTAATCACAGGGGGTACATTATGTGTCGACACTTTTTTTATGATCAGCGGTATGCTCGTCAGCGTCGGATACTTCTCCGAAATGGAAAAACGGGGAAAAATCAGTTGGCCAATGTTTTATTTATATCGATATTTACGAATAACGCCACCACTGGCAGTAGTAGTGTTATGGTATTCTACCATAATCCAGCGGTTTGGTTCTGGTCCATTATGGGAGGACATGCTGTCCACAATTCAAAAACCGTGCCAAGAATATTGGTGGGCTACACTTCTACATATTCAGAATTATGTAAATCCGTATCCATTAGTAAGTATAATAAAATACAAGTTAGAAATATATCTTAAGATAAATATTTACACAGGCCTGCATCGAATTTGCTTTTTGAAAGTCTATACTTGTTTTTTACTTCTTCCTTCACAATAATAACTTTTTCTCATCAGAACAACTTTTCTTTAGAAGAAAATTTAAGACAAGACAGTGACTTTAGGATCCAGGAATAGCAAAAATGAACAAAAATTGAATTTTTGAGTACGGCGTTGAAACTAGTCATTTAAAATATAAAATTAAAAACGCGACAATAAGGTCCCCGTTTTTTAAAGGTTCGTTTTTGCTAAAATTTGGTATAAAGACATTTTTAAATATTCTTCATTCATAAATCTCATTTTATTTCAACCAGCCAAAAAATGAGCCCATGAAATGTCTTTTTTATGACAGATTCGTGTTCAGCATTCCAAAGTAAACATGAACAGGTGAGTCTTAACCCCAGCACAGACAATTTTTTTTTGTGAGCCCATAAAGATCTACAAAAAAAATTTTCTGTGCTGGGGTTGAAACCCACCTATTCTTATGTATTTTGGAATGCTGAACACGATACTGCCATGAAAAGGGGTTAATTTTTTTGCTACACTGTCTAAAGTTTTGAAAATCTTATCTGCAAATTCAGTGTTGCAAAAAAATGAGCCCATGAAGTGCCTTTTTTATAGGAGAATTCGTGTTCAGCATTTCAAGATACATAAGAATATGTGGTTCTCAACCCCAGTACACACAAATTTTTTTTGTAGGCCTGTGTTATCAAAATATAAATCGACCTGTCCGATGAATTTTTCTAAATAATATTATTTATATTACAGAGTTATCGAACTTATTAATTTTGACTATTTTACAAACTTATAATAGACCAATCAAATCCCTTTATTTTTTGACTTTCAACCAATCAGGTTCGAATTACACTGATAATTTTGATAATTATCAAAATCACGGACTTCTCGATGAATTTTTAAAAATATAAAGGCCAAGTAATTTAGGAAAAAATACCTTCTACTAAGAATTTGACAAGTGTAAATCCATACTTTTCTATTTTTCTTAGCTAATGCAACAATTAATAAGCTTATTTTGTCACTTTTCACATTAAATATTAAATTTTAACAGTAATTTATCTTGAAAACCAGAAATCAACTTTTAACAGAAGCTCTTTCGTTTGCGTCAGATTTTATAACAATTGTTTTTAGCGAGGCCTTTTTAAAAATTTAAAAAATTTGTCAAAAAATTCAGTACCTCTCGTGATATTACTGTTGAAAATTCCACACTGTATATCCTTTTTAACCCAAAATCTATATTTCACACAAAAATTTATATTGGCAATAAATTTATTCATGTGTTACATGCTACATCCATTTAACAGACATCTGCATTTTAGTGTATGACGCAAGCATGGTATTTGACGTGCGATATGCAATACTACTTCTTTTCCCCTATATTGCTGATAGCTTTTAATAAAGGCTTTGTTGTTGGCAGCATTGTTTATACAATCATTTACATTGTGTCTATAGCAGTTGGATTCTACTTAGCGTGGGTTAATGAATATGGTGGAGGAGTGCCTATCACGTACGTATTATATAGTACGTATAGAGTCAAATTCAGACCTATTAGGACTGACGTTATCGCAAAACAGTTTCTACCTGTATACAGTCTGTTTTTGAATATGATCTACCTATTTTTTATATGATAATTTTCTATTCTAGATGATCTGTAATATAGCGAACATTTCCTCGCAAGCAAGTCACATTACTATCGTGCGCTCCCTCCCTCTATGATTATGAACGGCAAAGTGAGAAAGACATATGGCCACGTAACTTGCTTGGGACAAAATGTTCACTATAGCAAACCATGGTAAAATGGATTATTTTATCATTTTATCCAACATTTAGGTACTGCTTTGTAATAATGGTAAAAAGTTGTTATTTTAATTTATTACTTGTAATAATAATAATATTAATAATATACACTGCGTACATTAAGTCTGGAATCACCCGATTAACTTTTTATTTATAAGCCTTTTAAAAAAACGCTAGGACAGGTCGATTTCTATTTTTAATTTTCCAAATTTTGGTGTAAAAAAAGTTGTCAAAATTTTCACCCCTTTGCACCCTTCCATCACAATATATATATATATATATATATATATATATATATATATATATATATATATATATTTTTTTTTTTTTTTTCAAATAGCAACCTACCCCATGTGACACATAATTAAAAAGGTTATTTAAAAAGCTTTCTAACGAATGATAAAGCCTTATTTGACAAAGTGCTTAGAAAAAAACCAAAATTTTCGAAATAAAAAATAAAAATCGACCTGTCTGAGCATTTTTTTTTTCTTTAACTTGTAACTGGGAAGTTAAAAAAAAATGCTCACACAGGTCGATTTTTATTTTTATTTTTCAAATATTGGTTTACACCAAATGTTATTACAATTTTCACCCCCTTGCGCCCACCCATTCCTATTTTTTTTTAAATAGCCACCCATTTTTTTATAAGCCCTTTGTCAAATAAGGCCTTATCGTACACCGTTAGAAAGGTTATTAAATAGCCTTTTCAACGATTTTTTTTTAAGGGGTAGGTTGCTATTTGAAAAAAAAAAGTTCTGATGGGAGGGTGCAAGGGGGTGGAAATTTTTATAACTTTTTTTACACCAAAACTTGAAAAATTAAAAATTAAAATCGACATGTCCGAACGTTTTTTTAAAAGGCTTACAACTAAAAAGTTAATCGGGGTAATTGATGCACTAACTTCAGAACCTTTTTCCATTTTTCGTTATCAGATCGCTTTTTGAGATATAACGTACAATGGTTTTTTTACCCATGGTTTTTGTCAATAAAAAAATTAAAGTATAAAAAAAATATTTTTGTCTCGGATTGCTTCTCAATCGTTAAGACTTTAGCCAAAAAAAAGCGGATTAGAAACATCTTTATGTTCTTACTTTTTTTTCTCTTTTTTTGATATATTTTGATGAAAATTTTATATAAATACTAAAACTATGGCTCTTTTATACGCAATATTAACACATAGGTGTATTTGAAATAGGGTCCGAAATTCTAAGGGGTAATTCTATATTATAAAATATGACAAAAGGTTCCTATAAACATATCTAAAAATGCGTCGTAAGGGAGACAATCCCGAGGTTTTTACGTGAACTATTCTTAATAAGGCTCATCTTCGTATTTTATTTTCATGCACAGGGGTGTGCAAAACGGAGAGCCTTATCAGTTTTTCGTCCGAAACTTTTTTCTGTGTAACTTTTTTGTAATTTTAGAAAAAATCTGCGACAAAAAATTAATTAGACCTTAATTATTTTTTTACTACAACTATCTTTTATAGATAGTTATAATAGGTCTATAGGCAAAAAACGACTGTGGGCTATTCTCAAAAAAAAATGGGCTCATCCAGAAAAACGAAGCAAAGTTCCGAAAACAACGCACCAAATAGGTCTAGAAATTAAAGAATGCCTTTTGTGTATTTCGGTAAAAAATTATTAATAGCCGAGCCGACTTTCAGCTACCTATGTAGCCATTTCCAAGGCTCCTGAAAAGTAAGAACATATTTATTATTATTATTAATGTTTATTTTAAGTGTGATCGTGACGATTTTGTACGCCTGACAAAAGTAAGTCTACTTAACCTAACTTTTTTGTACCCCATCTTACAATGTTCTTACTTTTCAGGAGCCTTGAAAATGGCTACATAGGTAGCTGACAGTCGGCTCGGCTATTAATACATTTTATACCGAAGTACACAATACGCATTCTTTAATTTCTACAAACGGTATACATTGTCAACCACAACATTTTATTAAATAGGTCTAGAATCTACTAAAATGGTCTCGGCAAATTTTTTAGTGCAGTGTTATCAGTGTTATTTATACTCTTTTGAAAGTAAATTATATTTGTTTTATTTTAGCAACCAGTTATTTGAGACCCATTATTTCCAATACCACTACATAACACCACATACAAGGGCGTCAACTTACATAATCGGTATAGGCCTGGGATATGCAATCCACAGAACAAAAGACATCAAAATCGAAATTCCATATCCCACTATTATTTTGGGTTGGTTAACCTGTTTCGTTACGATGTTGGCATCCCTTGTAGGATGTCATGTTTTCCATACTGAGGAGCATGATTATAATAAATTGGAATCTTCTATATTTATTTCGATTTCAAGGTCAGCTTGGACTTTTGGGATTCTCTGGATGGTTTGGGCATGTATCAATGGTTATGGAGGTAATTAGAAAATAAGGACAACAACAAAGAAAGCAGACTTTTATGCTCTATTCGGAACGAAATAAATCACGTTTATTTATTTTAATATAGTTTTACCTAAATCTTTCTGAATATACACTAAAACAAACAAGTTTATTACATCAAATGCTTTGTTTAGATTTAGGAAAGTAGCATCAACTTTACCCAGAAAAGTGTTCATTTAATAGAATAGAATAGAATAGCATTTTTAATACCAAGGAATTAAAGTTATCCTTTGTAAAAATATATTTTGGTATTAATAACAAAAAATTATAATCTAGGTAATCTAGCCCTGATAGCACAAAAACCTTCTAAGAATATTCTTAGAATAAATAGCCGGAAGGAGAGCATGCTTCTTAGAAGCATATCTATTTTGCTCAGGTTATTCTAAGAACGATTAAAGAAATGCAAAGGATATCGTGCTGTGGGTTTCTAAGAAGCTTCTTATAAGCATCTGCATCAAATAAGAATGTTTTAAGAAGCATGTTAATAATGTTCTTAGAAATAGGTACATGTACTTTTAAGAATATTCTTAGCATGTTTCTTAAAATATTCTTATTTGATGCATTTAAGTAATAATATTGAATATTGCGCATGCGCAAACAAAGTAGGTTGGCGTTTCAGAATTCTACATCAATGTAGGTTTTCTCTTTCTTTCAAATATATTTTATAATGCTCGATCCTTTTTATGGAGTCATATCATAAATTTGGAAATGGAAAAAATTTTTACTTCTTTTTGATAAACCTAATGATTAAAGTATATAAAAATCTTTAGATATATCATCTATCAGGTAAGTCATATGCGAGATGCACTTTTACTGTGAAAGCAAACTTTCTACCATACATAAATATCATGCGCTACACAAAAATAGCAAATAATAATCATTTCAAAATAATAATTTTAATTTTTTGTCAAAAACTATATAAAATCACTTGTCTAAAAATATATCCATTTCTACTACTTAAGGGTAAAACTTATTGTTGTTATTAACAACAATTTTAAGAATATTTGTAATTCTAACCTAATAAAATTAAAATAATATAGACGCCATACTACTATTCTAAAAACATTCCCATTAAAATATTTTAAGAATATGTATTTGGGAATATCCTTAGCAAAATACTCTACACATGCTTAGCATGTGCACTATAGTATTATTCTAAAAATATTCCCATTAGAATATTTTAAAAAGATGTATTGGAAATATTCTTAGCAAAATACTCTAATCATGCTAAGACGTTTAGAGTAGAAGCACTTATGCTACTACAGCAGTGCACCTTTTAAGAACATGCTTTGAAATGTTTACAGCATTATGCTAAGAACCTTTTCAAGAGAACGATTAAAAAACCTTTTTAGGATGAAGTTTGTTATCAGGGAGGTACCTTACTTCTGTCACTACCAACAAAGTAAAAAATTTATTTAATTTCGTAGAAACGCAAAAATGGGAGCCCTTTTAATAAATATTTATTGGTGGCGCAAAAATGTTTTTTTTTTATTTTAATACCTAATAAATATTATTTTTATTTTGTTTTAAGGACCAATAAACATAGTACTTTCCCATAAACTCTTTCGTATATTGGGCAAAATAAGTTATGGAATGTATTTACTGCATATGCAGATGCAGTATCTATTAAGTGGCGCAAAGAAGCAAGCTGGATATTTTTCTGATTTTGACGCAGTAAGAAATTATTATTATCTATAATTACTTATTTTTATTTATTTTCATTTTTTCAAGATATTTAATTAAACAGTGCACTGTAAAGATACATATTTAAAATTCAGCAATTTTTTATATATTTTTTATGTCCAAATCAACCGTTAGGTGCATTAGGTACACCCTGTTTATAAAAGAATGGTCTGATGGCAATGTGTTTATTTCAGTTAACAGCTATCTCTTTATGTATTATGTTATGTTTTATGTACACTACGCCACACAATTTTTGTTACAGAAGCTTTTAGTAATAGGTTAAGACCGATTTTTTTCTCCTGATTTCAAATCCGCTTTCGATTTTTTCCATCACGTCAGAATTTTAAAATACAAGCTGTTTTATTTTAAAAATCGACCATTTTTACAAAATTCATCAATCCTACATATATTTTATTTTTTACTTCCAAATTTGTGTTACACCTTAAAATATATTTAATTTTTTATATGTTCTGTGATCGAAAGATTTATTATTTATTTTTTACGGCTAAAAATAATGGTTTTTGATTAAACAAAAAAAAATAATATTTTGTATAATTGTAGCTTTTGTTTTTTTACTAGAGGAAGGGTAGCAGCAAATGTGGGCTAGGTCTTGTAATATGGGCTAGGTGGGTTTCTCAGCTATTCGATGCAGTTCTCTGCATCCGACTATCTCAAATCGTAAATGGCGAAGTTAAACTTCCACAGTAAAGATTCATTAATTAATTCATACATTCGTTGACGTTTGAGAATTTATTTTGATTTTCCGTCCTTTTCAGCAAGCCACAGAACTTTTTTAGGTAAGTTTATAAATTCCGTTACCTGATAGATAACAACGTTTTCAAAACCATTTCTGCAACATAATCGGGCTTTGATGTGTGCTTATTAGTTTTCTTCTAATTACTGAGTTTTAGACATAACCTCTTTTGTTGTATACACCGAGTATTTTTGCAATATGAGCCATCCCTGTGTTTCTATTATGGGCTATATAGAACTATGTATTTAAGCCTAGAATTTTTCTAGTAGGCCAAGAAAAGATCAGCAACAGCCAAGATTAGAAGAAAATGGAACGAAGGCAATATGGAAGGCGCTATAATAGCGATGAGGCAGTACAAGATGGGTACCTTCAAAGCTTTAAAAATGTTTAATATACCACGTTCTATATTAGGAGTTATTTGATTTATTATTTCATTTTAGATATAACTTTTATACTTTTAACTTATTGCGACCAATAAGATTGATTGCCACTTCAAATCTAATATTTATTACACAATTTTGGGGGCAGCCCATATTTAGGGCCAGTTTCAAATCGACACAAAAGTGCACCTTCTCACTATTTACGAAATAATGAATTTATTATTTGTTTTAATCAATATGAATTTATAACAGGTTGTGACTAATTAATATAGCTATCGTTGGGTACGTTTGGTATTGGAACTAAACTTTTATTTATTTTTTTACAAGAAAAAATAAAATGGGTAGCCCATATTTGCTTCCTTTCCTCTACTACTACGACTTCCAGTCTTTACAGCGAAATTAAGGGGTACCCGGGTACCCAATTAATACGCTACTGGTGAAAAAGTTAATTTTATTTTAACGTTAAATTTTTACGTTGGTCTAGATCCACTTTTCAAACCTTTTGTAACGAACTAAAAGTTTTCGTTTATGGCGTAATGCTATATGGCCTTAAAAGTTCAGGAATTATATGAACGTAAACGTTTGAGCTGTCCTGTTCATTAAAAATAAACCGTTTTTTCAGGACAATTATGTTCCTCTTAAGCCTATTAACGGAAATTTAATTTGCGTTATATAATCTTGCTATTCTATATAGGGCATTTCAGAAATACGTTACAAAATTTTTGTTTCGAAAAGAATTAAAATGTTGCAGAGGTTCTAGGTTTTAAAAAAGGATATATCTTTTAAATAAAGACTTTATTTAGAATGTTTTTTATTATTTTGGATCATCCATTAAAAGTCGCCTTTTCCAGATTAAAAAACGGTCCGCTAGGTCTTAGTCAATTTAGTTAAATCAAACTAATTCGTTTTTTTAATCAAATGGGACTATATTAGGTATGTCAAAACATGTAATTTTTTCCAAAAATAATTATTACAAAAATTAAAAAAAAACAAATGACAGTTAAAGGCAATATCTTAAAACCATGTTTTATGACTTAGTGCTCCCTGCTTGTAAGCCCACGATATTGTGACTGTAGTTCGTAAAGCTTCAGAGTACTGTAGCTCCCTTAGGGCTCCTTTCCGGATCAACCTTTATAGAAAGTTTTTCGTATATTTTTGGATGTAAAATCACCTCTTAACTCATCAAGGACTGACCCAGAAATTTATTGTAGGTATAATATAAGTAATATTTTTGAGATATTACTATTTTTAGTCCAATTAAGTTGTTTTTACTAAAAAAAAGCAAACATTTATTTACGTTTTTGCTTGTTAAACGAGATTATTAGTAAAATGTAATTATTTCACTCGCCAGAATTAAAAAAACCATAATTTCTGCGTATGCTAAGCCATAACTAAATAAATTGGAAACTACATGCATTTTAAAACACTCCACTGAGAATTCGTTATCGTAGTAAATACTAAACGTTTTTGCCTATTTGGAACCCCAGGCAACATTTATTATTAATTACAAGTTGTTACAGTAAAACATAACAGAACAACGTTATTTTTTACTGTAGCAACAAATGTTGCCTGGGGTTCCAAATAGGCAAAAACGTTTAGTATTTATTACGGTAACGAATTGTCAGTGTACTTACAAAAACCTGTAAAGTTTGGATATTTAGCGGGTAGTCCCTGATGGGTCAAAATAGTTTTGTATCACCCTGCATTAAAAACAATTTTTGCCAAAACCTTTTTTTTACTATGTACCTACTTAAAACTCTAGATTTTTGTGGCCTGTTTTAATTTCTGAAATAGGTAAAAGTTTTACGAGAAAATTTCAGTTTTTTAATTATTATTGTAGTGGTATGCTGCCTTGTCTGATCTGGTCATAATGGTCTTAATCGGATTTCTCTTTACTGTGTGTTTTGAAAGCCCCCTTGTGAAGTTTTTGTCCATTTGTTTCTTAGGAGGTAAGTCTTATTTCCTTTTATGGAATTATACTTCGATGTCAGAGCCTGACTGTTAAAATTATATTTTAAAATAATAAAGCTTATTTCAAAATGGCACATGTGAATCTATACGATTACATGTGCCACTCATTTGAACTTGGCTCATACCATGTAATGTAACGGTTACTAAAGACATTTATTATTATTATTATTAAATTGAGAATACAATTTATATATATATATATATATATATATATATATATATATATATATATATATATATATATATGTAGTATGCTGTACTGGTAAGTGTAAATACCTTACCCCTACGATGGTTTTTTTACCCCTCTTTTCTCTAATCTAAAACCGTGCTTATTGTTTGCTTTTTAATTCATAAAATATAATTTATTTGTGGATTAATACGTTATAATTAAGAGGTATGTGTATTAAATATAAATTATATTTTCTCCCTAAATATCAATTCGTGGTACTAGGTTAGGTACCGGTGCTTTTTTTTTCAAATTTTATGCTTGTAGAAAGCTCCTAAAGCATGCCAATGAATTAACATCAAAAGAAGTACTGGGAAATGTAAATCAAGTTCTGGTTATTCCATTTGTTGCGTCATTCAATGTGATGAACAAAATCGTCGATAAATGTTTCGGTACAACAAAAACTGAAGTACAACTCGAATCAGATCTCAAACATCTGGAACCAGTTTTAAATGATTGCGGGGTATCAAAAACTCCTAAAATTTATTGCATATTGCATCACCTTAAAGACAGTGTTTCCTATTTAGAGAGTGGCTTTAGGAATTTGGTCAGAACAGGCTGGGGAGTCTATTCACAGAGAATTCCTTACTGTCTGGAATAAACACAAAATGAATAAATGAAAAATACAATTCTAATTTGCAATTTAATTCAGCTATTAACGGGCAATAAATGGTATTTAGTAGGATTTATAATTGTTTAAACTTTTTTTAAGGTTCACTGAAGGGCTCACTAGCGTAATTTTTTTTAAATAAGTTTATTAGGCGAGATAATACGTTTAAAAGAGTTTAAAAAAAAATGAAAATAAAAAAAAATATTAAAATAGGCTTTAAATTATCAAAAGGATCTGTTGCGATTTTTAAACATAGTGATTTTTAATAACCAATAAACCTATTTTATTAATCTAAAAAAAACTTTTGGTGCACATCTCTTAAAACTTATAAAATGCAGTTTTTAGTTTTTAGATGTTTAAGAAAAATACAATTCTAATTTGCAATTTAATTCAGCTATTAACGCGCAATAAATGGTATTTAGTAGGATTTATAATTGTTTAAACTTTTTTTAAGGTTCACTGAAGGGCTCACTAGCGTAATTTTTTTTAAATAAGTTTATTAGGCGAGATAATACGTTTAAAAGAGTTTAAAAAAAAATGAAAATAAAAAAAAATATTAAAATAGGCTTTAAATTATCAAAAGGATCTGTTTCGATTTTTAAACATAGTGATTTTTAATAACCAATAAACCTATTTTATTAATCTAAAAAAAACTTTTGGTGCACATCTCTTAAAACTTATAAAATGCAGTTTTTAGTTTTTAGATGTTTAAGAAAAATACAATTCTAATTTGCAATTTAATTCAGCTATTAACGCTCAATAAATGGTATTTAGTAGGATTTATAATTGTTTAAACTTTTTTTAAGGTTCACTGAAGGGCTCACTAGCGTAATTTTTTTTAAATAAGTTTATTAGGCGAGATAATACGTTTAAAAGAGTTTAAAAAAAAATGAAAATAAAAAAAAATATTAAAATAGGCTTTAAATTATCAAAAGGATCTGTTGCGATTTTTAAACAGTGATTTTTAATAACCAATAAACCTATTTTATTAATCTAAAAAAAACTTTTGGTGCACATCTCTTAAAACTTATAAAATGCAGGGTCGCACTGTGTGCTAAAGCAGTCTTTGCATTTTTGTCATTCCGATTAATATTCGTAAAATTTATGTAAAAAACCACCGATACCTAACCTAGTATCACTTATGATATTACCCCTGACAATATATCTAGAAAATTTGCAAAGGTACTAATTGAGCGATCTTACACTGAAAAAAAAATATCTGTTTTTTTTTAGTTTTTATTAGTTTACAGCTTTATAAAATATATAATATACTATACTTTAACTTCAGAAGAGTATACGTGTTAAATTATAAAGCATTATGTATATTAACGGGCCTATTATACAATGGTACACTCAGAAAAATCTCATCTTGTAAAATCAATAAGAAATTATTTTAATTTAAAAAAATTGCCTTTTAAAATACTAAAAGTAAAAACTTCACGTTTTAGTTATAAATAATATCAATTTAAAAAAATAATTTTTACACCAAAACGTTTTTCACTTTAAAGTAAAAGTATTGTCCCTTACTTTTTATTTTAATGTTTTCTTAATAAAATTATAATATTTCCCTTTATATTGTTGAAAAGTATCAATATATTAAAAGAATTCTTTTTAAAATAACGAGTTTTTGTATTCAAATCATTTCTAGTTTACAAATGATTTAAAAGGAATCATTTTTCAAATTACAATGAATATTTTTATTTTTACAATGGCTTATAAAATTAAAAAATATCTTTTTGAATTAACAGAAAACACTGTCGGAGCAAAAACATATTGGTTTTCTTTTAAATCATATGACTTTTGTTTGATTTTATAACGATTTTTCTCTGAGTGTATTAACTCGCCGCATTGGAATAATAAAGCTGTATCTGTGAACTTAGTTTTGAGATACAGCGATTTAAAGATTTAAATTGCTATGTTTTAATCATGTTTATACTTAAAGCCAAATAACTTTTATGAAAGCGACTAACAATGTGTCTGCATTATTCTTCATTAACAAGTTTTTAACTTATACCATCCATAATATTAATTTTTATTATTTATAAATGTGATGGTTTGTAACTAAGTGCATTTTAAATCAGAATAATAAAGCTGTAACTGAAAATGTATGTTTTAAGCCAAATATCTTTCACGGCGATCGACTTATACATAAAAGGCTATGTTTTATTGACTAAATAGACCCTTCTGATCTCAAAAATGTTATGCTACCAATATTATTTGTTTTAATTATCTAAAAATTCGATGTTATGTAACAGCGTAGTTTCGATTCGAATAATAAAGTGGTAACTGGCGAATATTGCTTTTATGCCAAATACGTTGTGCGGTGAGGGACTCATATGAAAATTAATGTTTTTTAGACTACTGAATTAATAACCGTTCTTTGAAAAAATGTATAGTTACATTCCACAAGAAAGATCTTGCGTTAGTAAAAAAATTTGAAAATGTTTAATTGTTTTACGTTTCTCAACGTTTTATATGCAAAAATACGATTTCAGTAAAAAAACCTGTCTGTCGGTATGTCTGTCCGTCTGTCTGCCGAGAAGATTATTTTGGTTAAAATAGTGGTAGGTAAGAGGGTAAAATGGGGTAAAAAAAAGTTTTTTCATATTTTTTTCCTTTTATTTTTCGTTTTACGAAATTTTTCTTGTAAGAAACTTATTAAAAAAAAAATAAACAAAAAAAATATTTTTTTTTCTAAATTGATCTGTTAAAAAAACAATAACCTAGACCTACAGGGGAAATTATTATTTTGTTGGCAGCAGTATTTTACACTGAGTTTGCAAATACAGTTTTATTATTCTAAAAGTTTTATAAACAAACCAGCAGATACAAATTTATTACATTCGTATCTCGATTAATATACGTCTGGAGTACATAATATTTTTACACGAGATAAACTACCGACAAATAAAATGCTAATAGCTAGTTTTTTTTTTTCAAAAAATGCAGTTACAGCTTTATTATTGACGACGACGAACTTGCATTTTAGTACTTATTAAAATGTATATTTGCATTTCAAAGGAACAATAACCTTTGTTCCATAATGAAAATTAAATTATGATTATAATCCTGCTGTGGGAGAATATTTTAAGTAGTATGTACAGTTCATATTTCTTAATAAGATTGTGTATATTGTCAAGTAATTTGTTGTACAAACTAGATGAAACGTTGCAAGCACCCTGTCAAAACATCGGCACTATTGTACACTAGAGCCATCTAGTTTGCAAATTTCAAACTAGGTGTTTTGTTTGATTTTAAATTCTGTATCTTTAAAACATTATATTCTAGCAAAAAATTGTATATGACATTTTTTATAGGGCTTAAAAAAAGCTTTTGTTTATAACATTTTTTGACCAATTTAAAGTTATCTTTTATATAAGTGCTAAATTAACCAAATACAATAATAATTGCCTTAATTATAAACAAAAAACGCTAAAAATAGGAGTTTTACCCTATTTTTACCTCCTTACCCCCAATCGCTTAATTAATTTTTTTACGGTGTTATGAATTCATTCCTTACTTGAAGTAAATTATATTTAGATCTTTAGTTTGAAGAAGTCAAGTTGACGTTTTGGCTTTAAATTTTTTACTTTTTAGTGCATTTATTTACAATAATTTACAATATTATTGCTGGGGCTTCTTTAGGGCAATGTTTAATAAAAATTACACTAAGAAATACTAAAAAATATATCATATAATATAATATATTTGATAAAGAACAAGAAAAATAATTTAAATAAATAATTTTCAATAAAATCGTGTTTTTAAATTGTTTTATAAATTTTTATTCTTTTTAGTCGTTATAATACTAATATTTTTAGTCTTTATAATACTAATATATACCTAACGCATGTGAAAGATAAGAATATTTAACCTGAGCGACCCCAAAAACTATAATTCCTGGAATCAAAGTAAACTTGCTAAGCATGCAAAGACTTTAATAATTATGATTATCATAGTGTTTACTATGATATCAGTCTTACCCTTTAGCAATCCTAAAATTGTTTTAGAAGCACTGTAGTTCATATGTTTAGCTAAACATTGACAAGAAAGTCAAAATGTGAAGGATATAATACTGGTCAACTTAAAGCACCCTGAGGTGGTAAAAATTGATATAGAAATATTGTCTTTAAAGTAAATAGGATAAAATTTCATTAAATTTGCTATTATACTTTTATACTTCCATATTCGGGCTATTATTTTAGTCTAGTTACGTTTTAATAATCACTAAAGTAAAGGTGTTATACCAGTCCAACAATTACACTAAAATCTTAGTTTAATGCTTTTTTCTCAAAAATTAAAAACGATAGGTAAATTTGCCAAACGCTGTTAGAATGTAAACAAAAAATACTATAAGAATCGATTTTTAGTTTTTCTTTTAAGTAGTTGGTGTTGACCGTGATGCCTCCTGAAGAGTTTTTACCAATATCTTCCAAAGATATGCAAACGCGATTTAACTGATAATGTATCTATGGTGCCCATACCCTGTACTACCAAGATCCATTATTTGTTTCTGATGCCCTTTCTTTAAAACCTAATCATATCCGGGGATTACTGTAGATAAACGCGTACAGAACATATTGGCAATTTTTGTTTGAACCTTTTCCAAGACGTGTATTTTTTTAGCTGTTTCAAAGTTTCGTATGGGTGGATTTAACCCCACCACACTATTAACGTTATAAAAATATTCATAATTTTAGATACGTATACACCATGTAAAATTTTCCTTTTCTTAAATATATATTTTTTTTCATTTTATCTTATTTTATTAAAGTAAATAAAGTTTTTTTGTGTTTTAAAGTAAGATTTGTTTTTCCCTAATTTATATCTCCAAGTAAGCATTTTTTCTTGTAAATATGGATTCTATAGAATCGAGTTTTGTATTTCTTTAAAACGATAAAATAAAAATATGATTTTTATATTTCTAATAAATATATTAGTATAGTAATCCAAACAATCTATTACACTGGTCGACAAAAAAAACATATGTTTCCATTTTAATGATATATCATTTTCTATGTACTTTTTGATGCTGAACACGAATTTGGCTTCCATTTGTTAACTTTGGTTCGGGATGCTAATTTTTTGAAAAAAAGTTAAATGTCGTCGTTTTCAGCCCTAGTTTTCCTGATATGTTATAAGATAACGCTATGTTAAATGTTAAAATAAAAGTTTTATTTCTAATTGCCTTGTTAAAAAAACACCAAAAAATCGTTTTTCGAACTTTAAAAACAAGGGTGTATTTTTTCACTTATATCTCGAGACAGAAAATTTCAATCTCAAATCTGATTTCACAGAATTAATGTGTATTAAAAAATGAACAAATTAGGCTAAAGAATAAATTAAAATCTTTAGTAATAACTGAGAAATAGGCATTTAAAAAATTATTAACTTTTCTCGAAAACCGTTATGAAAAAAAAAACAAAATATTTTAAATATCTGCGTAAAAAATGCATCTTATAGATGTATAATGTCCTTGGAAAAAAAATTGGGCTGAAAACAACGTTATTTAACTTTTTATTCAAAAAAGCAGTAGCATTTATCTCCGAATCCCGAACCAAAGTCAACAAATGGAGGTCAAATTCATGTTTAGCATAAAAAATGATATATCAGACAAAATGTTATTTTAAGAAAAAATGTATAACACACGCGATGTTATAATTTTTCACCACACATGCGCCGGGATAACTTTCAACTAGGTTTTACAATAAGTTACATTAAGACAACAAATACAGCGACATTATATTTTCACAGACTGGCAACAAAAAGAAAATATATTTTTTAGTTTACTAATTAAATTACTAGATACAGTGGGTTAGGCTAAATGTGACACCCAGGGTAATTGTGACATGTCCTGTTATAATTCTTCTAAACAAGTTTAAATCAAATCGAAATTTTACGCGAAATATTTAATACTGTCAAAAACCTAATGCCAGGGTTGGATTGGATATAAACTAGTTTAGAAGAATTATAACAGGACATGCCACAATTACCCTGGGTGTCACATTTAGCCTAACCCACTGTACCCATTATAAGGTTTTATTATCAAGAAGAAAAAATATATACCTATAACCATTGTGTCCATTATGTTATGATTTTTTTATTATGTTTTAGGAAAGGCAGAACGAAAAGTTGTACCAAAAATAATACAAGTCAAGCAGGAGAAACTTATGGCCAGGAAAGAAAAGCTCTTTACTGTTTCATAATCAAATTATTTTAATTTCTGAACTTCTAAACTATATTTAAATAAATAATGGTTATTTTCTGCTTTTAGTATAAAAATAAAATATTTTATTTGGTTACTTATTTAAAATAAATTTTGATTTCAATTATTTTTAATACCCCATGTTATTTAACCCCAGTATATTTAATGCCAAATAAGTTCATGTCAGATAATTTTCATGTCAGCCGTCTTTTTATTTATTTATTTGTTTATTTTTTAAAAAAGCTCCCTCACTCGTCCAAAACATATACTTGTGACTAATTTTGAAAGTTTCATATTTTTTTCTTTAATTATTAAAATTAATTATAATACCGGGTGTCACAGATCCAATGTACAATTCTGTGTTTGTAAAAATAAAATTTGACATTTGAAATGTCACTTATGTGGAATTAATGTTTTCAGAAAAGTGTTCTGATTCCAAAAATGTAAGACATTTAAAACGTGAAAGTTGTGAGCACTTCCAGTAAAACTGGAAGTACCAAAATGTTGTTTCATACGTCAAAAGTTGAGGTTTCTTAAGTACATTGTAGGTACCATCATTTTCATAGAAAACGCTCACATCACAGAACCCTGAGGTACCCCAACATTTTAAATTTTTAGTTGTAGTATATGTACTTTACTAAGATTGACACTGACATTTTCCGTAATAATTAAGTAAGGTTAAAGTACAGTCTATATTATATAGTGCAAGTCCTATAACTGTCTTTAAGCATATATGCTTATAAGCAAAAAGGTTAACAAATTTTATTATAAATGATATTTATACAGTATGTCTCCAGATAGAGTTACAAAGAGGAATTTATTTTTTATTTTTGATTTGATCTCAAAAAAAGTCACTCTTTATAACTTGCCCTGCTTGATTTTAAACTCCCAAAACACTAAGCGCTTTTTGTACAACTCTTACGGTTCATGGGATAATGTTTTTTTCTTCAAAATAGTGTCTTCAAAAATATAAAGAAAAAAAAACATCATCAAGAGTGACTTATTTTAAGATATCAAAAATAAAAAAATCTTCTTTGTAATTCCAACAGTTGGTTTGTGTAATTTGGTGTAATTTTTGCGTGCCAAGCCTCAATGATGGCCTGTCGTAATTCTTCAGCATTATGACCCAGGAAAGTTAGTTTCTTCCCTCGCTCTGACTCCGGTATGGAAAGGGTTTTACCGCAGATAATTCATTAATTGCATATCTTCTTCTGCACTACTCATTCTACTTCGACCAGAACCCCGCTTTCTGCTAATCTGTCCAGTTTTCTCAAGTTTTTTCTTTGCTCGCATTATAGTGCTGTTTGCAACATTTAATTCAGTGGCTATTTCACGTACACTTATCCCGTCATTTATTCTTGCTGTTATAATACATTTTTGATAATTTGTAAGCTGCGGCATAACTAATGTGAATTATTTTGACAAGTAATGTCATAATAATATTTGACAAATAAATGTCAAAGAGACCTTGATAAAGTTTTATATAATCTGTAACATTTTTAGGTGTAAGCGTTTATTATGAAAACGATGGTACCAAATTTAAAAAAAAAATTCTTTACAAATACAGAAGTTAAGGGGGATGTACATTGGATCTGTGACACCCGGTATAGTGTATTTCGGACTTAATATTTGATAAAGAATAAAAAGTTTTCTCCACTACCAGGATTTGAACCTGAAATTATTAGGTTCCACCATAGCTCAGTTGGTACATTTAGTACAGTTGGTACGTACAGCATTCGACTAGTGTTCGGAAGGTCTCAGGTTCAAATCCTGGCGGTAGAAGAAACTTTTTTATTTAATACTCTTATCTTAAATATTATGTTCGAAGTGCCAATTTTTTTCACTACTAGCTTTAGAACAAACCATTATTTATCATGTTTTTAATGCGAGATATTAATTCTCCACAGAGTAATAAAGTAATAACTGTCACTTGATTTTCCTTAAATTGCAAAGACATGACATTGATTATAATTTTTATCAGACAAAATTCAACAATAATTTTCCATCGGATAAAATATGAACATGGCAAACAATATAAATTAAATATTTATAATAGAATATAACACATTACTAATAATAATAATAATAAATTTTATTGAATAAATACTTACCCCTGAGTTTTCAAACATTTTAAAAATATAAAAAGGCCACTGGTACTGTTAACTTTTAGTGAGTGAACTAAATTATTCAATTGTTTAAAAAATGGCGATTTCAAATGATACTTGTTTTTTTGCGGTTAATTAGGATTCAACAAACATTTTGCTTTATTAATCATATAAACATATTTAAAAAATAAAAATGAATGTGCTAGTGTGAAAAAAATAATATATAATCCCAGCTAGAGGAGACTGTTATAGCCTCGCACTCTTATATAATACGCTCGGCTTTAAAAAATGTCTTCTCTACCTTGGTATATAATTACTAATAATAATAATATACATTGTTTTCATATTCACGACATGTACCACTTTTCAAGGAAAATTTTCCACGAAATCTTCAATGTAAATTTAATGAAATTAACCTACTCAAATAGACAAACGCCAAGAGTAAACAATTAAATTTAACCTATTTTGGTATTTCCCACTAAAAGGCGGATGAAAGACATCTGAAGGATATTTTTGAAGGGGCTTTTGCAATATATTTTATCAAACGCTAAAGCGGTTTTACTGCAAATATTTTAGTTAAGTAACGGTTTTTATTTTATAAATTCGTGTTTATTGTGGCCATTTAAAAAAAGTAAACTGACTGTTTACTTTTTGCCATTACCCTTGCAATGGGCAACGTGAGGTAAAATGTTTTCACTCATACCGTAAAGAACTAGTATTATTACTGGCATCCTTTTTACTTTTTCTAAAGATAAAGTATTGTGGTCGACTTAAAATTTATTTTTTTTTTGCTTAAATAGATTTTTTTCGTCAACAGCATTAAAATTACAAAATCTGCGAGAAAAATAACGTAAACCAACGACCAAAAAAAGTAAGGTTTACATAAATATGTGCGTACGAATACCCTATTGAAAATGACGGGTTTGCGCGGGTATAAATGTTGCACAGACCGGACTTTAGCGGGTGAATTTCATCCGCTCAAGTCCGGTTTATGCACCATTTATACCCGCCCAGACCCGTCATTTTCAGCAGGGTAATCTCTTGTTTTTTTATAATTCGTTAAGAAATGTCAAATAAAGTCTGTCTCTCGGTCTGTCGAACTGTCCTTGTCGGTCTGCTTTAAATAATTTAATAAGAAATATAATAATTTTGTTGCTATTGCTAAAAGTTATAAATTTTTCAGAAATTTATTTTCAAGGATAATTTATATTAAGTAAATACAAGTTAGTAGAATTGTTAAACAGTTGAATTTTTAAGGTGGTTTAACTAACAATTAAATGTTTTTTATTAATATTTGTTTGGATTAATTGTAAAATATTTTCGCTATACCTGCAATTAAATTTCTATGAAATAAGTATGCTTCATTTTTATTTTAAATATTTAAATTAAAGAACATAATATAAAAACAAGCTGGAACCAAATACGCTTCCCACACTAAGGGAACGTTCAAGTATTACGTAACGCTCCTAGGGGGGGGTGGGGGTCATTTTGGAGTGTTACGACCATGTTAATGGTAAGGGAGAATAGCTTTACAAGGGGGGGTGGGGGTCCAAAATGATCAAAATTTGCGTTACGTAATACTTGAACATTCCCTAAAAAGTCCATATATTACGTAACGCAAATTGTACCATTTATATACTTCATACCCCGTTTCTCGCGTTAGGCTGTAGAGATTTCATATTTTCGCTACCCCCCAAATAAGGGGTGTTAGAGGGGGTAGCCAAAATATAAAATATCTACTGCCATTAATATCGCAAGAACCGAGGTATAAAGTGTATGAATTTTGGTGCTTTAGGTAATATTCCGGGTGATCCAACAAAAATTTTAACCTTGGATAAAATCGAAACTAATGAGTTTTCGAAAAAACGCCGAGACAGGCCAATATTTATCTTAAGGAACATCTTTTGACATGTAACCAATAATTGACGTAACTACCCCCACCACTCAGGAGCTACCAGTTCGAAAATTTTAAATGGGAATGTGGTTCATGTAAAAATCCCACTTTTTTTATATAAAAAAATTGGCATTTCCAAGACTTGTTTTCCCAAAAAAATTATCATATAGACGCCTAATACCAAAATTACGCCTAATTTTGTGTATCAGCATCCAAAATTATTAGCCTTCAACAGTTGTATTCTAGTCAATAATCGATTTCCAAAAAAAATTACTGTTGCTATTTATTATTTATAGTGTGTGTGTACACACATGTTTCCAACTTTTTATATTCAATATTATGCCTATATTACTATACTTTTCACATCACGTAGTGCTAGAAGAGTATTATACGTTTTTTTATTTAAAAAATCCTTAAAAGTCACCCTAGATCAAATAGTTATTTATAATAGAACGGCGAAAAGTTAATTGTTTTGACTGGTTATGGTTTTAGGAGCCAAGGGCCTCCGGCCCGAGGATAATAAACCCACGAAATCTAAATTTAACTTTTTGCCCGTGTATTATACAATATTTTTTATTCGATTGTTACTAATTGTAATAAATTACTAAAATATATTTAATTTTAAATTCCAAAAAATTATTTATTTTACTGACTTATAACCTATTTAGTTATCTATGAAAAATTGCTATGTATTCAAATAGCTAAAAAAAATTGAATCGTTTCTTTTGCGTGCTGTTTCTTTTTCAAATTAGCTTAGTGTTGATTAATTTGTGTTAAAATAAGTTATGAAAATATCAATACTTCTGAAACCGTTCTATAAATATTATAAATATTAAAATTGATTTTACAATTGAAATTTTGTGTTTGTGATTTATTTTAGTGGATGAATCCAGATTAACCAGTTAACCATATATTTTGAGGTTATGTACAGAAGAATTTTTTATTTATATGGAATGATTACAATGCTTTTGTCTGGTTAAAAAGAATATATAGATCCAAAGGGTACCAAAAGATCATATTTCTTTATAAATATTACAGTAAAGTTTAGGAAAATAAAAAAAAAGCTTAAAAATAACAAGTTTTAGTTAGCAGGCCCTAGGACCATAATGTCCAACTTCACGGCTTGTTTTGTCTATAAAACTGTAACAATCTAAGAAATTAAACAATTCAAATACCTCATTCTTATAGCTGATTTGGGCGGCGGTCAAAAAATGTTCAAGTTACCTGAAATTTGGTACGCAAGCATAGTTTTTCAATTGAAATAACATAGGAGGGGTGCATATGAAAAATTAGAAAAATGTGTTTTTTGCAATAGCCTAGTATTATACTGTATAATAATATTTTGGGAAGTATATCAAAGTAAAATTGTGAAGATTAGGTAGGGGAAGTCGGGGTTAACTGGGCCACAGGGTTAACTGGTCCACCTGGATTTTATCAACTTTTTTTATTAGTATTGGCGCCTTAGGGTAAATTCTAGTGATATTTAGTTAGTATTATTGTTTAAAGCATTATGACGGACCGTGTTGTCCACATGTAAGTTGTAGTAAAGAAAGTAATTTTTTTTCGACGAAAAGTGGGTATTTACCTTAACTTTTATTTTTTAATTAATACTTTTTTATTAATAGGAGGATCTAGACTAATATTTTACCTAATATACTGAGTATTTTATTAATTATTCTGCATAATTTCCACCTTCTAATATCTTATTAAGTAATAAAATTTTATGATTTTATTCAGTGGTGTCACTCAGGGTTAACTGGTTCGGGGTTAACTGGACCACTTATGTCAATATTAATTAGTTCGACCAGTTAACCCTCAGATATATCTAATATTTAACACATTATGTTGTCTATTTTTATGTTAGAATTAAATTTTATTTGATTTCAAATCGTTTTTATTTACAATAATTACAGTACAATACATTTTTGTTAGTGGACCAGTTAACCCTGAGTAGTGGTTCAGTTAACCCTGCCCTATGGGGTTAACTAGTCCAGCGGGGTCAACTAGTTTATCGTTAATAACTTTTTTTATATAAATAATATTTGTCTGAAGTATTAATATGTTCTAACTATAGTATTAATCTACCTTTTGCAATAGAAAATATTTGAAAATTGTTTACAGGTTTTTCAAAAACTCGATATGAAAAAAAGCGGCCCAGTTAACCCCTACTCTCCCTATACTATGGAATGCGAAGCATTGCATATCTTCCGGTCTTGTTGTAAATTTAAGTGGACGTTACGTTACGGTGTTTTAATGTTATAGATGTTTTCTTCCAGGTAGAACATTAAATTGTTTCGTTTACGGGTGTTTTGTATACATTTGGGTAAGAAAAAAAATGGAATTAACTGATAATTAGTATTAATAATTAATAATATTATTAATTAACATAAAATTTTTTCATATTTAGGTTGTATAGTCTGTAGTCTCATAATGACAATCGCAACCGGTAACAATTATTTCGACGAATAAAAGCTGAATTTTATTTAAATAAAATTATTTTTTTGATTTCTGGAATTGGGTGAAACTGGTAATTTACAATATTTTACGTGTGTAATTAGTACCTATACTTACGTAATGATATGTAATTTTTTACAACATTATGTAATTTATACATTATTCTGTTTTTTTTTTTAAATTTATTGTAAATGCATGATTTTTGTAATTTATTATATAATAATATAATATATAATAGTATTTTTAACTTTTAAGGTTCATTTACCATAAAAAAAAATTCTTATTCTTGTAAAGTTTACATTTCTGAGATACAACGTTTCAAAATAGACAAGCCGATATACTAATTACCTATGTAACTTATAGTAAATTTTACAACTGCTACACAAGGAGAAATGATTACTTAAAATAAGTACGTATTATTTAGATCAAGTGGCTTAAAAGTTTTTATATATTCAAGAAAGTTACTTATTTTTAAATGTTTTACTTAATTAATTGAATACCCCAGGAAACCAGATGACGTCAATGACGTACTATCGACGTTTTTAGGTCCAATTTGTGACTTCATTCATACGACGCATATCAGACGTCTAAAAGACGTCAGTTTTTGGTCAAATCTTGGCGTCATCAAAATTGTACGTCGCTGGGACGTCAATTTAATGCTGAGGCTATAGGTGGCGCCACATATTGTTTTTACTAAGTACTAAAAAAAGTTTTAAATTCTATATATTGAATAAATATTAATGACTTTATAAAGTCTTTTTCTGGAATTACGTAAACTGAACAGTACTGTACAGTCGCTATGGAAACTATGGATAGCATGCTGATTTGATGTACATCGTCGGATTAGTATGGATTTTCTATGTATGTGGAAAATTACTTTCACTGGACAAGAACAGATATGTGGAGGGAGTAATGGAAAGAAATTTACTATAAAATCCTGTCATAGGATTATAATATTGCCCTCTCGGCCTCCGCCTCAAGCCTTGTGGGTTAACTTTTTCATGGGCAAAATCCTAGTTTCCTCTTTCATACCCTAAATAACTATTAATTCGAGAGACATGTCGAACACGTTATTCTAAAGTCGTATTTCTGATGTTATTATAACTCCAGTAATGTTAATTCCCTGGGCTGTGACTTATACACGCCACTGGGACGACAGCAAGACGTCATGTAGGTCAGTTAGTGACCAATATATAACTTGAAACAAATTATTGATTTTTTTTTAAATAAGTATGTTTATGTCAAGTATTTCTATACTTGCAACAAGTATCTTATACAAGGATCACCAATATTATAATATTTTTTTTTTGTGTGAAAATTTACTTTTTTTTAGAGAAATTTATAGAGTGAATATATTGTTGCATAACACCCTTCCAATGCATCTGGTAACGTATAAATTCTGTCAATAAAATCCAATTTACTCAGATGTTTCGAACTTTCACACTAAGAAGCTGATTCTCAATTAGTTACCTGTTAATCTTTTTGAAAAAATGGTATATGGTTATGAAGACGATTTTTTTGAACGTAACACCCTAATAAACAAAATAGCGACGGTATGGGTCCCTGAAGAGGATACTTCGAAATGTTTTAAAGCCTTTTATTGGATTTATGCCTCAATAATTTTTGTTTTACGAATTACCTATATAATAGGGGAAATAATCATGTTAAAATACACTTATAAAGATATTTTCTCGATTTTGGTCAATATTGGAATGCTTTTTACGCATTTGGTAGGAATTTTTAAGTTTTATATTGTTGTATTTAAGAGGCAGGAGTGGAAAAAAGTTGTAGATATTTTGCATTCAGATAAGTTTAAGTATGAAGAAATGGATGACTTTCAACCCGCAAAGAGGTTTAATATGGAGAAGCAGTTTTCTGCTAAACTATCTACGTTCTTGATGCTTTTATATTTAGGTAGGTAACCATGAAAATGTTGATAATCTTATCAAATTTTTAAACAAAATAACCTGAGAATGAACTGATAAAAAAAATTGTATACCTGAATTGACACGGTGTGATGCAGTACCACCGCAAGTACTTTCTCGCCAATACGTCTTAGGATTCCATTTATTTTTATTTTTATAACAAAAAAGTTTGCATTTCATTTTTGGGTTTGCGAAAAACTAACACCCAAATGTAAAATTGCAAAAATATATATTTTTTTTATTATACAGGGTTACTCATTAATTTTATGGAGTGATTCTACATAGGAAATTATGAAAAAAGTTCTTATAAACATGTCTAAAAATGCGTCGTAGGGGAGCTACGTCCTTTTGAAAGTGGCTAAAAAAATCGGTTTTAATTTAATAACTCAGTAACCATTTGAGATATAGCAACGAAGTTTTGCACGTGAAATAATTCTAATGAGGCCCATCTTCGTATGTTAACCAGGAGCAAGCGAAACGGGGGAGCCTGATCAGTTTTTGTCCCAAACTTTTTTCTGTGTAATTTTCTTGTAATTTAATAATAAAATACATTAAAAAGGTACTCTTGTTATAATACTGTAGGATTAACCGTTTTCGAGAAAAAATTATTTAAAGATGAAACTTTACGTTTTGAGGACGAGAAATTAAGTACTAGGTTAAAAACCAAATTGCAATAATGCGGGGTGATTCTAGATTAAAAACTAAGAAAAAAATTGTTTTTAAAGGTACTATGGCCCTTTAAAAATTGTGCATTTTTAGGAAGCCATAGCTCCCTTAGGATTGATTTAGAAGTACCCGTATATAAAAAAAATCCTAGTTTTTATGTACATTGTGAACCTTCAAGTATTACGTAACTATAATAGGGGGGGGGTGGGGGTCATTTTGAAGTGTTAAGCCCATGTTAATGGTATAGGAAAATAGGGTTACAGAGGGGGGGGGGTCCAAAATTATCAAAATTTGCGTTATGTAATACTTGAACGTTCCCATTCACCCGGCATCATTGAAATTTTAGTTTTAAATATTTTCGTTCTTGAACCGTAAAATTTTACCTTCAAATGAAATTTTCTCTAAAACGGTTAATCCTACAGTATTACAACAAAAATACCTTTTTTATGTATTTTGACCTGAGGAATCATATTCCAAAAATAAAATTACAAAAAAGTAACAGAAAATAGTTTGGGGCAAAAAACTGATAAGGCCCCCAGTTTCGCACAGCCCTGGTTAAATTAAGTACTTGAAAATAACATACGAATATTGGTCTTATTAAGTAAGTTCCCATTCAAAAACCTCCTTGCTGCATCTTAAGGGGTTCCTAATTTATAAATAAAACCCGATTTTTTTAGCCCCTTTCCAAGGGGCTTAGTTTTCTTACGACGCATTTTTAGTCATATGTTTATGGTAACTTTTTTTCATATTTCTGAATTTATAGTTTACTATTAACGTACAAAACTTTAACAAAATCGTTAGAGCCATTTTAAAGAAATTCAGAATTCTGTTCATTAGTAAACCACCCTTATTTTCAAATTTGGGAAAACAAAAAACTATGAAGTAACCAACCTAAGAAACCTTAACTATGAAGCTTAATTTTAATTTGTCAAACGGTAGGGCCTGTTACGGTAGGCCTCTGAATGTACGCACGGGCCGACAGATGAACGGACGAACATCCAAACATCCTTTAATTACGGATAAATACATGATGTATTTACATCGAAATCTTGAAAACTTTTTTTGCTATAACAATAAGTATTTCTTCTCTTGAGGTCGCCCAAAAGTATACTTCTTTATAAAGAATGTAATGCAAACATATTCTGTAACTAAACAAATTCTGTAACTAAACATATATCTATAAATATATGAATACTATTTAGCTAAATAAAGAATTACTTATTTATTTATTTATTTGTTTCATGATTTTGTTTTCTATCGTCATTTGAAGTTAAAAATTACCATTTTTCATTTTTTGATTTAGAAAAAACTTAAAAAGCAAAGAAAAAGAAAAATGTGCCGCATCGATTAATGCAATAAAAGTATACGCCAAAAAAAACTCAGGCAGTATACGTATTATACGCGTATACGGGGTTTAAAAAACGGCTTAATGGATTTTTTATTTTTATCCTTAAATCTTTCTTCTACCGCACCGTGTGGTGCTCTAGAAAACATTAATTAGTGACTACGGAAAAAATTAAATTAACCTTAATTATAGGATATTAACTCACCTATATTTTTCCAAGGTTTACGAAAACGAAGATATTTAAAAAAAAAATCGAAAAAATCTGGTTTTCTAAAAAATTTCGATATTTTGACTTTCTTTAAAAGAAAAGTTTACTAAATACCGAGGTGGAAACTGTTTTGGTTCCTGAGGGAAATCAAGGAGCGTAGCTCCGAGGTTTGCTAATTCCCGAAGGGCAAATGAAATGTTAAATCGAGGTTTGTATATTATTTTATTTACAACCATACATGTTTTATTTACAATTATTTTCCTTCTTGTGTGGTGTTATTTTATAAAAGTAACTCATGAATAAATGAATAAATAATAAAGTACATGTATTTAACACCTTCGCTGCAGCCCATATAAATAGACGCTCATCCTAGGTGACAGACTACTTTTTGCTCCCGGCATTGAATATGAGTAGGGAATGGGCGCGCCGGGCTGGTTGTCGGCAGCGAACGTGTTAAAATTGTTTTAAAAGTCAATAAATTCAAATTTTTGATAAGTTACATATGTGAACTTAGCTACAAGAGCCTTTCCGACCAAGGGAGGAAAATGAGACGTTTCTAACTTTTTAGGAAGTTGATGTTAATAATAATTCATTTTCCAACTTTGATGTATATATGTAATTAGCCAATTACCAGATTGTTGTGAATAAAATTAATGTATCGTCGAGAAGACCTTGCCCTACTATATTCTTTAAAAGAATTGCTTACCTGAATTTTTCCAGGTGAAGCCGTTCTAACCGACCGGTCGCGACTTGGCGACTGGGCTACTAATAAAGATTTGTAATTAACTTGCGGTATGGTAAATACACGGTGTATTTGAAATAGGGTCGGAAATTTTAACTGATGATTCTACATCATAAAATATGACAAAAAGTTCCTATAAACATATGTCTAAAAATGCGTCATAAGGGAGCTACGCCCCTCTGAAAGTGGCTAAAAAAATCGGTTTTTATTTAATAACTCAGGAACCCTTTGAGATATATCAACGAGGTTTTGCACGTCAACTAATCCTACCAAGGCCCGTTTTTATGTGTTATTTTCATGTACTTATTTCAACCAGGGGTGTGCGAAACGGGGGGGGCTTATCAGTTTTTTGTCCCAAACTTTTTTCTGTGTAACTTTTTTGCAATTTTATTTTTGAAATATGATTCCTCAGGTCAAAATACATAAAAAAGGTACTCTTGTTGTAATACTGTAGGATTACCAGTTTTCGAGAAAAATTCATTTGAAGGTGAAATTCCACGGTTCGAGAACGAAAAATTAAATACTAAAATGTTGAAAACCAAAATTTTGATAATGCAATGTTATTCTACCTCAAAAACTAAGAAAAAAAGTTTCCATACATGTAGGTCGAAAAAACGATTTTAAAGCTACCATAGCGCTTTAAAAATGGTGCATATTTAGGAGACCATAGCTCCGTTAGGATTGATTTTTGGAAGTACTTGTATATGAGGTTTTTTTCTTAGTTTTTGATGTAGAATAACATTGCATCATTAAAATTTTGGTTTTCAACATTTTAGTATTTAATTTTTCGTCCTCGAACCGTAGAATTTCACCTTCAAATGAATTTTTCTCGAAAACGGTTAATCCTACAGTATTACAACAAGAGTACCTTTTTATGTATTTTGACCTGAGGAATATATTTAATTTATTATTTCAAAAATAAAATTGCAAAAAAGTTACACAGAAAAAAGTTTGGGACAAAAAACTGATAAGCCCTCCCCGTTTCGCACACCCCTGGTTGAAATAAGTACATGAAAATAACACATAAAAACGGGCCTTGGTAGGATTAGTTGACTTGCAAAACCTCGTTGATATATCTCAAAGGGTTCCCGAGTTATTAAATAAAAACCGATTTTTTTAGCCACTTTCAAAGGGGCGTAGCTCCCTTATGACGCATTTTTAGACATATGTTTATAGGAACTTTTTGTCATATTTTATGATGTAGAATCATCAGTTAAAATTTCCGACCTTATTTCAAATACACCGTGTATAAAGGTTACACGAAACAATAAATTTTAATTATAAACTGCTTTTTCCAGAATTTCTAAATCTACTGTTAATCCTGAATAGTCCAGTCAAATAACGAGAAATTCCTATTTTAAATTGCAATAAATCTACATGGGCTGATATTTTAAAAGGTAGTAAAGGATAGTAACAGAACACTCCTGTTAGTTTTTCACCGGGCGATTTGAGTAATGGGTATCTGCTATCTTGAATTTTAGGGGTGAGTGCGGTTATCTCACTAAATATGCATCTTATCTTATACTAATAACAATCGAGTTATAAATATTCAAAAATGGCCATGTTGGAGGTGGAATTTGTTTTTCGATTTTTCAGCCAAATTATTAACCGGAGAATAAAAGTGGTTATGAGAAAACTTGTAGTTCTTGAAATTCTCTATAAGTTTTATATATTATACATTTTCATAAGTATTTTGTTACGGTTACAGTAGCCGCGCTGAAAGTCGAGTTGCACCCTGTGTAACCGTACCAAATTACCTATGAAAATTTATAATTTATGAAACTTATAGAGAACTTCAAGAGCTACAAGTTAACTACTTTTATCGTCCGATAAATAATTTAGCTAAAAAATAGAAAAAGCCAATTTTATTTCCAACATGGCTATTTTTAAATTAACTCGATTGTCATTAATATATTTAAAAAATGATCCAAACAAAAATAGTAGGAAATTTCCTGCTTAACAAAATTGGTAATATGCATTTTTATCCTAAGATGCATATTAAGCAAGCTCTAACATTCAAGATAGCAGACACCCCTAAGGCAAATCACCCGGTGAAAAACTAACAGGAGTGTTCTGTTACTATCCACTACTACACTTTCAGCCCGTGTTCATTTATTGCAATTAAACATAGGAATTTCTGAGGGGTATATCACTGATGTACAAAATTGTATGCATTAATAATATAGACCCTTGCAGTACCTGCATTACTTGCATTAAGTGTGCATTATCTGCATTATCTGTAAATTACGTACATTATTTGCATTACTGTGCATTACATCTGCATTATTCTGCATTACGTGCATTATTCTGCATTATTTTACATTATTGTGCATTATTCTGTAATATCTGCATTAGTTTGTATTTTTTTGTATCATTAGTTTTGGAGGTGAGGAAGAACTTTTTTTTAGTCATCAAAAATTTTGTCGGGGAAATATTTTTGTGCATTATTCTGCATTAAAAATATCGTGCAGTACGTGCATTTTTCATTAATTTTCTGCAGTAGGTGTACAAAAACTCCCCAGTGATAGACTCCTCGGGAAGTTCTGGTTATTTGACTGGACTACATGCACTCATCCCTGGGTCAGTTTTTTCGTTCCCTAGAACTGCGTTCTTTTTTAATGAAAATCAAACTTTCCTTTATTCTAGGAGTGGGATCTTCGGCCCATATTAGTGCTGTTATCGACTTAAGAGAAGCTGATAAGAATAACGATTATTTTGACGGAAATTCAACTTGTGATTCAATTATACCTTATTTCAGCTACATACCCTTTCAGCTGAATACAAATATAAAGTGTCAGTTTGCATTTTTCTACATGGCGTTAGCTTTGGACTTTTTTGCTTTATACATTTCTGGTAAATATTCTTAGAACTTTTTTTTTAAAGGTTGTACCTACCCTTCGGTAGATACACCCCGGCATTCAACCGTATCGGTTGTAGCCTATCTATATGTAGTTTTTAAAGCAGTAAATATTAGTATTTAAATTTTTCTATGACCATATTCACTGCAAATAGGATTTCATTAATTTTGAGTAGATAGCTTTTATTTAATTTTTAAAATTCATTGATTTTGTGAGTCCATTAAATTAACGAAATTTTATTTTAATTAAAATTAAATAAATTTTGCATTATTATAATAAACTTTAGCATTGATATAATGAATTTTAGATTTTAAGCTTTCACGGCCATTAAGATATAAAGAACTTTCACTTTCGGGTTTAGACCGTGTTAATGGATTTTCACTTTCCGACGTTTTATAAGAAAGAAACAAATTTCCTTATCGGCAGTAGCCGAACATGTACATGAAACAGGTCATAAAATCAATTTGTCTGAAACAAAACAAATATTAACAGAAAACAGAAAAATGCCAAGTAAGATACGGGAATCGATAAAAATCATCAAGCATCCTAACAATATCAATCGGGACACTGGTTACCACTTACCTGCAATATGGAAGTCTTTGATAGGAAAAACCTCGTCACGGGTGAATAACCACAACTCGTCATAAATAGTGACACAAGTTGATTCGAAACTTAGTTTCAGATTAATCCCTGAAGATGTCTCTAGTAGTAAGAGACGAAACGTCGGAAAGTGAAAATCCATTAACACGGTCTAAACCCGAAAGTGAAAGTTCTTTATATGATATAATGAATATTTTTTTCTTAAAATTAAAATGAACATCGGCTTAAAATTAGGAACAGGCTATTTTTACGTCCCACGTACACGAAGCTGCTTGTCCAGTATTTTTTTTTGCTAATTTTTCGGGTTTGGACCGTAGGTTATGTTACGTTGGACGTATAAATAGCGAGTTCAATAGAACTGTCTATTTCTACTATTTCTTATTTTTTTGCTAATTTTTAGGGTTTTTAAAGCTTTTTTTATAATATTCCTAGGGCCAATACAAGGTTATTATTAATATGCAAAAATCAGTCACTGCGCGACAAGGGATGGGACGTATGCCAAGTAATTCCTTTCGACGAGTTCATCAAAAATTTACTTGGACAAAATTCCGTTTCTACCAATATTTTTTACAAAACATATGATAATCGCTCACTAGTAGTAATAGTCGAAGAGCTGGTGACCATTTTTATTTCATTGTTTTCTCCCGGCTGTATTTTATATATGTTTTAAATTACATTTAAATTAGGTTATTTTTAAATTGATAGGCTCCGGATCCGGTTCCTTTGGGTGCTAGAAGCTTGAAAAGCTATGGCAAAGAGCTACCAAAAAAATCTATTTTTAACTTACCCTGTCATATACAATTATTACTTTTAGATTAAGCTATTTTCATAGTTATATACAATAATTCTGGGGCCAAGGGGCTAAGAAGAAAGTCTTTAAAAAATGCCTATGACATATGCGATATCTAATTTTTTAAAGAAATGAGAATTTATCAAATGACATTTTGATCAAATGAAAATTCATTCGACTTTTTAGTATTGACATATGTCAAATAAACATTTTAAACCGTTTTTTACCCCTTGGCCTACTAAATAATTGTGTAAAACTGTGAAAATAGACTAATCTATACGTAATGAATCTAATGTGTTTGACTCGGTAAGTTAAAAATAGATGTTTAAGGTACTTGATTTCACCACCTTCTAGCACCCAAAGAAACTCGATCCAGGACCTGGCGATTTGCAAATAGCCCAATTTGAATGTACTTTAAAACATATATCAAATACAGATGGTAGAAAATAATTAATTAAAAATGGTCACCAGCTCTTAGACTATAAGTAGCCTTTGTTGGTTTAAATTAGTTTAAGGAAATAATTAAAAACAAATAAGTCACAGTGGTTTTTGTGGGTATTTTTTGTTTGTTTGGAAATTCCTTTACCATTCGATAGTACCGTCCATTTATATGATTTTCAGCGAAAAATATACCGAGCGCTTCATTTTTTATTAAAAAAAAAATAAATGCTAAACGAGCTGCGAAGGGTATACACAGCCGTGAAGATATGTAATGCTACGCATGCCATTATATACTATTCACAGAAAATGGTATATTGCATTTTGACAATACCTAAAAACAAATAAAAAAACTTAAAAAACCTTTTCAACAATTTTTTTTAATGTTTTCTTTTTTGTAAAAAGAAATAAAAAAAAATGTTGATTTTTTTAATTTCTGCTGAAAATCATATAAATGGACGGTACTATCGAATGGTAAAAGAATTTCAGAGTTTCCATACAAACAAAAAATACCCCCAAAAAAGCACCGCGAAGTACTAACGTAGAATAACACTAGATCTAATGTCCCTAGCTACATAAGATAAAGCCATGCCAGAGTTTTGAAAAACCGCTAAAAAAAGATACATTTTCTAATATTTTTCTTTTCTAGGAAACGTATTGTAATAATAGTCATACATCGTTAAAGGACACCGCACGTTTCTTATGGAAAATGGCCTACTGCTAAATTCGCTGAAATTGCGTAGTTCCCAGCATGCAAAAGTCTCAATGGGCACTAGGCTCAAAAAATTATGTTTTTCGAGAAACATCAGAACGATGTACGTGGTTCGGCTTTTTTTCCTAAAAGTTATAGAAAAGAATCCTAAACAGTTGGGGTGGGGCATTGAGAGGAGAGCGCTGTTGGGGAAGGGGTAATGACAAACAAAAATCGACAAAACCAAAAAAACAAAGTAACTGTCAAAGTGACAAAAATTAACGAAATGAAAAACACATTTGAGTTTGACAGGTCGGCCATCTTGTTTTTTGGTTTTTTCAATTTTTGTTTGTTTGTTTGTTATTGTACCGTACATACTGAGTTTCAAGTTTCTACGACCTCCCGTTCGAAAAATGTCACTTTGACAGGTGGGCCATCTTGTTTTTTGATTTTTTGATCAGTGAATTTAGCAGTAGGCCATTTTCCATAAGTGCGGGGTTCTTTAGAATTATACTTTTACATTTACCTACCAAAAAAACAAGTGGGTGTTTTTGAAAAAAAAAAGTTACGGCCACACGTGGGCAATATCAAAAAGGCCGTAATGTTTAAGTGGGTTTTAGTGACGTAAACAATATGTTTTGTTGCGATCTTCACTAAAACTTTTTTTTAATTATATCTTTTTAAATAATTGAAACAGCCTGTACCTAAATAACCTTGTAAAAAAACAGGCAAGGTGCAAAAATTTGCAAAAAAAGTGAAGTTGTACTCATGGTCACTTTTGATGTACCGTCATCTTGGATGACTTGACTACAATTTTAGACTTCTTTGTCCAATAAAAAAAAAGTCTGTGAAGCGATATAAAAATAAAAGTTGCGGAAATATGCCAAAGTACTGTGATAATAGGCTTTTAAAATATAAAGTACGTAAAACAATTGCAAGTACTCGAAAAAAAATAAAAATGTAGTATTTCAAGTGACTTGGGAGACTACTGCCCTAAAACTTATTATATTATATGTGACTCGAAATAACTTTTTTAAAAAAGTAAATACATTTATTTAGGCATTAAAAAAACATGTAGGTAGGTACCTACAAAACAGAAAAATAAACATTTATTCAATAAATAATAAAACAATGTTTATTAAAACATTTTAATAAGGTTGGGTCTAAATTGTTATCTGTTTCTTGTTAGCACCTTGGGTTGAGGCAGTAAGGTAATAATTTCATCGTTTCAAGTGCCGAAAATATGTAATGAAAAAATAAATACAAAGATAAAAAAAAAATGAGAGAAAACCGATATTTTTCAGGTTATGAATATTTGAGACGAGGATTTAAGTTATTAATAAAAAAATATACCTACTATTTAAATTTAAGTCACAGATTTCCATATAAAGCATGAAGTAAACCGGATACAAAAAAGTGTGTTTTTCTTACCTTATCTTTATATTTTTTTTAAATCAGATCACATGTAGGCTTTCATCAAATAAATATTACAGGTTGTTAGTGTAGGTAATGTAAATGATATCTGATTTTTTATTTACTTCTGCTGCTCATCGCTTAAGAGCAGCTTAAATATTTTGAAAAGATCGCTTCCTTTTTTCAAGTCGCACCACGATTTCAAGTCACCCAAGATGACGGTACCTACCTTTAACTATCAGATTTTCAAGAAACACCCTTGTAGACTAAATTAGTGAAAGTAAACAGAAGAACAACTTAGTGTTATCGTATAATATAGGTCGACACATTAATGCATCACATCAACTGTATATGAATTAAAATTTGTGCATATAAATTAGAATTTCTGCATGACTGGCGTTAAGTTTAGGGATTGGAACCCTAATAATAAAGGATTTATTATGGTAAAACTTTGTGATAACTAAAATCTGATTTTCCCTACCAGCAAATATTAACCAAACTTAATCCAGTTACATATATATATTACTCTCGCCAGAATCAACCTGGTTTGACTTTGTACATGAGAGTGGCCCAGAACTCGAGACTATTCTTGAAGTGACACAATATATCAAAAACTATAAAAAAAAGTCACATAAACTTGGGGGCATGGGCTGTATTTTTTTTTTAATCGACCCTGTTTTGACTTTATACATGAGAGTGGCCAAGAACTCGAGACCATTCTTGAAGTGACACAATATATCAAAAAGTATAAAAAAAAGTCACTTAAACTTGGGGGCATGTCCTGTATTTTTTTTAATCGATTTTTCTCGAAAACAGTTTCTTTTATGGAATTACACTAAGGGAATCTTTTTTATGTATTTTTACCCAAAGAATCTATAATTTGTAAAAAGATGCAAAAAAATACACTGAAAAAAATTTTGGCCAAAAATGCAAGGATATCAAATCGTAAAAACAATCAATATTACTCAATGCTGTATCATACACAGATTATTAAAAAAAAATTCAAAGTATTTTATTTTGAAATGTAATATTTTATGTATTTTCTACATGTATGTATTTTTAAATTTTAGCTTTAACTAAATATCTTTTTCCTTGAGTTTTGTCCCCTAGGTAACAATTTTGTACCAAAGAACGGTAATTTCTATTATTGCTTTCCTATTTTGAAAATTTGCAAAATTTCGGAAAGCCTTGTATTCTTGCAAAAATTTTCAAAAATTTTGTTTTTTGCGTTTTATTACGTTTTATGTCGATATAAATCAATTTCGAGCAAAAAAAAAATTGTTAGTCTATCGGTCGATCGGTCTGTTCGGGAAATCTTGCACCTGCACGATAACTTAAGAACGCTTTGAGCTAGAGATTTGAAATTTGGCATTCAGGTATGTTACCAAAAGTTCTCGCTCGGTATTGTTTTTGGTGAACATTGGGGTGCAGCAGGAGGGGCAAATGGGGAAAAATACATTTTTTTTACAAAAAATTGATAATTGCTATATAGGGGTTTTTAAGGTTACTAAAATTGAATCTGATAATAAAATTTTTTTCATCCGCTTGCCATCTTGATTTGTTTTCTCTTCATCACTGTGACGGGACAGGTGTCGCTGTCAGTCTTAACTGCCGCTAAATACGCGGCACATTTAAACCAAAAAGTTTGATTTTAGCCTGCGAAACGCGAAATTAGTTATATTAGTATATAATTTTAGTACGTTTTATGGACCTAGGGTGTATCGTGAATCGCATATGTAGATGTAGGAACTCGCCTTTCATAACCATGCCAATTTATGTTATGAGTACACAAATAGACCAATAAACATTCTAATGTAGAGGCAAAGCCAGCTTGCAAAATAATAATTTTATTAAAATCTCATAAACTGTTTAAGGTTAAGTTTACTTTTTTGAAACATGCTGTTTAGCAGTTGACTTTATAAAGGATTAATATTAGTAGCGCTCTACTATCAAACAATTCAGAGTAAATCAAAATTAATTAGGAATAAATTAAAAAGCCTGATGTTTTAGTTTTTTTCTAATTCTACAACGACTTCAAAGGGTAAAATCTCACGTATAGTCCAGAATCTAGATACCCTTTTAGAACTCACAGAATTCTGTGTTCAGTTTTGTGTTGGGACAAATTTGTTTATAATTGATTAAAAGGAGTTAAAGTAATTGTTCTCCAATCGGGAAGGACTTGGTTTGAACCCTTTTAAGCATTTATTAAAAAAACTCCAACACATATATGTATCTATAGTAGATTCTGGTCTGGCGATAATATAGGTATTACGCACTAAGTACGCGAACCTAGTTTTCAGTGCAAGAGAGTGCTTATTTTTTACGAGGCGGAGTCGAGGGCACTGAAATAGGTTTGCCTTGAGGTGCATATACTATTTTTTCCTAGGACCTAACACCTAAACGTCCAAAAAACTCAAAAGTCTTAAAATTAGCTTGTTAATTTGACGTTTTGTGTTTGGACAGATATGGCAAATCATCTGATTGTCATTTTCCGACCGCTGTCATGGCAACGGGTGGAAAATAAGCACTAACTAGTAACTAGGGCATATTAAAAAGAAAATTCAATTTATAACAAAATATTCTAAATAATTATGATGTCAAAGCAAATTTTAAAAAAGAAAAAAATAATTTAATTTTGTTTCTTCTTTATTCGATATTTATAATTTGTGTTATACAAGTAACTACCTATTGCACTAGCTAGCAACAGTACTGCCATCCTTAGGATGAACGCTGCAAATCCAGATAGCAGTACAGTCGATATTTCTGTGATCGCTTACGTAAAAATCGACTGTATTGCTATCTAGATTTGCCACGTTCATCCTATGGAGGGCAGATTAGTAGGTAAATATTCTTGTCGAATACAAATTATTTGGACCATAGTTTGTACTTGGTTTATGCACATCTTTATCAATTAAAGGTCCTGACTTTTCGAATGTGTAGATATACATTAGGGCGGTCCTTAAAAACAACACTAACAAATTTAGGGGCGTACCAAAATATCAATTTTTTAAGTACTACCCTGGTATACATATATTTTTGTTTAAGCTCATGACTCACTATTTGGTGCAATATTAAACTGTCTGAAAACTCAATTCCTAATACTGGGTGATGCATTTAGAACGATCCGAAAACGTGTGCACAAACGATTAAATCTGCCCAGTAATTTTCAATCTTTTAAGGACATAAACCATCCAGAATTAGAGAGAGAAATGTATAGGGAAATGGTCCATTATACCATACATTTGATGGAATTAATAAGGTTAGTTGTACATTATCACTGGATAATTAAAGATAAGGGTTACAAACATTGATATTAAAAAATAACTGTAGCCCCAAATGAATTATACTTCTTTAAAGTTATAAAAAAGATTCGTAGGACCTAGTGTACACGAAATAAAGAAAAATGCATGTTCACTATATATTCTCGTTAGGATATCTTTCTATCGCACGAGTACATAGTGCATATTTGAATGAAATGACAACTATGCACACTCATTTATTCAAACGATTACACATAGCTTTCATTTTGACAAAAGTCATTTGACGTTTATAAAATTTTGAAATGTCAAAATTAAACACAGGTAATTCTTTAAAATATACATTTTTATAGAGTCTAGACTGTAGATCGAACGAAAAATGTTGTTCGCAACTCGTTTGCGACAAGTCCTTAGTGCTTCGCGTCGTCAAAAAACTTCATTCTCTCGCACTAAGGACTAAAGTCGCTTACTAGTTACAATAACTACTATTTTATTGATTTGTATTCCAAAGTGACATTTTTAGGTTAGAAATTTTTAGTTAGAAGTGACACTTTTGTTTTACCTTGGCAGGCTGCAGCCCATAATATATTTTGTTTCACTTATTATTCAACAAAATTGGTAGCCCCCTACCTGGTTGTCAGTTAACCTCGTTAGTGAATGAAACGGAAGGTATTGTGAATAAAAGTATGTTGGTATACCTGGTGAATTTAAAGACGAGAAAATATCGTACCGTAAAAAATCGACCTGGATATCTTTAAAGGAATATAATTCATATCTATACCAAGTACAGTCATTGTTATACTATTCACAGCGCCTGCACTAGAGCAGTATAATACGGTAGTTTCGAATTTCCCAAAATCGCCAAAAAACGCCCTAGCCAAAAAATTGCTTGATACAAATGTGTTTCATATGTTCCCTATAAAAAATGTATTTTTTTTTTTTAATTTAAGTTTTTTTTTTCTTAAAAAAAAATAATTTCTTTTTTGAAAATTCGTTATTTCAATTTTTTTGCCAAAAAAATTGAATTTTATTTTTAGTTTTTTGAAATAAAAAAAAGTCCAAACTCTGAATAATACACGGTGTATTTGAAATAGCGTCGGAAATTTTAACAGATGATTTTACATCATAAAATATAACAAAAAGTTCCTATAAACATATGTCTAAAAATGCGTCATAAGGGAGCTACGCCCCTTTAAAAGTGTCTAAAAAATCGGTTTTTATTTAATAACTCAGGAACCCCTTGAGATATATCAACGAGGTTTTGCACGTCAACTAATCCTACCAAGGCCCGTTTTTATGTGTTATTTTCATGTACTTATTTCAACCAGGAGTGTGCGAAACGGGAGGGGCTTATCAGTTTTTTGTCCCAAACTTTTTTCTGTGTAACTTTTTTGCAATTTTATTTTTGAAATATGATTCCTCAGGTCAAAATACATAAAAAATGTACTCCTGTTGTAATACTGTAGGATTAACCGTTTTCGAGAAAAATTCATTTCAAGGAGAAATTCCACGGTTCGAGGACGAAAAATTAAATACTAAAATGTTGAAAACCAAAATTTTAATGATGCAAGGCGAATGTACATTAAAAACTAAGAAAAAAACCTCATATACAGGTACTTCCAAAAATCAATCCTAATGGAGCTATGGTCTCCTAAATATGCACCATTTTTAAAGGGCTATGGTAGCTTTAAAAGCGTTTTTTCGACCTACATGTATGGAAACTTTTTTTCTTAGTTTTTGATGTAGAATAACACAGCATCATTAAAATTTTGGTTTTCGACATTTTAGTATTTAATTTTTCGTCCTCGAACCGTGGAATTTCACCTTGAAATGAATTTTTCTCGAAAACGGTTAATCCTACAGTATTACAACAAGAGTACCTTTTTTATGTATTTTGACCTGAGGAATCATATTTCAAAAATAAAAAAGTTACACAGAAAAAAGGTTGGGACAAAAAACTGACAAGGCCCCCCCGTTTCGCACACCCCTGGTTTAAATAAGTACGTGAAAATGACATACAAAGATGGGCCTTATTAGGATTAATTCACGTGCAAAACCTCGTTAACATATCTCAAAGGGTTCCTGAGTTATTAAATAAAAACCGATTTTTTTAGCCAATTTCAAAGGGGCGTAGCTCCCTTATGACGCATTTTTAGACATATGTTTATAGGACGTTTTTGTCATATTTCATCATGTAGAATCACCTGTTAAAATTTCCTACGCTATTTCAAATACACCCTGTATATAATGGAATGCGTAGCATTACATATCTTCACGGCTTGTTTGATATTAAGATTAAAGTAGTTAATGTACCAAGTAATACTGGTTAAATCCTCTCATAGATTTTGTTTCCCGAAAATATGATATAATTTGAAAAGTTTGGACATATCATCTTTGGATCCTACATGCCTCATTTCTAGTATAAATTTTATAAAATATTATTTTTAGAGCATACAAGGGCATAGAAGAACTCTTCAATTTTGTTATTCTTCTGCAATCTTTGGCATCTTTACTTATTTTTGCTTCTTGCATGTTTGTTGCTTCCTCAGTAAGTTAAAATAATTTATTTTTATTTATTTTTTTACTTTTATTGTTGCAAATACCTATTTTTAGAATTTTTTAATATAGTTCAACTTTTATAAGCAAAATCCTTTCGCTCATCCCCGATTGATATAGTTTAATTTTACAAAAATTTTTTTAGGTACCGATGTTTTCATCAATTTTTTTCTCACAACTAGAATATTTTTCAGCCGTTTTGTCACAATTTGCAAATTTTTCATGGTTTGGAAACGAAGTTGCCTTAGCAGTAAATATTTTTTATTTTATTCTAATTCACAGAAAAAAAGTATTTGTAATAGGGAAAGGGGCCCTAAGTTGACGAACATAAGCTTTGTACCTATTTTAACCAGTGGTGTGCGAAACGGGGGGTCCTTATCAGTTTTTTGTCCCAAACTTTTTTCCCTGTAATTTTTTTGTAATTTAATTTTTGGAATATGATTCCTTAGGAGCTATGGTCTCCTAAAAATGCACCATTTTTAAAGGGCCATAGTACTGCCCTTCTAAAGAGGAAGGCGGCATGTACACCTGACACATACGGTTTTCGCGTTCCTCTTTAGGAAGGCAGAGTAGATTTAAAAGCGATTTTTAGACCTACATGTATAGACACTTTTTTTCTTAGTATTTAATAACCTTGTATAATTAAAATTTTGATTTTTAACATTTTAGTATTTAATTTTTTGTCCTCGTAGCGTGTTATTTCACCTTCAAATACATTTTTCTCACAAACAGTATTACAACAAGAGTACCTTTTTTGATCTATTTTGACCTGAGGAATCATATTTCAAAAGTAAAATTACAAAAAAGTTACAGGGAAAAAAGTTTAGGACAAAAACTGATATGGGCCCCCGTTTCGCACACCCCTGGTTAAAATAAGTACATGACAATAACATACGAAGATGGGCCTTATTAAGATTAGTTTAAATGCAAAACCGCGTTGCTATATCTTAAAGGGTTCCTGAGTTATTAAATAAAAACCGAATTTTTTAGCCACTTTCAAAGGGGCTTAGCTCCCATACAATGCATTTTTAGACATACGTTTATAGGAACTTTTTGTCATATTTTGTGATGTAAAATTAATGACCCTATTACTGAATAACACTGTACAATATCCTAAACTATTATTTACGCCTGTCTGTTTATCCGTATCGCTTAGATTTTATGTAGAACGCCCAGGGTCCTCAACCGAGGACGGTCCTTAATCTTTTTCGCAAGGACCAAAATTCAAAATTTTTGATAATTTTGTTCTTAATTAGGCCTAAATACAACGAATATAAATATAAACAACAAATTTTGCGTCTTGCGGGCTTCGCGCTAGCGCGCTCATCCCGCAATTTGACGCAGGTCAAAAATGTTAAACTTCTCTCACTTGGTAAATAATATACTATTATTTTTTATAGGGTGAAGAGATAGGCAGAGCTTTGTATAACTCGGAATGGTTGGCTTGTAGCCCGCGTTATAAAAAGGCTATGTTATTGAATATAATGCGGGCCCGCAAAAAAATGTATGTGTCTATTGGAAAGTTTGCACCAATGACTATACAAACATTAATTGCTGTAAGTTATATACCTACACATTGAGAAAATATGAGGTTTTATATGATTAACTAGTTATTTTATATAAAATATTTTACTATTCCTTTATTTAATTTAGTTTATTAATTCAGATACCACTGTAAAAGGTACCCTCCTGGCGTTTAGGAATCAATTGGCGGCAATTTCCACCGTGGCATTGATTAATCTGCCCCCTATCGACAGCGTGCAATAGGTTCTTGAAACCAATAACTGCTTCCTTTTTTGGACTGTCGATAGGTTTATCTAGTCTTTGCTTTTAGCAGTAGATGTCGCTAGCTGTTTTTACTATTCCTTACAACGATTTTTAAACTCCATATAGAGATATATGGAAAGGATTTGATTTTCGTAGTCGTCCCTACTACTGATATGTGGCTCTGAAGAGTGCTAAAAAGCACGAAATCGATCAGTCACTTTGGAGGGACGACTGCGTTAATTAAATAAAAGTCGTTTAAGGAATAGTAAAATATTTTATATAGATTTTTTAAATTTGTAAATATCAAACAAACAAACAGAACGTCTTTGCCTTACCAACCTGCTTTGAGAGATGTGGTATAGTTAGTGTAAAGATGCCAGTCGCTTGCAAAACAAATTTACACTACGATATTTCAAAAACGCTTTGACATAGAGAGTTGAAATTTAAAATAATATTTTTTTAACTACTTAGGAATTCTTTGTTTCAGATTTCAAGTCTCTGGGTCAAAGCGTTTTTAAAATATCGTAGCGTAAAGTTGTTTTGCAAGCGACTTGCACTTTTACACTAACTTTAGGTACGAGTCTTACAAAAAGGCGAGTCTAGCAAAGAAGTAGTTAAGGTCATGGAACACACATTTTCTATACGGTCAAGAGAAAAATAATGGATAAATTAAGAATAAAACTGATTTCTTATAGTATTTGAGCTATGTTACTGTCTGTCAAGTTATTAAATATCTGTGTTTTCTCTTTAAGCTATTCTGGATAAAATTTGGGTATTTCATTCATTTTTATGAATGAAATACTTAATTTAGTCGCTTAAATCCTAATTTAATTATTTCCTTGCTTAAATATATTATTATTTATTTATTTTTCATATTTGTAGGTTTGCCGAGGATCTTTCTCATATTACGCAGTATTTAAAAGTGTTGAATGAACCTTATTCTGCAAGATGGAGCAACTTTATTTAAAAACTAAATAAGAAAGTATGTAATTAGTTTAAACACTACACCTGCGGAACCACTTACTCAATTACACATAAAAGGGAACCTTTTTTGTGTATTTTTACCTAAGAAATACTATAAGTATCATAAGTTAAGCAGAAAAAAGTTTGGGGCACAAAGGTGCTAAGCCCCCCATTTTCGACGCTCCTGGTAAAAGTAATTACGTTCAAATTGGCTGATAGGTCTTATTAAGGATACATCACATGCAAAACCTCGTTGCTATTACACAAAGGGTTCCTGATTTGTCATATTTTTATAGGAACTTTTTTTCATTTTTTTATTGTAGAATCACCCCTTAAATGAAGTATAACTATTTAAAAAAAAATCATATATATTTGGCGGTTGGACGGTTTTTGCATAAAGTTGCAACTAAGATTTGTTGTTTAGATTATTATTTTTAGAATAAAAAGGAATATGTATTAATAAATGCATTTAGTCAAAAATCACTCATTTTATATAAAAAAAAAATGTCTGATAGCCTCTTTATGCACATAAAAATAAAAGAAAAAGTACAAAATTGTATTTTTATCTAAAAATTAAAAATTTTTTGTCAATTAAAACGATAAGATAATTTTGGACACTTTTTTGGTCCATTTTGGACTAGGATTTGAAATAGATGTCCTAGCCCACTCGGATATACTCATATTAATTTAAAACCTATATAATTTTTAATATTTAAAACTTTTTTGCAGGTTTTGAATTTTTTATTATTATTTTTATATTTTAGAACTCTAAAATTAAAAGTACCTATTGAAATACACATTTTTTTTTTTCATTTTTTTCTCCGATTTTTTATTATGAAATTAATCGTTAAACAAAAATATTTGTTCTCTTTAAATAAATTTTCACGAAAATTTTCAGCACTTTTTTAACTCCCTTATAAAAATGTTGAAAAAAAAATAAAAATATATGGTCTAAAGGAGAATTTTATTAGTTTTAAAATGATATCATGACCCCATTTTCTTTAAAAAAAATGCCTTTCTTTTTCCCCTACCTTCGTTCTGCTCCCTAAACATATAAGATATATAAATATATTATATATTATCAAAAAATTATTTGTGCTCCTATTTCAAGTTGATATCTTAAGCTCTTCAAAAGTTTGTACTTTTAACATGCTCTGTATAATTTTTTTTTCTTTGAATAGATTATTCTATAACCCAGTAATATATATTTATTAATATAAGAATTTTAGCTGTTTTTTAGATCATTAGATAATGTTAAATACAAAAAACAGTATTTTTAGAAATTTCTAATAATTTTCATTTGTTTTTGTTACCAACTTATGAAAAAAAAAATCCCTAAACTGTTTTACAATTAAGAAGTCTCTTAGAAATTCTGCTTAAAATATTGAAATATGTGTAGAAACAATAAGTTGAAAAACAACATAAATAAAAATTTTACATGCTACGTGAGTCTTTTATTTATTTTTTTTTCCTATTTATTTTATTTTTATCTTTTCATTTTTGCAGTTTTATTAGGTAATAAACATGACAAGTTAACATTGCGTTGTGAATTCCAAACGAATGTAAGACATATACTATGTAAATTTACTAAAATTTACATAAAAACGACAAACACCCATGTTTATTCCGTTTTGGAGCGTTTATACTTGTCGGAATAATTAAACGCAAAACCCGAGGACCATTTTTAAGCTTGCACCATTAAAACTTCGGCACGTTGAGATACATTATTCCTCTTATTTTGGCAAATATTTCCAAAATAGCTATGTGGTGCTATAGGAGACCATTAAACATAAAATTTTCAAACAAGTTACAAACGAGAGCGTATTGGAGAAAGTCCCTTTGGGGACTAGTGGTCCCATACTGATACCACCTTTTAATGATTTTTTATGAATGTTGTAGCTTGGTGGTAACAAATGGGTAACCAGTGAGTAACGTTATCATGTAGCCTGTGATGCCAACTATTGAATAAAATATAGTTTCTATCTTGAAACGTCACTTAATCGGCAGAACACGGTACCCCTCAATATTATTAAGTTACAAAAAAATGTGCCCAAAATCTAACATCGGATCCTAGTAGTGGAAGGTCTGAACATTAAATAACCACTTTCAGTAAAATCCCAACCGTAGCGCTTTTGGAGAAAAGGCTTAACATCTCTTCAGGAAGATTCAAGCTTCGTACCATTTATTTTTAGAAATGAGTTTGCTTTAATCTTATATAATTTTTGCTGCAGAAATCGAATCCACTTGTAAAATTTTGCTAACTATTTGCATTTTCTATAAAAACGCAATTACTTATGCATTTAATGCTATTTTAGAACAACCATATTAAAACAGTCTTTTAGTCTAACGGTTTTCTAGCAAGCTAAGAATAAAGCTTTATTCTTATACTTTAAAATTGTAAAATTATAAAACATAATATATTTATGTTTTGTACCTGCTGACCCATTTATAAAAAGATATTTAGAGATGCTTAACCCTAAATGTGTAGACTAGTGTTATTAGAAATGTTATTTTTTCTGACAGCGGTTCTCAATAAGTTATCAGTTCTTATTAAGGTTTTATAAAAAAACGTTATGTTTAAACTAAGGAAAAATGCTATTTTTACATTGTTTAAAAATAATTATGTTGCTTTATAATTTTAATTTCTAAGTGTTTTTTTATTTTATGAACTGGATCTATAATTAAATTTCAAAACAATTTGTATTTGATTTTAATTATTTTTACTGAACTATGGCAAGGTGAACTGAGGGCTATGTTTTTTATATATTTGTATTTATGCATGCATATTTATTTAGTACCTTCTATAGCCTAAACTACTGGGTCGATTTTAACGACAGGCAAAAATCAAAAGAATTATCACGCAAGTGATATAGGCGATATCAGGGCCGTGCGCAGGATTTGCTAATGGGGGGGGGTTTATTAAATTTTTCAATCTTCAATAAAAGAACGTAAAAATGCCCCAGCGCCGCAGGCGAAATTTATTACAAATTTAATGGTCTATTTTAATTTTAAATTAGTCTTTAAAATTTAAATTAATTAAATTTAAAACTTTAAGAAAATGCAGGAATAAAAAGTACGAACAGTTTCTTTGCTGCAGATTTGGTTGAACACATTTTACAAACAAAGTTCACATATTCCTTCCAATTTAAGAAGAATAAGTCTGACTAAACGAAATTTTACCACAAAAAGTATTTTTGTACTTTTAGTAAAGTATAATGTATTAAATTTTGGTTTTGGGACCGCTGCATTTAATCTCCACGATTCTGCTAAATTTGACACTATAATCAAAATTTGACGGATAGCACAGTCTACAAAGTTAAGCATAAATATCTGAAACTATGGTTTAATTAAAGGGTCTGAAAGTGCAATATATACACATATTATGCTTTGAACTTTTACGATTTTAAAGAAGAAGCGTAAAGCTGAATTTTAGGCTCGCCAAAAGAGCGTTAGGTTAAAAAACTATTTTAATATGGTTGTTTTAAAATGGCATTAAATGCAGAAGTAATTGCGTTTTTCTAGAAAACGAAAAGAGTTAGCTAAATTTTTCAATGGCTTTCGAATTCTGCAGCAAAAATTATATAAGATTAAAGCAAACTCATTTCTAAAAGTAAATGTTACGAAGCGTGAATCCTCCTGAAGAGATGTTAAGCTTTTTCTCGAAAAGCGCTACGGTTGGGATTTTACTGAAAGTGGTTATTTAATGTCCGGACCTTCCACTACTAGGATCCGTTGTTAGATTTTGGGCACATTTTTTTTAACTTAATAATATTGAGGGGTACCGTGAGAAACCGACACTAAAAAATCACAGTGAGTGCACACTTTCTGCTGCAAGTTTGTTTATTCATATTTTTGATATTTTTAGTGTAAAATGACCAAAAAGCGAATAATATTTATAAAAATAGAATAAATTTATCCTATTCAGTGTCTTTTTTAAAATAGTATATAACCTCGGTTGGGATTAACTCATCTATTTTATAATTTTGCTAAATAATATATAGCTTATTTCCTAATATGATAAAAAAAACTAACATATTATGTTAGTCCGTTTTTTTTTTAATTAATTGGACCTTTTTTTATACTCACTACGCTCGCCACAAATAAGTGGGACAAGAAGTTAACAACGAATTCTATATTTTTTATATTCTAACGATTTAAATTTGACTCTTAAGGATAGGTTAAATTATTCTTGACAGTAATTTTGACAAAAAGAAAAAGTAAGGCGTACATGACATTTTCAAGGTATACCTTGTATACTATATTAAGGTATATAAGGTATACTATTTGAGGTTATGTATAAAAACCGTTAGTTGTTGAAGTTTTCTGTTGCACAAACCAACGATAATTTACTAATTGCTATTGAAATCACTACATGTAGCGTATTATATCCTGTAATATTTATTTTTATCTTATTATTTTATCAAAACTAAAATATAAACTAAACATTTTTTAACTTAATAATATTTTGACTTTAGCATTTTGGGAAAGGACTGTATTTTTTCTGTAAAAGCTTCTCTATGCGTCTATACAGTTGGGCATTTTGCAATATGTGTTTCTTCCTCCATTTATTGTCCTTATTCTTCTTCCTCTTTATACCTGGCCAATGAACCAAAAATGCGCCGTCCAAAATTATGAATTGGTAGCCCAGTAAACACATTTCGAATACCTGAAAAAAGTATAATGTGGAGACTCAAGTCTAAACAGATCTATAATATAAATGTTATATTTTATAATATAATATATTATATTATATTATTTATAATTTAGGGTTATTTGTGATAAACACTCGGAAATGAAGCAAATAAAAACTTTATTGCATTACATAATCATGCCAATCATGTTTCTTCAGGGCTAAAAAGACATAAAAATTATAAAACTTTTTGGACATAACTTGGACATTATAAACTGATTTTTTGAAAAAAAATGTATATAATAAACAAAAATAAAAGAAATTAATAAACTTATATCTTTTTAAGTTTAGTCATGAAGGTAATCGAGTGCATATAGTGCAGAGTGGAGTTTTTTGGGAGTAGAATTACTGAGGAGTAGCAATGGTATAGTTCTCCGCATGAAAGAAAGTCTCCTACCAACGGGGGAGGAATCATTCGCGGGCTCTTCTTTCCGTCAAGATCGTGCGTGCGTGCTTGCATACACATTCCAAATATATTTCCTCCAGTATCCACAGATCCGTGGGTCAATCTATGAGATGTTATGCTGTTGTAGTGTAGAGATATTAAGGAGTAGATATGTTTGAGAGTAGGAAAATTAAAAGCAGCAATGTTTGTTTGCCAATAATGTAATACATAACGCAGCACCATGTGGGGTGGGGTGCAGCAACGAGGTGGGTCTATAGAGCGTTTTTTTGTCTAGTTTTAGACCTATTAATCCGACTATCGCCAGTCAGTTCTTTATGGGAAGAAAAATTTTTAACTTACCTGAGGCATTTTATCTTGAAGACCTTCCCAAGTTAAAACTTCATTGTAAAAAGGCTCGTTTTTGGTACCAATAAATATGGGTTCCCATCTATTATAAGGGACTTCTCTCTTAACAGTTAAAAATGGCTGAAACATTACATTACATTACATGTTTGTTTAACCTCGTACTATTCTACTTAATTAAGGATCCCCTGGGCCAGTAGTAGAGGGAACCACCGGCTTATACTGACTTTCGAACCAGTTTTTATAGGAAGTGTCCGATTCACTTACGCCTTCGCCGAATTTTAGTTATTAATTAACTGAAAAAGGCAAATCGGTGCCAGTGAGAATCTAACTCACGCCATGGCGCGCCAGTTGGCTAGTAGATTTGTCATGTACAGACGAGATAGACCACTACACCAATCCTTCAACACAGACACACAAAAAGTAAAGTGTGCGGAGCCAAAAAAGCGACCTATAGTAGTAGTAGTAGTATTGATCTAGCATGGTCGAAATCTGCATTTTTTGGAATTTTCTGTTTACCAGTTTTTTTTATTCGAGTTTAATTTTTTAATTTAGGTCAAATTATTCCAACTAGGCTACCAAAAATCGAAAGTCGTTTTCTTGTAAAATTAATTTTTTCTATAAATTCAGTGTTTTTCAAAGAAAGAAAAAAAAAATTCAACGTAAGAATCCGTTTGGCCATTCACTAGAATCATTGACTAAGTATTCTCCTCTTTAACCAATGCTAGAATAGTGTTGAGCATGTTGTAACATTAAGCTGTCATTGTTAATAACTTTTGCAAAAATTTTCGATCAAAACCTGTGAAAATCTTTTTAAAAATAAAAGCTATTAAAAAGATCATTTTACAGCAAAAAAAAGACTTTCGATTATTGGTGGTCTGCTTCCCTAACAGTACAAATGTTCTAAGAATATTCTTAGATATTTTTAAGAATATTTTTTCCTTCTTAGAATATTCTTAGAAACCAAGTGTGCTATTAGGGTTGGCATAATTTAACCTAAAATAAAAAAAAAACTGGTAAGGAGGAAAGTCCAATCAATGCAGTCCAGGATAAGTACAGTTCTTTAACTGACTGCTGTAAGTATATGGATCGCGCAGCCGTAGAGTTCACGTGAATGATACCATTTTCAAGCAGAATCAATTAAGCTACAAAGGAGGATGTTGGCGATTTTTGGCCTCGCTGCGAAACTTTTCTGAGACTTATACAATCATTGTTTGGTTTGGTAATATAAATGTTTGTTTTTTTTGTCGGGTGTTTTGGCACCTAGGCAATAAACTTCTTTTGCCATATTTCCTACACCATTTTAAATTTTGGTGCGGATCCACACATGTGTTGATCCGTACCCAATAAGTCATCACAAGAAACCTGTATGCTAAATTTTATCAAAAATCGGAATGACGCGGGATTGGTTTTTTCACAGTTTTAATTCATATTCGTAATCAGGGGTATTAAAAATAGTCGTATGCAGAAATTCACATTTTTGACCGACTTTTGGTTTTCCAAGTTTACTGTGCATTCTAACAATGTTTCCTTCACTTAGGGGAAAAATAATTTTATAACGGTTACAAAAGTTCAGCAGCCAGGACAAAATTCGCCGTTTCTCGACATCCTCCTTTTGAGTACGTTTGTTCTTATTTCAAAATAGCTATTTTTGGACTAGTACTGTTCTTCAAATATCCTTGTATTCAGTTTTAAAAAAACCTAAACCTTAGTATTTAAAATACGAAAAATAATTAAAAATAGTACTAATATTAATTTATTGGTAACAAGTACTAATTAAAGTTAAAACAAGTGATTAAGCTTGATAAAATTAGTTAAATATGTTTTTATACTGTATTGCTTTCCCATTTTGAAAATTTTAAAAATTTCGGGAAATCCTTGTATTAGTGCAAATTTCTTTAAATTTATTTTGCGCATTTTAGGGGTAGGGTAGTTTTCCTGAAAATTGGTATATTGAGGTTTTTGAGGTTGCTGAAAGTGAATTTGATAATAAAAAAAAATCTCTTTTTTGAAAATTGACATAAAGGGGGTTTTGAGGTCGCTAAGACTGAATCTAATTTTTTTCTAAATCTACCCTCTGAGGGGCGGGAGGTAGTTTTTTTGAAAATTGGTATATTGGGGTATAAAAGGTTGCTAAAAGTGAATCTGATAATAAAAAATATATTTCAAGCCCAGATGTGAAAAATCGGAAAGCTTTTTTACTGGGCAGTGTATTTTTATACTTACTATCCAACAAAAGTAAAACAAATACTTCATATTACACTTATTTTGTAAACATTGTTTTTTTACCTTTATTTCATCTTCTGGGTTAGTCTCCAACCACGTATTAATGGCGGGAAACTTTTGGCAATGGGAGCAAACATATCTGTGAAAATACACTGCTCTTTGGCTATTGACTAATCTCATCAGTTCACTTTTATTCCTTGGAATACTAACATAATTCTCAACCTCAAAAATAGGCAGTACAAAAACTCTATTGCTATAACCTGTAATAAAAAAAGGGTTGAACAAAAATCTGATCATATCAGATCAGATCAGATCAGATCGTATCAGATTCTTGATGAAACTGTGCAGAGTGCAGTACCATGAGACAAAATATGAAAATATGTTTAATTTTTAAAGTGGTTCAATTTTAGGAACGAGCAGAACATGGCAAAACTTATAAAAACTTATACAGGTCGTGAAAAAACTTAAATAAACTTTTCAAAGGACCCTGTACATTTACTGAGGTAAATAAATTTTCGCAGATTTGGCTGAAATATTAATTTATTTTATATGATGTATAATGAAAATTATTTTCAATATATATAGAATAATAAAACCTAATTACATAAAAATTAAATATAAAATTAACAATATAGTAAATAATAATATTAAATATTAAAGATTTAAGGGAGGAATCACTAATTTCTAGTTTTTTCTCTAAAAGCTCTTCGATTGAATAAAATGGATTGAAACTGAAAAATGTTTTAATTTTTTTTTTATTTATTTATTTAGGGCTTTAATATATGGCGGTAATTTATTAAATAAAATGGGACCATACTAATTATTGCAGATTTTGCTAGACTCAAGTCGGAGAAATTTTAATCTCAACTTCTGCATGCTCCGCATATTGTTATCTTCATATGTTGAATAAGTGGCAAGTCTACATCTAGTCATACATATAGATTCATGTATATCTAAGTAAACTCGGAAAAGTTAGAAGTTCTAAAGATTTAAATTTATCTCTTACATATCTCTTGATATATTATAGTCCTTATTTTCCTAAAAAAACTGTACAATTTTGGTACAAATCCCAGTTTTGTTTAGGAAATTAAGGACTATAATATACCAACATTTTAGCCAAACCGCTAAAAGACATTCTCCTATAGATTTTTTTTTTTAGGTTTTGATGTAGGGGTGACCGGGGCTAGTTGTCGCAGGGGTAAGTGCTTATATCTTAAAAAGTAAAATATTTTTCTGCGCCAAACCAAGATTAACCGCTGTGTTACAACAGTGCCAATTATCATTTGTAAACTTAAATGCAATAAATTAAAAGAACATCCAGATAAACCAAAAAATGTAAAAATTAAAGAGCCCAGTAATTTTTTTGTGGTAAATATTTTTTCTTATTGTTACTGATTTAAATCATTAAGATAAGAGAATTTTATGTATAATAATAGTTTAAGGTGTATATTATTTGTTGATATTGTCATTTAGGAGTGTTTATTCGTTAATTAGAAAGTACTTGATACATAACGTAAAATTGACCACTGGGGCTAGTTGTCGCATTTGGTTTGGGGCTAGTTGTCGCATGATCTGGATATATGTTCATGGTATAACATTTCCTTTTTGGCATTCTTTTATTCAAAACTGTCTAAAAAAGTGAAACTTTGTCGAATAGCAAATAAATTCGTTTATTAAATTATATTAAATTAAAAAAAATCAAAAAAATATTATTTAATTATAAAGTTGGAAATTTTGGCACAAAAGTAAAAAGTTAGATAACAATCAGCTTGTGGGGAGGCACATGTCTTATTAGTTATTTATAATTTTTATAAATGCCTTTATATTTCTTCAAAAAAATATACTCGAAGTGCCTCGACAACGTTGTCGCAATTTTTAAGACTTCACAAAAAAAACATAACTCTAATACCCTATAAATTTTTCCATGTTTTTTCTTTAAATAATGTTACTGAAACATGCAGCTAAAATTACTATTAGGTCAATTAAAAAAAAATACAAAAATAAAGGAAAAAACTGATTTTGAATGAAAAGTGCGACAATTAGCCCCGGTCACCCCTACAGTGCCCGTGCATCCTTAAAATTTTGGATTGTAGCATTTTATTGTCTAATTTTTAATCATCGCACTATAATAGGCCTAATTAAAGTTGGATCACATGTAAAAGGTAGTTTCTATATCTCAAATGGTTTTCGAGTTATTGAATAAAAACAGAATTTTTTGAGCTTTATTGAAGGGGCTTGTTTTTTGGATTTATAGGACCTTTTATTCATATTTTTTATGTAAAATAATCGTTTAAAACTATTGGTGTTAGTTCTGAGACTGCCTGCATCTAAAAACTTAAATGCAGCCTATCACTTGGTATTTGTTGTATACCAGACACTTATACGTATTCTGTAATCGACGAGTATGTGTTTAACATTGCGGCAAATGTTTATGGGATATGTATACTTATTATCATATTTTGAAGGTATGTAACAACGATGAAGGGTTATCCTTAAAAATTGGAGGGCTTATTTACGATTCTCTTTCAAACACGAAGAACTTCTTAAATCTGGCGCCCGAGCAAACCGTACCAGTTTTCCTATTTTCCGTATTTTCCGCTAATCGAAGCCAAAAGTGTTCTAAATATAAATGGTGACCTACCTGGAATATCAAACCTAAATTTATGTACCATTTTTAAAAACTTATATGCTAATCTATCACTCGGTATTAGTTGTATATCAGACACCAACACGTATTCTGTAGTCGATGTGACAAATATCTGGCAATATTTCAGCATACTTTTATGTGATGTATACTTTTTGTCATATTTTGAAGCTATATATATTTAACAACTTTTTGACGATGAAGGATTATCCTTAAAAATTGGAGGGCTTATTTACGATTCCCTTTCAAACACAAAGAGGAAACTTCTTAAATCTGGCGCCCGAGCAAACCGAACCAATTTTCCTATTTTCCGTAGTTTTCGGTAATCGGCGGCAAAACTGTTCTAAATATAAATGGTGACCTACCTGGAATATCAAACCTAAATTTATCTACCATTTTTAAAAACTTAGATGCTAATCTATCACTTGGTATTAGTTGTATATCAGACACCAATACGTATTCTGTAGTCGAAGAGTATCTGGCAACATTTCGGCATACGTTTATCGGATATGTATACTTATTGTCATATTTTGAAGCTATAGATATGTAACAACTTTTTGGCGACGAAAGATTATCCTTAAAAATTGGAGGGCTATCTATGGGATAAATTAAATTTAACGATATTTTTGACATTTCCGGAAGGCAGTGGCATAGACGGTACATTACATCCATAACCTGGTAAGCATTTTCTGAGGGTGTGAAGGCAGCTATGCTTATTGGTCCATCCCATGTTCTAAAAAAAAAGTAAGTTCACTAATAAAAAGGTTTTAGAAAAAAAAAACAGAAATTTCACCTGCCCACAAAAAAAAAAGTCTATATATACTATACTAAACTATATTTTTTACGTATTTATGTGTGATGAAAACGTATCTGATAGTGAAAAAGCTTTTCAATATTGGCAAAAAATATTTTTTGTTCTGGAAGTACAAAAGTGAACCTATGACTTAAAGGATCCTAGAGGTTATAAAAGTTCAATTTTTCAAGTGACAATAAAATATATAGAACTTGTCAGGCCAGTCAACCAAAAAAATATTGTTTGACTACTTAAAATATAACTTACTTATTAAAGCAACGTCGCGACGGCGGGACCTTTTAGAAAATTGTTTATAGAATATTGTTTTTGAGGAAAACGGTTGAAAATGCAAAAAAAAACTATTTTTTGGGCATTAATTTAAATTGGTAGAAACATTGCTCCTTCAGTTAAAACAATGATCATTGAAGGGTAATAACCATACGTCGGGGATAAGCGAGCTGTTTTTCGTTCATGACCGGATCATCAATTAAGAAGTATCGAAAATTTAAATTGCATAATTTAATTTATAAAAATTTCGCATTTTTTTTTAAATATCGTTGAATTAAGAAAAAATGGGATTCTGGGCCACCCTATTATTTTACACATGATAGGACCCCGACGATCATTCATTTTTCAATTCGGGGGAGGAGGTCGCTTTGGCCCACTACTCTCCTAACTTGTTACGTAAATAACTATTTAGTTAGTGCTTATTTTCCATCCGTTGCCATGACAGTGGTCGGAAAGTTACAGTCAGCTGATTTTACATATCTGCTGTCAGAAAACAAGTGAAAGTCACACAGAAAACGTCAAATTAATAAAAGTAATTTTAACATAATTTTTGCCTTTTTTATGTTTTGGTGTTGTAGGAAAAATAGTATACGCACCTTAACGCAAATCTATTTCAGTGCACTTCGTGTGCTTTTTTTAATCGGCTCGGCCTTGTAAAAGAATAGGCGCACTCGTCCACTGAAAACTAGGTTCGCATACTCGGTAAGTAATATACTATTACTTACCTAGCCAACTCCGGAACGTAGTTCACAAAATCTGAAGTCATGTGAGTGGCGTAAGTAACTTCTGGTAAATTTCCATTATGACCCTCAATCACATTATAAATAATCTTATAATTGCTTTTGTCGCCAAGTTCTGGTGTATTTTCCACAAAGGTTTCATATTTTATTTCATATGGGAAATTGTAGTTGAATTTACAATAACTTATATTACTGGGATGTAGATACTTTTCATTTAAGAAACTTCCAGGATGGTTTTTTATGCTAAGGCCTCTATCGTATCGAGCATACTGTTTTGATTTTAAAGATAAGTTTGATCGGTTCAAATAAACAACAGATACTATAATGCATGTAAAAACTAATGTCAGTAGCAAAAATTTTTTTAGTTTTAGTTTAATGTTTACCATTTTATTTAGTCCTAAAAATAACAAGTTGTATTAGACTGGTTATACCGGATCACAAAAAGAAAATCACTCTTAACTAGACTATAATTTTGAAAACTATCTGGTAAAATGATTTCAGTAAAATCTAGTTCAATTTTGAATATGTTATAGTTCTCGAGTTAGAATCTTTTTTTTTGTAAAATTATAACTATTACTACGAAGTTGAGCGTTTATAGAACGATTTTAAGGGCCACTGTAATGTATGGTTTCGAAGCATAGTTAATGAGTGGAAAGCAGAAAGCAAAGTTATTAATATGGGGGATTTTTGGTGGTGAGACATCCAAACCAAAAATTTTATGCCTCCTGCCAAACTCAGTTATAATGAGCATTAATCGGAATAAATTCAGTTATGACTCATCAACGTTGAAAATAAACACAAAAACATAGGCTTACGGAATAATTTTGCCGAATTATAAGGGAAATTTTTATAAAGGTCACTAAATCGAAACATTTGACGACTAATTTTTTACACAAAACAATATTGAATATACATATTAACTATAAATATGTAAATATATCGGTGTTTTTCGAAGAAAATAAAAATGTAAATATTTAAAACCTCGCGTCAACGATAGAATCGACGCGGCGCCTATTCGAGCACTGGAAATTTGCCGATGACTGATAATGAGGTACCTTTGAGGAAGAAAATGTTGAAGTATACTGCCCTCCTAAAGAGGAACGCGGCTTGTACACCTGACACATACGGTTTTCGAGCTTAGTAATATTTTACTACAAAGAATAACGGCAAGTACACTGAAGAAGTTACCTGCCGCATTCTTTCTATGTAAAAGTTTGGCATGGATTTTAATTTTTTAATAAACGAAATAATATCTAAACTAACTATATTTATGCTTTTTGGTATTTAAAAAATCTGTTAATTTATGGTATCTATATTTAAAATACAATTTAATTGAAAGTATAATTATTTTGTGCGTGCAAGTGAATTTTTGAAGTAAATTATAACATCAAATATTTGTTATGATATTTTGTAACAATATAAATTTTTGATACGTTATATTATAACAAGCCGTAAAGATATGTAGTGCTACGCATTCCATTATATACTATTCACAGTAAATGGTATATTGCATTTTCCCAAATACTTTTTTTATATTATTATTTAATTATATTTAAACAGATATATCTACTAGTAGATACTATAGTAGTACCTATACTATTAAACAATAGTATTAAACAATAATAGTATAATATTAAACAATAATTTTTGTTTATTTTTTTTATTTGTTGATTGATCAATATTTTATAATAATATTAATTTTGTCTTCTTATAAGAAATGTATATTTCTTTAAAAACAATAAATGTATCTATCTATTAATTTTGTCTGACTGCCACTAAAATACCCATAAATTTGCTTTCTTTTGTATTTGCTTTATCCTGTTTCTCTTTTCAAAACAAAATTTCACATAGAAAGAACGCGGTAAGTAGCATCTTCGATGCACTTACCGCAGATTTCCTTAGGATTGGTACATACCGTTATTCTCCGTAGTAAAATAATACTAAGCTCGAAAACCGTATGTGTTAGGTGTACATGCCGCGATCCTCTTTAGGAGAACAGTATAGGACTGTATTTTTAGATTGAATTTTATGCTAAATTAATGGAGAGCCCCTAGAATAAGCAAAAGCTTTGGGGCTCTCCATGCTGCTGTTATACAGCAGCTGTATAATCATTAAAATAAATAAATAGATAAATTGTGACAGAGTGGTCACCCTGTACATATTGAGTATTTATATTTTTATTTTTATGGTTATTGAATGTGACATAGCATTGTTCTTAACGGGCGGTTTGCTGTTTGTTTTTACAGATGCTAATATTATTAGTATTTGGGAAGCTTGCATTTTGTGTAATTGAGGCGTTTACATAAAAAGGGTGTACATTTTTATTAACTAATTAATTGGTTAATTCGGTTTTCTTAATTAATAAATATGGGAATATCTTTAATGATGTTGTTTTAGATACTGGCAATAGTTAGGGATTGTTTGTAAAAATGGTTTTTTCTACTTCGAAGCAATGTCATGAAAATCAATATCAATCAATATGTAGAAGTAGTTTTTTTAATCATTTCTCTTAATTAAATTTAAATTCATTTTCAGTAATTTAAAGTAATTTTTCAATTAATATTATTTTTATAATAATATAACTTTTTGGCAGAAAACTCCTCAGATATTTTTCGTTAATAGTTTTATGACTGGTATATCGGCATCTTTGGGAAGGGAAGTTTTGCCTGTGTTTAGTTATGGTCAAAAAAGGGGATTCGGAAATATGTAGTCGTCAAGTAAAGTTGGGTCTTAGGGAAGTTGTAGAATTAACGTAATATGTGAAAATTTAAAGTCGCGAGTATAGAAATATCTGAAGGGTAAAGATACTATGTTAAGCTTAACTTAACTTTCAAATTAAAATATTTTGTTGTTTTTTATTTGTTTTTAACTTTTCATTTTTCTTTCATTAAATTCTTTTCATTGTTGTTTAATCCTTTTGTTTTATTGGCAAGATATATTTTAATTAATTTAAAATATATTTGAAGTTTTTTACCTTTCACATTTCTATATAAAGTTAGTGATATTGCAAGACATCGAAGAAACATCTAAGAAAGTCAGATAAGTATTAAGTAGTAATTAGATTCTTATATTATCATTTGTAATCATATGATATATGATAATGTAGTAATATTATGTAATATTATTACTGGTGGCACGCTACCCAAATAGCAAATATACAGCTATTTGTATTTGATACGCCTCCAAATAATAGTGTGAGGTTCTAAATTAATGTCTTAGATAATTAATATTTTTGGCTTTAATTGGGACCAGCACCCTATTACAAAATAAATTTGTATTGTTTAATTTCTTACATTGTTAAAGTTTTAAAGAAAAACAAGCCGTGAAGATATGTAATGCTACGCATTCCATTATATACTATTCACTGTGGATGGTATATTGCATTTTCCCAAATAAAGAACAATTTTTTTTTGAAAAAAAAAATATTTTTTTGAATTTTTTTTTTTTAATTGTTAATTTGTATAAACAAACGGCTATCGTCAAAAGACCATCAGGAGGGACAAAAAGGCAAAAACTTACTTTATCCAGATTAAAATATAATTAAATATACTATTTCCATGTAGGAGATAGTTTGGCTACTTGACGTTACTTACTTGAGTACTTTTTGACTGATATACGAGAAATGTTAAAAATATTAAATATCTTATTCTTCAAATATCCACCGATAAAACAGTTTATTTGTGTGTACTAAATATCCGCCATATCCGCCAATTCAATTATTTGGTTGCGACAAATAAGTTTTATTTCTGTCAAATAAGCTATTTTGTTTCCATTAATAAATGATTTTGAAATTAAAATATTTATTTACATGAACTAAATATTTATTTGACTCAAATAAAATTTATTACTCACAACTAAATAATTTAATTGGCCATATCCAAATAAATCTAAATTATCTTTTTTATCAGTGTGGATTTAAGTTGCAAGAATATTAAAGTTGGTTTAAAAAATGAATTTACTACATGGAAAAATAAAAGAATTTTCGAAAATTTGCATTTTCAGTTAAAGTTATGTTTAAAAGTTAAGGTTAATAGCAGCTTAAAAACAAAATCTAGTAAAAAACTTTTGTTTAAGCAAACTTGTAGCTGGTTGGGTCTATATTCAATGCTATATTTTTTTTGATAGCTTTACTAATAACGCGACAAATTATGTTGTTGTATACTTAAATAAACTTTTAGTTAGAAGTCTTAAAATAGAACTTACAAGTATTTCAAAGAACAGTTTCCTCCTCAGCCTGTTTACAAAAATCTTGTACGATCTATTTTCAAAGTTCTATCTACCTGTGCACATAAAATCGGAAATTGAGAAAATATTTCCTTATTTCTTTATTTGTTTTCATTATAATTACCAATTAATAACAAAATAAATAAAATTAAATAAATAAAAACTAACATCACTTTGTGAGTCTAAAAAAACATTTAGCTTAAAAAATTTAAAAAAATCGAACGAAGAAAATATTTGTAGTTTCATATTCTTTATTAAAGCATATAAATAATTATAATTATTTTAATCTGATGATTTATTTTTAAAACCATATAATTTTCCCCCTTTTCCCCCCGTGTAAATATCCCGAACTTAAACAATATTTAGTTCAGAAAACCATTCTTTAAACTTTAAATCTCTATCTTAAAGTATTTTTGAGTTCTTTTCTTACAATGGTGTAAGCAAAGAATTCAAGAACACTTTAGTATAGAGACTTGAATTTTAAACAATGGATTTCTTAAATAAGTATTATTTAAGTTTGGAGCCTTTACACCGGAGTAAAGGGGAAAATATATAGCGAATACCCCAACCCTGTAAAAACGTTCTGGTTAATTCTTATTAAAATTTTCGTATTTGGTCTTATTAAAACTTTATAGAACTTTTAATAAGATTATTAACGAAATTTCTTACCAATGAAGCAGGTTTTTATAAGAATGAACCAGGTTTTAGAAAAAAATTTCATTTTAATTCTTATTAAAATTTTCTTGTTTAATCTTAAGAAGTTTGAATAAGATTTTGAACGAAATTTCTTACCAATAAATCAGGTTTTTATAAGAATGAACCTGGTTCTACAATGGATCAATGGTTTTAAACACACACATTTTTGCTTGTATCTTGAAAACGTGAAGAGATATCAAAAAAATAACGAAACAATCGACCACCCTAGACACAAACCCCCACATAAATCCATTTTCAACAATTGAGGACATCGGAAGTGAGAAGCCTTCACATATCTTGATCCATACCAATCCGATAATGTGTATCGAATTAAGTTATAACGACAGTATTCCAAGAAAGCGACTTTATCCATGTAATAAGTTTTATATACCATAGGAAAACCACAGGAATTTTCGCCTTAAAACTGTTATTGTCAATATGAATCTGCTGTTTATATATTATTGCGAATACCCCAACCCTGTAAAAACGTTCTGGTTAATTCTTATTAAAATTTTCGTATTTGGTCTTATTAAAACTTTATAGAACTTTTAATAAGATTATTAACGAAATTTCTTACCAATGAAGCAGGTTTTTATAAGAATGAACCAGGTTTTAGAAAAAAATTTCATTTTAATTCTTATTAAAATTTTCTTGTTTAATCTTAAGAAGTTTGAATAAGATTTTGAACGAAATTTCTTACCAATAAATCAGGTTTTTATAAGAATGAACCTGGTTCTACAATGGATCAATGGTTTTAAACACACACATTTTTGCTTGTATCTTGAAAACGTGAAGAGATATCAAAAAAATAACGAAACAATCGACCACCCTAGACACAAACCCCCACATAAATCCATTTTCAACAATTGAGGACATCGGAAGTGAGAAGCCTTCACATATCTTGATCCATACCAATCCGATAATGTGTATCGAATTAAGTTATAACGACAGTATTCCAAGAAAGCGACTTTATCCATGTAATAAGTTTTATATACCATAGGAAAACCACAGGAATTTTCGCCTTAAAACTGTTATTGTCAATATGAATCTGCTGTTTATATATTATTGCGAATACCCCAACCCTGTAAAAACGTTCTGGTTAATTCTTATTAAAATTTTCGTATTTGGTCTTATTAAAACTTTATAGAACTTTTAATAAGATTATTAACGAAATTTCTTACCAATGAAGCAGGTTTTTATAAGAATGAACCAGGTTTTAGAAAAAAATTTCATTTTAATTCTTATTAAAATTTTCTTGTTTAATCTTAAGAAGTTTGAATAAGATTTTGAACGAAATTTCTTACCAATAAATCAGGTTTTTATAAGAATGAACCTGGTTCTACAATGGATCAATGGTTTTAAACACACACATTTTTGCTTGTATCTTGAAAACGTGAAGAGATATCAAAAAAATAACGAAACAATCGACCACCCTAGACACAAACCCCCACATAAATCCATTTTCAACAATTGAGGACATCGGAAGTGAGAAGCCTTCACATATCTTGATCCATACCAATCCGATAATGTGTATCGAATTAAGTTATAACGACAGTATTCCAAGAAAGCGACTTTATCCATGTAATAAGTTTTATATACCATAGGAAAACCACAGGAATTTTCGCCTTAAAACTGTTATTGTCAATATGAATCTGCTGTTTATATATTATTGGGAATGCGTTAGAATTTTCTTTTTAAACCTGGTATCTAAATTTAATATCAATTTTCTCATTAAATTTTTTACATTCTAAATTTTCGCCTTAAAACTCTGAAATTAACTTAATATGAACATTCTGTTTATATCTTATTATTACTTCATTGGAATTTTCTTTTTAAGACCTGCTATTTAAATTTATACCAATTTGCTTAATAAATCATTCACATTCTAATTGGTATTTTCTTATTAAAACCTACCCATTATAAGTTAAGTACATTTTCGTATTCAATCTTACAGAAATCTACAGGAATTTTCTTTTATGTAAATTTTCTTAATAAATCTTGTTAAATCCTAATTTATGTTCTCTTAAGTTCTTATTGGTTTTATATTATCTTATAAGATTTTATAAGAATTAACCAGAACGTTTTTACAGGGAAGCCAAACTAAAGTTAAGAGAGGGCAAATTTTTAACTAGTGTCTTATATTTTACATTACATAAATAATTATAAAATATATAGTGAATATAATACCTACTTAAAATTTTATGGCTAGGTAAGGTTTGAAATTGGATTCAGTGGGTATAAAGTTAAATGATGTACCTTTTTAATAAAAAGGAGGTAACATGATTTACATCATGAACAAGAACAATTAGCAACTATGTATTAAAACTAGAAAATATTATGTTAAATTAGTAATTAAAATTATTATTACAGCCAGTTTGGCTGTCATTTTTGAAAGATCACTGATTAGTGCTACCTCTGCTGGTAATTTAACAAAGTAATTAAAGTTTGAGGCACGGATCTGTGGCTAGGGAAAATATCTTTGGTATGTGTGTGCAAGTGGGAGGCCCGTTGTAGGCACGCACAGCTTATAACGCTCTTGACGGAAAGAAGAGAGCGCAAATGATTCCTCCCCCTTGGGTTGGAGACTTTCTTTCATGTGGAGAACTATACATATATTATTTTATTAACTTTTTTAGACAAATACCTATTTATTATTTATGTTGGATGAATATTTAAATTTAATATTTTTAATATGTTTAATATATTTATAAACGTTTTAAAATTGTTAATAATAAATAATAGTTATTTTTTGTTTCATTTTCGTGAAGATGGGCATCTATATGTTCATTGAATTCAAAGATTTCCAGTTTTATTGTGAAAAATAAATTAACAATTGTGAAATAAATAGGCATAATTGTGAATAAAATAGTATACAAACTTCGGGGAACATTTCATTTTTCCTTCGGGAATTAACAGACTGGGGAGCTACGCTTAGTCTTGCTAATTTCCCCTCAGGAAATGAAAAATTTTCCACCTAATCTTGATATCATGCGGCTACTTAATTTTTTATACTGTATTAAAATTTGTTCCCCTATAACTTTTAATTTTTTAATGGATTAAAAAAAAAATGATAAGATTGATCCTTATATTAAAATAATTTTTTTCTAAAAAAAATAGGTTAATCTGACTTTTTCCTTTTTTCGATTTTTTGAAATATTTATCTCCTTCTTTTTTTTTGGTTTGGGAGAATTATTTTTAAAAACTTCATATTAGGAATCCTCCTCTCACAGAACTAGAATTTTTCTAAAAGTTTTGATTCCTTTGAATTATTTGTTCTTGAATTTAACTGATGATAATATACTAACAAAAAACATGACATCAGACGGACTGAAGGACGGACATTTTCAAAATTAATTATTTTTTCATGAAACGCATTTGTATTTAATAATTTTTTGTCTGTGGCGTTTTCTTGGCGATTTGGGTAAATTCAAAACTACGTAATTATACTTTTCTAGTGACATGAAGCGTCATGTAGACTAAAATAATTTTAATGTTTTTTTAGTACTCTAAAATTATATAGTGCTCCTAATATAATCTAAGTATTTATAACTAGTTGAAATCCTACCTTAGAGATTAAAACTTACATTTTAGATATTAATTTTTTAGTTAGTCATTTTTAATTTAGTTACATTGTTTACATTTACTTTATTAAGAATTAAAGAGCTTTTTGTAAACTCGCATGGCCACAGCGAACATTTTGTTAAAGTAAACTGTCGCCGCCTAGCGGCATAAAATCTAAACATATTTTACAGGATATGCTGAAATACAGGACATGAAAAATCAATAAGAGTACAGTCTTGCGTGGGTGTTTCATAAAGTTATCTACACTGTAAAAACTTTCTTACTAAATTGCCCTGAAAATAATTTAAAAAAAAATAAAAACAGGTATCAGTATTTGTAATTATGGCGAAGGCGCACTTACATGCAATACAATAGGATAGTTTCTTGACGACAAAGACCGTCAATATTAGTTTTACAGTGCTATCTCTTTCTATCAGTTTTTAACAGTTTAGCCAACGTAAGAAAGACAAAGTAATCAGAGTAGCCAATATAAGCAATAAAAACAATTTATATTTACCTTTTACCATATTATGCAGTTAAACATATTAGGTAATAATTTGTATTCAGTACTAAAATTGTTGCATTCAGATTACAGGCAAATTGTTTATTAAAAAAGCCATCTATTCACAAAGGCTAGAACAGTTTGGGGAAGTTTTCAATTACCTGGGAAAGTATGCCATTGTTTGCAATCTTTATGCAGTCCAAAAGTCACCCCCTCCTCTTAACTTTCGAACGAGTTTATATATTGACTTTAAATTTAGAACTCTTGAATAAGACAACTTAAACTATCTTTTAGCATTAATTTAATACTTTCAGCTCTTAAAATCTGGACAGGAGGCATGGAGGGGAGGTTTTTTAAATGAAAAGAGGTTTGTACTGTATAATACATCCTTTTAAAGCAAATTAAAATTCTCTATTGGACTATATATTTTTTAATTTTTGAAACAAATTTTTTAAGGTTTTGATTTTGTGCTAAAAAATGCGACTTTTTAAAATTGTTTGTGTAAATTGTTATTTATATTAATTAAAATTAGTTTAAAAGTATAATTTCCATTTTTTCATCATGAAATTAGTAATTTTTAAAAAATTGTTTGATTTTTTTAGAGACACTTAGACGAAAATACCCATTTTTAACCCTATTTTAAACCCAAATAAAGAGTGAAAAAATAAAAAAAAATATGGCTGATTATTTTTTATATGTACTACACATTGTGTAGCCCACCTATGTTAGAGAAAAACCTCAACCGGATTTTTTTCAAAAACGCCCCGTTTCGAAAATATGATTTTTTTAATTTTTTTCGAATTTTTTTAATTTCTCAAAAATGTGACATTGATGTGCAATAACTCAAAAACTATTTAACCTAGAGAACTGCGGTTTTCGCCATTAAAAAATCATATTTTTCTCTATCAAATTTTATCAAATTAGTTTTGACAGTTTTTTGTTTTTCCAAGATGGCGGCGAAAAGTTGTCTGGCCATTTTAAAAAAAAAAACCCAATTTTTTATTTTTAAAAAATTTCAGGATTAACTGAAAAATAGCACTTTTTTGTATTTTTTTGCTAGAACCATCGTATATAATAATATTTTCCTTGTTGAAAATAAATGGTAAAAAACATATGAATCGTAGCATACTACGGGCATAACTATTTGCTTTTGTACACATAGAGCCTCATTTATAGCAAAATTTATTCTTGTATCATAAAATTTTTGTTTTTTTTTTATATTTTCCTTAGATCTATTTAACTTTCTATACATAAAAGAATCTTTAATTAATATTTAAATTAATAATTACGGTTACGGCATAATTAAGCATTCTGAATAAGAATTCCTGATAGAGATCAGTAGAATTTTAAAGAAGTTCGGATGTATTAATTAGTTACATAATATGCAGGTAGTGTTTATCGATACCTAGTTTTAAACTGTTGTAAACAACATTTATCTCAAAACATGTAACTTTGGTCTGTTTTTTCAAGCAAGATAGTAAATTAAATATCGCACAGTAAATATTTTTACAACAGGTTTGAATAGTATATGTTTGTGTATAGAATATAGTTATGTTTTATAAAATAAACTACGCGGTATATTCGCACATCCAATATTCGAACCTGTTTTGAAAATATTCACTGTGCGATTTTCAATTTACTATCTTGCTTGAAGAAACAGACCATAGATCTAGTTTGATTAATTGTGATTGATTGATCGATCAATTCACTGAACTGCGTTGATATAAATCAGCTTACCGGAATATTAACCCTTAATCTGAATTAGTCTGAGAGACTATTTATTTTGAGAGGAAATAAAAAAATATTTAAATAAACTAAATATTATAAACATTGCTAAACTAGTATATGTAAAAATTAATGTCCTTCAAAGTTTAATAAAATGCTAACATAAAGCCCTTTCGGATTACTTACCAAAGTTGCGGTTATGGTTATGTTCGGTAATTACCATTATTACATTGGTTCAAACTGCACCCGAATATCTTATTTACACTGACTAGTAACCATAACCTATTTGTTTATTGTTTTGTCAGAATTTTTATGTCACAGAGTAACCCGTTTATTTAAAATTCTACGGGGCATAAATCCATTAAAAATAACTATCTACATTAAAAAAATCGAAACTATAGGTTTTCTGTGACAAACTTATAAAAAAAAAACAAAAAGAAAAGATTTTATAAAAGAGATATAATAATAACCAAAACGCTATAACAGCACTCAAAGCACGGTAACAGATTTTACTACCAACTGGTTCAACAGCACGTAACCATAGCATTCCGAAATCAAACGGTAAATACCAAACGTATAACCAAAACTTTTGTAACTAAAACGAAAAGTCTTCTAAATAAAATTACATGTAGAAAAATCAGAAAAAAATGTTTGTTAACTATAAGCACTATAAACAATAAAAAATAATGAACCTTTCAGTCTGCTCACGAAGCCAGACCAGTTCAGGGACAAGACTACTGCAGTCGTTAGAAGCTTAAAGTTAGGCACCTAACGTTAGTGCTATAAGGATAACACTCATCTAAATTTTGAAAACCAGGTTCAATAACACTGATCCACAAAAAAAATCTTCTCAAAGGACTAAATCTATTATGCTTTAAGTATTTTTGCGTGCTGAAGTCGAATTTTCAATTTAGAAAACTTTCTACCTCGTAGATTTCGAGTAAATCCCAGTTTTTATTATAGATCGGTTATACGAGCCCAAAAAAGTAAACTTTTACGGATTCAGCCGAGGACAAATTTATTTCGTGGGCTATAGTGTGTGGATTACGAAAATGCTATTTTTGTCCGCCCCCTAAGGGGCTGTTCAAGAATGACGTCAACTATTTTTGACAAATTTTTGACCCTCCCCCCTCCCCCTTCGTCACCTTTCGTCAATTTTTGCCTAGACCCCCCTATAAAATACAAAAAAATGACATCACCTTTTGGCAGACCCCCCCCCCCCCACTGCGCCTATTTTTTTAGATATAGTCCCATTATAATAGGCTTAGTATTTTCTTTTATTTAAAAAAGCGTCTACGGATAAAAAAAATAGGATCTCATTTAAGCAATTATATTTTCCATATACTAGGAACTAAAGATTAAAGAACTATACTATTAAACTATTTTATTTAAAAAAAATATATAAAAATTATAAAAAGTTTAATACGGGTTTAATATATTTTAAAACTTTTAAACCTATAGGTTATAACAATAAATTAACAAATAAAGCAAAATCTTGGGTACAACTTAACTTTGAACAGGCCCTTTAGGCCCAGAGCTCCTGGTGGTTAAATATTATTTGAAGGAATAGGGGAAAAATAATTACAATTTTTTGTAGAGCGACGCCTAAAGTAATGTTTACTCTAGTCTTTTATTTTGTAGTTTTTTATAAAAATTCTAATAAGTACCTATTTTCACTAAAATTGTTTAAAAATACGTACACAATTTTTTAAAGGTGACGTCACAATGAATCTCTCTTAAAAAATGCCTAAGTTATAAGAGATAACCAAAAGCATACATGGTGACAATTTGAAACCGAGCAGCATTTAACATTTCTTTAACTGATAACACTATGAAAATTTGGCGAAGCATGTCAATTTACATATCATGGGGGACAACTTTTGAGCTATTTGTTGTTGTATTGCATTCAACCCCTTTGGTCCCCAGGGCGCCTACCCCTAAAAGCCTAATAAGCTTGCTCACCCTATTTAACAGGAGCCCCTGTTTAGAATTAAGGTATCGATATGACTATTTGCAATACATATATAATAATAATTGCAGTACATACTACTATAATTATTCTGCAAACTATACCTAGATAACTTTTTCTTGCAATATAAACTGGTATATGGTATATTGTTCCTTACATTGAAAAGAAAAAGTATTATTTAGCTAATCATGACATTATACGGTTATGATGAAGACTTTTTTGAAAGAAACACCCTGATAAAAAAGTTAGCTTTAGTGTGGGTGCCCGAAAAGAACACACAAAAATTAGTAAAAGTTTCGTACCTCATTTACGCCTCTATCATATTTCTTTGTTGTTTTTCGTACACCGTAGGACAGACAATTGTCCTAAAAAACATATACCGCGACCTTCTTTTAACTATGATTAATAATAGTCAGCTATACACGCATATGATAGGATTAATTAAATATATAGTTGTTTTAAGAAAACGAAATGATTTAAATGCAATTATGGGTATTTTGCAAGCAAATCAGTTTAAGTATGAGCCTGTAGGACAGTTTCAGCCAGCTAAAAGGTTTAATAGGGAGAAGCAGATTTCTGCTTTCCTTGCCAGCTCTTTCCCTATTCTCTATATAGGTAAGTACCAAGATCAGGGCCTTAGCAAAGTAGATTTGGTGGGGGGTGGGGGATAGGTCAAAAATTACAACTTTTTTTAGCCTGGAGAAAAAAGTTAATGACTAAAAAAGTCCTCACCCCCAAAAAGCATGGTCCGTGATTTTGGATACGACTTTTGTCTGGATCCTATATACTATAGAACTCTAAATTACGTATATTATATTTCGTACGACCTAGTGTACACGAAATAAAGCAAAACTCGTGTTCACTATTCTCGTTACGATATTTTTCTATCGGACGAGTACATAGTGCATATTTGAATGAAATGACAAAGGTGCACACTCATTTATCCAAACGATTACACATAGCTTTTATTTTGACAAAAGTCACTTGACGTTTATAAAATTTTGAAATTTCAAAGTTAAAAACAGGTAATTCTTTAAATTATACCTTTTTATAGATTCTAGACTGTAGATCGAAAGAAAAATGTTGTTCGCAACTCGTTTACGACGAGTCCTCGAATTATTTTTTGACTTCGCTTCACGTCGTCAGAAAAACTTAATTCTCGTGCACTAAGGACTAAAGTCGCTTACTCGTTAGGAAAACTACTGTTTCGTAGGATCTAGTGTACACGAAATAAATAAAAATGCATGTTCACTATATATCCTCGTTTGGATATATTTCTATCGCACGAGTACATAGTGCATATTTGAATGAAATGACAGCTATGCACACTCATTTATCCATAGCTTTCATTTTGACAAAAGTCATTTGCCGTTTATAAAATTTTGAAATATCAAAATTAAACACAGGTAATTATTTAAAATATACATTTTTAAAGAGTCTAGACTGTAGATCGAACGAAAAATGTTGTTCGCAACTCGTTTGCGACAAGTCCTTAGCGCACTCGAATGATTTTTCGACTTCTTCACTAAGGACTAAAGTCGCTTACTCGTTACGAAAACTACTATAATAATGTTTTGACAAATTTTGATTTCAGGTGGTGGATGTTTTTCTCATCTAGATGCTTTAATAGAACTAATAGAAATACTCAAGAAAAAGGATTATTTTGATGGAAATAAAACTTGTCACAATCAGCTGCCATATTTTTATCACTACCTTCCGTTTGGATTTAACACGAATTTGCAATGTCAAGTTGGGTTTTGGTGCATGATTCTATTTATAGGCCATTTTGCGATATATATCGCAAGTAAATAATGTTAAAATAATAAGATTTGCACATGTCAGAGCTTCTCAGTTAAGCAATTTTTTTCCGCCATCTTGAAAAACAAAAATCTATCGAAACTAAATTAATGCTATTTAATAGAAAAAAATATGATTTTTTTATTGGTGAAAACAGAAATCCCCTAGGTTAAATAGTTTTTCAGTTATTGCACGCCAATGTCAAATTTTTGACAAATTTTAAAAATTTTGAGAAAAATTTAAAAAATCATATTTTCGAAACGACGTTTTTGAAAAAAATCCCGTGTAGGTTTTTCTTAGACATCGATGGGCCACACACAAAAAATATCATCACGCGGATATCATCACAATATTATTGTATATCTTACAAATCTATTATCATTAAACGGGCATAAAATAGGACATGCAGACAGTAGTTTTAACCGGTAAACGCGATATTTTCCACGCCTACTGCGAAAAAGTTGGTAAAATTACGTTTTTTGGCCATATTATTGGTTCTAGCAAAGAAATAACACAAAAGTGCATTTTTTGATTTTTTTATCAAAAGTACACATACGTAATTAGTAGTTGATCCTAAAATTTTCAAAAAAATAAAAAATGGGTTTTTGAGGAAAATCGCCTTAAAATTTTACGCCGCCATCTTGAAAAAAACAGAAAACTGTCAAAACTAATTTGATAAAACTTATAGAAAAAAATATGATTCGAAGCCTTTTTTTTAATGGCCTGTAGGTTTTTCTCTAACATTGGTGGGCTACATATAAAAAAATAAAAGCCAAATCCGTGACCCAAGCCCTCAAACCTGCCTGAATCGGCGCGAATATCATCATGGGGAATTGGTCAGTTTGCGGAATATCTAGTCATTTCGCACATTGCCGGATTTTTTACATTGCCGCTAACATATACATATTTTCAATAATATTGATCATGTAATGTACAAATTACATAACATACCTACATATTTTTGAAAAATTTAAATTCATGCTTTTTTTTCTGGTTCAATATATTCTGAAATACTTAACCGATTTTAAAAAATAATTCGTTTTTATCAAAAAATTAAATATGTGACCATAATTAGAATTATACAGGGTGTTCCGTTTCGTTATATTCAAATATTGTATATAGTATAGTCAATTCCAAGACAAAAAAAAACACACAAAAGTGGTAGGTCGATGTTTATTCGTAAGAGAGCTACGACCCTCCATCTGAGAAGTAGTTCCAGAAGTAATTCCAGAGACATTAAATTGTAATGTCTCTGGAACCCCATGAGCTACAGCAACAATTTTTTGCACATACCTTAACATTGATAAAGGCTATATTTTATATAATTTTAAGTTTGGTAATTTTAACCAGGGACGTGCAAAATGGGGTGTGATATCACTTTTTTGCCCCAAAACTTTTTTATCTGTATTTTTTTACACTTTCTTTCGAGAAAATTGCATTTAAAGAGATTTTTTCATGTTCAAAAGTAGGAACCAAGCAAATAGGGCAAATAAAATTTTTAATAATGCAGGACGATTCGACATAAAAAACTATAAAAAAAAGTCCCCATACACAAATGACCACAAATGGGTTTTAAAGGAGCTACGCCCACTTAGGAAGTGTTACTTTTTAAGACCCGGTAGTACTGAATTTTGAACCTAGGTGTATACGAATTTTTGTTATAGTTTTTGATATAGAATCGTCTTGCATTATTAAAAGTTTTATTGGCTCAATTTTTAGTTCCTATTTTTGACGCCCAAAACGTGAAAAAATCTGTTTTACTGCAATATTCTCGAAAACGGTTGGTTCTACGGTGTTACACCAAGAGTACCTTTTTATGTGTTTTTAAATAAAGAATTATATTTTATGTAAAAAAATGTACAGATAAAAAAGTTTGGGGGATAAAAGTGACATCAATTTTTTTTTTTTTTTGAAAAACAAAAAATATTATTTTTATTTTTTTTTGAATTTTTTTTATTTTTTTTTCGTTTTTGATTTTAATGAACCTAGGCCTATAGGGAAAAGTATTATTTTATTGGCAGCAGTATTTTGTATTTCTTGAAAAAAATAGTACATTCCATTCTTTTGGGACATGGATTTAAGCTTAAATCACATTGCATAATATAATATTTAGTAATCCTGCTTAAATCGTATAGCCTTTTTAAAGGATGTATGCTTTAAAAAGGCTATTTAAACACTTAAAGTCTTTAAGTTAAACTTAAGTGTTTATAAATTTAAAGTCTTCTAGCATTTATTTAGATTTAGATTTTCACTTTATTAACTATTTATTTCGGAATATATTTTTGTTTAAGATTATGATACGATGTTTGGAACTATGGTAAACTGTCTAAAAACCCAGTTACTAATACTGGGTGATGCATTTAGGACTATCCGTGGAAGAGTCCAAAATAGACTAAATCTACCAAAAAACTTTGAATCGTTCAGAGACATTGATCATCCCATACTTGAAAAGGAATTGATGCATGAAATGACCCACTGTACCATCCATTTTATGGAATTAATTAAGTAATGTCTACAGAGAAATCCTTACCGTAAAATGGGGCTATTTGGTTTCTGCAGGGTTTTTTGGGTCATTTAAAGTAAAAAATTAGGATTGAACCAATTAGAATAGTAAAGTAATACATTGAATTGTTTGTTTTAATTTTTTTTTTATTTGGCTATATGGTTCTTGACCCAAACGGCCCTAAGCTTTAGACCTTTTTATTTTTAATGTCAAAAGGTATCCGTTAAAATTTCTATTTCAAATTTATAAATATATATAAATTATAACTAATTAATTAATTTACTTATGTAAATTAATTGATTATAATCATAAATAATTATTTACAAATAAACATTTTATAAACATTTATAACCAGTATTAAATATTTTAGCAACATTAAACATTTTCTTGTGGGTATTTTATGCAAATTTTATGAAAAGCATTTTTTGATTTTTCAACGTTTTTTGATGGATTCAAATAGACACTCTAAATATTACAATTGGTTTGGTATGGTTTATTAATAGTCCGGAAGTCCACGCCCTGTATAATTTTACCTCACCGTTGAGACTTTGTATATGTGTTCTTTATGTCCAGTCAAACAACTTTTTAATTAAGAAAGATCTCGGTAGCGGGGCGTTTTTTTGGGACCAATCCTTAACTTTAGGGCGTCTGACAACGGTATTGCCAGAAAATTTTTGTCGGGCAAGGTTACCACTTGATTTTAAATATTTTTATTAAACGATCCTAAAAAAATCAGCTGTGGGGTGCTAAATGTTATGACGTCATACCTAACCTAACATGGTAAAGTTAAAGATAATATTTCGTGTCCGTTCTTTTAAAAACATTGATGTACGTGACTTTAGAAATATAGTAATTTTAACAAAACTTAAAGTAAATTTGTATAGGATTATAACTTCCTATCAATTTTTAACTAAATATTTAGTTACAAACGGATAGGAAGTTAATTTAATTTTTGTTAAAAACACTACAGTTCCAAAGTAACTTACTTTAATATTTAAGGACGGACATTAAATTTTGCATGTTTTTAACAAAAATTAAAGTACAATTGTATAATAATAACTTCCGATTTCATATCCATTTAAATGGATAAAATAACAAATATTTGTGACTGAATATTCAGTTTACTTTTTACAGTGTATCGTAGAAAAAGAATGACACTCTTTTGCTGTTTTCCAAAGTTAGCTAAGTTGGACTTATCACCTTATAATGATTCTTTATTTATAATTATTAGTTAACTATTATTTTTAGAGCGTATAAAGGTATAGAAGAAATTTTCAATTTTGTCATCCTACTCCAAACTTTAGGATCTATATTAATTTTTGCTTCTTGTTTCTACGTAGCTGCTACAGTGAGTATTTAAGATAACATTCATTAAGGTATTTAATTAAAAACGTTTTTTTCGAGACAATTTTTTTTTTTTTTTTAAAAAATTAATCTTTTTGAGGAAAAAAATATTTTTTTTATATTCAACCTTGCAGGAACAGCGCCGACATGACAGAGCTGTTAGTAAAATTCCCGTATTTATTTACTTTAAAATTCTAGTTATTGCAAGCCTCCAGTCGATGAATACTGCCCTTCTTAGTTAAAACCTCCTAACTAACATTTTTGTCATTTTGGCTTATCTGCATATTTATCTATTGTCCAGGTTTTCCACTAGTCAGGGAAAAAAAGGAAGTCAGGAAAAGTCAGGAAAATTGAAATTGAAACCTGGTACTCACGTAATTTGGCCATTTATTCGAAAAATTTACGGAAAATAGCAATGTTAGTTAGGACGTTTTAACTAAGGAGTGCAAAATACCTCGATCAGTGGTGGACGAAAACTATTTTAGGCCCTTGCATCATAAACTAAGTACTAATTTTTAGATTGATATTGGTACACCAACGTTTTTTATTCAACTGATATATTTTATTGCTGCTTTGTCACAATTTGCAGCCTTTTCATGGTTTGGAAATGAGCTTGGTCTTGCAGTAAATATTTTATTTATTTTTTTACTTATACTTAATTCAACTACAGTATACAGTGTGGTCAAGAAATTAGTCCCTCCATAAACTCTGTTATTACCTTGAAACTTTTTGGTGACGTTTACAGAATTGACAAAATTATTCGTGCTAAAAACGCCTCTGTCAGAATTTTTTGTAATATTTCTGCTAAAAGTGCCCATGTCAGAAATATATGTCATCTTGATTTTTCAGGTCAATAGGCACATTTTTTTCTAACTTTTCATTTTAATTAATTATTATTTTTAAAATAAAACAACAAACTAAGGTTGAAATAGTTGAGATAAAAACTTCAAATTTGAAACACGTAAATAAGATAACGTTTTAGTCCAGTCAAATAAGGAACAATTCCCATGTTAAATTGCAATAAATGTACACGGGCTGATATTTTAAAGGGAAGTAGTCGATAGTAACAGAAGACTCCTGTTAGTTTTTCACCGGGTGATTTGTGTAAGGAATGTCCGCTATCTTAAATTTTAGGGGTGAGTGCGGTTATCTCGCTAAATATGCATCTTACGAAAAAAATGCATATAAACAATTTTTGTTTGGATCATTTTTTTATTATATTAATAAAAATTGAGTTATAAATATTCAAAAATGGCAATGTTGGGGGTGAAATTGGTTTTTCGATTTTTCAGTCAAATCATTGCTCGGAGGAAATTAACTCGATTTTTATTAATATATTAAAAAATGACCCAAACAACAATTGTTGGAAATTTTCTCCTAAACAAAATTAGCTATATACAGTTTCATCGTAAGATGCATATTAAGCAACTCACCCCTAAAATTCAAGATAGACGACACCCCTTAGGCAAATCACCCGGTGAAAAACTAACAGGAGTGTTCTGTTTCCATCCACTACTACCCTATAAAATATCAGCCATCATTGCAATTTACATTTATTATTTGACTGGGCTATTGGTGCTGTTGTTGCAACTTAAGTTATGTTTTGTCATATATTTGATATTTTTAGCTTTTTAAAAAGTAGGCAGGGGGCATGGAGGTTTTTTTTTGATAAAATATGGTATAATATCGTATAATATGTTGTTTTCATGTAGGTACATAAAATTCTCTATCCACTCAATAATTTTTATTTTCATTTTTTTAGAGTTTTAAAGATAAAATATTTTTTAAAAAACAAATGAAACAATTTTAATTGTGATAATTAGACTAACTCTTGGATTTCATTGTATAGTGTTCCTAAACAGCAGTTCAGTCTGAAATATAATTTTAAAGTTTGATTGTTTATAGGCTGAAAAAATAGGTATGTCTATATTTAAGTGTGATTGGCAGGCGAGTAGCACTCGTTTTAAAAAGGCCATGCTGATGAATATGATGCGAACACAGAAGAAATTTTATGTTTCTATTGGCAAGTTTGCTCCGTTGACCGTTACTACATTTGTTTCTGTAAGTTTAGTTGTAAAAGTAATAATAGACAACTTGACAAGTAATATTTCCAAATAACACCGATGATCTAAGAATATTCTCTAATTATTCTATTGGGAATATTCTTAGATTAAACTTTTAGAAATGCTATGATTATGCTTAAAACTTGCGCTTAAAATGCATAATCTATGCATACGCATGACATATCCTTATAATTTTCTCATATCATTCTTCTAATGCAAATTCTAAGAAATTTCTGTTAAGAATGTTTTTAGAAATTATGCTAGGCATATTCTAAGAATGTTCTCATATCAGAACAAAACCTTCTATATAGAAGGTTTATTTGAATTTGCCTCTGTTCTGCAATACATTTTTGACATGTTGGAGTTGTAATTCTACAGTAGCCGATAAAAAATTATACATTTAAGAATATTCTTAGAAATTATGCTATGCATATTCTAAGAATGTTCTGATATCAGAACAGAACCTTCTATATAGAATTCTGCAATACATTTTTGATATGCTACAGTAGACGATAAAAAATTATTCATTTAAGAATGTTCTTAGAAATTATGCTATGCATATTCTAAGAATGTTCTGATATCAGAACAGAACCTTCTATATAGAAGGTTTATTTGAATTTTCCGCTGTTCTTAATTTTAATCAACCTAATACTTTAAAATAATGATAGTTTTATTTATCTTTATTTACAGATAATAATATTTATTTTAAATAATTTTATTTTGGTTGGCGTCGTAGGAAAAATATTGTACATAACTTGTAGGACAGTATCTATTTTGAATTTGCGACGTTTCCGCACTCGTCGCTGCTCCTACTAAACATTCGCTCATTCGAAATAAATCACTTTCCGTACACGTTATGTAATATATTATTCGACACACGGATGTGTGGCTATGGGAAATATCTATGACGTCAGTCCAAGTATCTGTAACCTTTACAATTTTACGCCCCATATTTTATACGTATTTTTTGTTTTTAGGTTATTCGTGGATCCTTGTCATACTATGCTGTTTTTAAAAGTGTGGAATAATTTTTTCCTGCAAAAACATGGTTAAAAAGCAGATATTGATTTTTCGGCATTATATACTATAGTTAAGGCACTCAAATTGATCATATTAGCAAGCAAAATAAATACATTAGATGAGTTTTTGCCAGTAACCCGGTTAGAGGCGTGTGTATTTTGAAGAAAATACATATACCCCTAACCCGGTTACTCAAGGTTATCCCTAAAATTTTCACTTATTATAAAGTAAAAATTTGTTTTAACAATATTTTATACCCAACTAAAATTCTTAGGTACACTGAGAGCTCGTTAATAAACGTTTTTGCTTATTTGAAACCCCACAAATGTTTAGTTAACATTCACTGGTTTTTAGAATTACCAGAACTATAACAACCTTAAGTATTACTGTAACAACCAGTGAATGTTAACCAAACTTTCGTGGGGTTCCAAATAAGCAAAATATTTAGTATTTACTACGGTAACGTGCTCTCAGCTAAAGGAAACTGCCAAGCCAGCTGTTTACACCTCAAGTGGCATTTTGTAACAATATAGGGCATTTTTTTGGGAATTAGGGGTGAGTATTTCCACGTCAACTAGCCCCTCGATCCGGAAATCATCTCTCCGATTTTGCTGAAATTTTGCATGTCCCCATAACTTAGTGTTTATATACCCCCATTAATGGCGTTTTGCAAAAAAATCGTTGGTTGCTGGGTCATTTTTTGCCTTTTTCAAAATCGGAAAACAACCATGTAATAAATTCGTAATAACCTAACTTCTATTGAAGGTATAGACTTTAATCGTATTGATTTTTAAAGAGAATCAAATTATGGTCTAGAAAATCCATTTTTTTAACCATTCTGACATTTCCAAGATGGCGGAACGCCATGCCAATTTGGGGAAGTTTATATTTTGTATCCCCAAAATAGCTTATCTTCGATTTTTTTTATTTTTTTACTATTTACTTGTATTTAGTGGTAGTATGTCCCTATAAAATATTTTGACTCAAATAACATATTTGTGGGAGATATGACCCATAATGTGCGACCATACCCTATTTTTTTTTCATTTTAACTACAAAAAATGAGCTGTGAGGAATTTAATGAAGAAACTAAATCCATTGCACAATATTATTAATTTGATTACATATTTAATGATAAGGGTCATCAATAACAATATACAGGGTGTGCCAAAAATATAGGAGCACCCTATACAGGGTGTCCCAGAATGTTTCCAAAATCTCTTAAGGGTAATTAGATCTCGTCAATATATTCATATAACATTTTTGGCTACGGCCCCCCTACTCTGAGATATTTGCCCCCCTAGATGAAATAGAAAAATTATTTTTTTTGGATAACTTTTTTACTTTCTAATATTAATTGACAATTTTTTTTTGAGTTTTTTAAGAAAATTAATGCGCATCGAATGATTTTTACAGAAGTTCCGTAATTATCAGAAAAGTCAGGGGCGGACTTCCGTTATGGTTGCAAACCCCTAAGATTTATAGGGTTACAAATTTTAGACATTTGATTACTTTTTTTACATTTGTGAGTAATTTTGATCAAAAAAGTACTCCACACAAAATTCGATAACATGAAGCGTTTCCGAGAAAAAGGCACCTTAAAAAAATCGTTAAAAAATATTAAATATATAAGGGGTGAATATCTCAAAGGGGGGGAGGGTAGTCAAAAATTTCATATGGACTTTTTATTTCACTTTAATGAGATAAAAACATTTTTAAAATAATATATAGCATTTTTGAAAAATTATAAAAATATTTTTTTACGGTCCTCCTGCCTTTAAATTAAAAAAGTGCCTTTTTCTCGGAAACACTTCATTTTATCGAATTTTTTGTAGAGTAATTTTTTGATTAAAATTACTCACAGAATGTACAAAAGTAATTAAAATTCTAAAATTTGTACCCCTAAAAAAATTTAGGAGTTAGGAACCATAAGGGAAGTCCGCCCCTGACTTTTCTGATAACTTTTAAAACTTCTATTAAAATCATTCAATGCGAATTAATTTTCTTGAACAACTCGAAAAAAAATTGTCAATTAATATTAGAAAGTAAAAAAGTTATCAAAAAAAAAGAATTTTTCTATTTCATCTAGGCGGGCAAATATCTCAGAGTAGGGGGGCCGTAGCCAAAAATTTTATATGAACTTGTGGCATTATTTTGACGAGATCTAATTACCCTTAAGAGATTTTGGAAACATTCTGGGACACCCAGTATAGGGTGCTCCTATATTTTTGGCACACCCTGTATATTGTTAATGATGACCCTTTTCATTAAATAAGTAATCAAATTAATAATATTGTGCAATGGATTTAGTTTCTTCATTAAATCCCTTACAGAGCTCATTTTTTGTAGTTAAAATGAAAAAAAATAGGGTATGGTCGCACATTATGGGTCATATCTCCCACAAATATGTTATTTAAGTCAAAATATTTTATAGGGACATACTACCACTAAATACAAGTAAATAGTAAAAAAATAAAAAAAAATCGAAGATAAGCTATTTTGGGGATACAAAATATAAACTTCCCCGAATTGGCATGGCGGTCCGCCATCTTGGAAATGTCAGAATGGTTAAAAAAAATGGATTTTCTAGACCATAATTTGATTCTCTTTAAAAATCAATACGATTAAAGTCTATATCTTCAATAGAAGTTAAGTTATTACGAATTTATTACATGGTTGTTTTCCGATTTTGAAAAAGGCAAAAAATGACCCCGATTTTTTTGCAAAACGCCATTAATGGGGGTATATAAACACTAAGTTATGGGGACATGCAAAATTTCAGCAAAATCGGAGAGATGAGTTCCGGATCGAGGGGCTAGTTGACGTGGAATTACTCGGGTATATTGTAGCTTTTAGACTAGGGACAAAGAAGAGTAGGTATTTTATGATTTTTAATAAATTTTGTTTGTTTTAATCGAAATTTATTTATTTTTGCCTTAATATATAATATAGGTATTTAAATATTTTTTTTTAAGAATGCTATTCAGTTTTTATGTGTTTTTAAGATATTATAACATTAAGATAACATTAAGTTGATCGTTTTTTTATTTTTAATCTTTTTTTCTGTTCTCGTTGATAACCTAGTAACACTATACTAGATTTTTATTGTTAATTCGTAATTTTTTATTGATTGTTACAGTTTAAATAAAGTTGATCTCATAAGAAATAAACGTTTTTTTATAAACTTTGTAATATACATTAAATTGAATATATTGTATACCTATACTACCCTACTACGCTAGAAAGCAGTAACTCCCTTTGTCGCTTAGCAGCGTTTTCAAAATATTACATCAGAGTTGACGTGAAAAATTCGCTAGGCGACAAATGGGGTTACTGCTTTCTAGCAAACAGAATGAAAAGGCAACATATGTTTGATGTGACTAATCCGACCGGATCCGGATCGGACCGGATTGAAATTGGTGCCGGATTGCAATCCCTAATTTAGACGTATTTTTTCCTAAAATCTTTAGACCGATTTTCCTCTCGACCTATAAGCTTAACTTCATATAAAAATTTAGTCAAAATTCTTTGTATATTAATATTTAAAGAATTTTCAAGAAATAGAATGGGACTTATATAATTTACATATCATACAATAGCAACATCGCTCATTTGGACACTTATTCATTAAAAATGAAATAAATAATTACAGATTAAAAATATCTTTTCAGGTTTTTCATAAAAATCGGTATAATTAGGTAAAAATCCTGGTGTTGAAAATGTTTTCTGTATCTAATTAAAATTGAAGAGTATTTTATAACAAGGCATTATTGCTTTATACCCAGTAAAAAATACGATAAGTTTCCTGTAAAATGATGAATCACATTTTATTATTATGTTCAGTTTTTTTTCTCTTTTTTTTATTGCATGTAAATTATATGTATATCATACAGCAACTTAATGCAGGAATAAATAAATAAACAAAATAAATAAGATAAAAAAAATAAATATCTTAAAGAGCCTAATTTTATAGCAAAATTTTCGTTTATTTTTGGTCATTATAAAAAAGTAATGCGGCTTGTATTAATAATAATTTATAAATTTTTAAAAAATTGAAAGAAAAAAAACCGAAAGAAAATTCCGATTAACGTAACTTTTTCAGGAAAAATTACTTGTATTATAAAGATCAATTCTACCAATTTTGAAAATTATCCCCCTATCAACAAAAAAGTTATTGCATATCTTTAGGGCTTGTTATTGTTATTATGTTATTGTTATTGTATTATGATGTAACAGTATATTTAATTTTACACAACTTCCTATTTTTACAATACCTTTCATTTAAAATTATATAGAAAGTCATATATAGGACAATATCCCATTGGGATATAGACTATATAAAGTTAAAAAAAAAAAGTAAATCTAGTCAGAAATTATATTAAGGGTATTTAAAGAACGAAAGGAAATCAAGAGCCAAAACTAAAGTTTTATTGCTTAAAAATGACTCTGGGTTATAAAGACAATTTTTTTGAGCGTAACTTTCTAATTAAAAAAATAGCATTTGTATGGATACCTGAAAAAAATACACCAATTTTCTTAAAAATAATTTATTCTGTGTATGCACTAATAGTTTTCTTTTTATGCTTGATGTACACAATAGGGGAAATAGTAATTTTTAAAGACGCTGAAAATGATTTTTATTCTCTCGTGATAAATATCGGTATGCTTTTTACACACTTGGCAGGAATGTTTAAATTTTATATTCTTGTGATGAAAACTTCAGCTATGCAAAAAGTTAGTGATATTTTGCATGCCAATAAATTTAAGTATGAACCCTTACACGATTTTCAACCTGCAACAAGATTTAATGAGGAGAAACAAAAATCATCGACTCTTTCTAGTTTTTTGGTAGTCCTTTATATAGGTAAGATAATTGAATCCTTACATGTTAAAAAGGAATCACTAGTTTTAAGATCATTAAAAAAAATTGTCTGAAATATAAATCGCTTACGAAAATTAATTAATTAATTAATAAAATATCGTTTGATTGTACACCCAAAGGTAAGTTATGTGTAGGAGTTTTGCTTTATTTGTAATATTAATAAACAAAAATCGGGCAATTATGTCCTTTTTAAATGGACCATAAAAAAAATTTAAATAAATTTAGAGAAAAATATTTAATAATTATTACCTAATTATTATATAAGTATTTTCGTTTTCGTTTTTATCGTATAAAAACAAGATACACATAATTTATCTTCTTTTTACTTACTTAATCTCGAGCTTAATCTTCAAAGTAAATTTTAAATTTGGCATAAAAAATAGCGGAAAATACTCTACATATAAAGTTTACATAGACATAAAAAAATTGGATTTTTTTTAGCTCTAATTCGCCGTCACTGATCAAATTTTTATTTTAATATCAGTTTTATATTTTTTAAGCTTAAGTTAAGTAAAAACAAGGGGTCCTCACGGGCCACTGCAGGCTAAGGAAGCACCTGGCAACAATGCGGATTCTAGAGAGTCCACTATGCCCAGAGTGCGAATAGGATGAAACATCCTCTCATTACTTGTGTGTCAGATACGACAGGATCAGGTTGCAAATCTTTGGAACTCAAAGACTCAACCAAGAGGAACTAAGAGATCTCCCCTGGGCCAATATCCTTTATTCAAAGGACGGGCAGGTTCAAGGAGGACTCAAATTAGTAAATGGCTGGGATTGCCTGGGGTGACAAAAAGGGCCAGAAATGGCCTAGTTGTCCGGCTTTGGCCAACCCAAAAATTTACTACTACTACTAAGTAAAAACAAGGTAAATTATATGTATCTCGTTTTTATACGATAAAAACGAAAACGAGAAAAAAAGTTAAAAAATCAGTTTTTTATACATATAATTTTCAACTGAATTCAAAAATGTAAAAAATTACAGGGTGTTCTGTTTAAAAAAATATATTTATGCTACTTCCGGCGAAACCGCCATTTTATAGCCAATATAAAATTATATAAATTGTCAAAGTTTTGTTTTTATCTAATGAAGATTAATCTGGATTTTTGGGAACACTGAGAGCTCGTTACCCTAGTAAATACTAAATGTATGGAACCCCACGAAAGTTTAGTTAACTTTCACTGGTTGTTAAAATTACCAGAACCATAACAACGTTAAGTATTACTCTAACAAACAGTGAATTGTAACTAAACTTTTGTGGGGTTCCATATAAGCAAAAACGTTTAGTATTTACTACGGTTACGAGCTCTTAGTGTAGACATAAATAAAACCCACCCGGTATAACAGAGGTGTTATAGAATACGGAAAACCTATAGATACCTACACTGCCCGACTAAGATAAGTTGTCCTATCTGCAAAAATTCACTTTTTGAGATAAGCACACCATTGTATTGCTTTACACTAGCCTACCAAAAAAAAAATGACCTCTCTAAAACCCAAATCCTAAAAATTAGCCTAAGATGTTTCTCCTAAGTGGAAAAAATAAAATTGTCCTAACTAGTCTACTAAACGAATAATTCAGGACTATGACTAAGTTTACAGATCTTAGTAATTTGATTGGACTTTTTAGATAATTTTGTCCTAACTTTCTCAGATATAACAAGTGCATTTAGTATGACAATTTATTTTTTTTTCAAAGGATATCACGTTTTTCTGATTTAAAATAAAGTAGAACCCAACGCCATTTTTATTTAAATATGTTTTCAAAAACTCCAAACAAAAAAAATAAAACTAACCATATCTCAAAACATCTAATTTGCAAATAGGACAACTTGTCTTAGCGGGGCAGTACAGGTTTCCTGAGGATTTCCGTGCTGAAACATTTGAAACAATTTTATAGGTTTCTATAGGGATTAATACGCGTTTCCCTAGTAGGTTTCTGTAGGCCCTTTTTTACAGGGATACCTGCTTGTCGTTTTCGACACAATTAATTATTTAAAAAATAGTTTACTTTTCCCTATAGTAACAGAAAGAAAAGTATTGAGTTAGAATTTTGTATTATTTTTATTGAATTAACATTTTTAAATGCTAACTTCTAAGAAAAAATATTATCACCTATCGGAAAAAAAATAGTGACTATCATAACTCGATAAAATCTTGAACTAAACACGTCAACCATAGCTTTGTATTTCTCTTCCGAAATTTTCTGCTAGGGTAGTTTTTAAAAACAATTAAACGTTATAGGTGTTGGATTATCCATACATATGGTTTCCATTTTAAGGCTAAAAGAATTTAATTATAATAATGACTATTTTGATGGAACTAGAAATTGCAACGATCTGGTGCCATATATGTTTCGATACAATCCATATAGCTTAAACACAAATCTAAGATGTCAAATTTCCTTCGTGTTACTACATATAACTGCAGATCACTTTGCGCTATATTTAGCAGGTAAATATCGGTAAATATACAATCTACTCTTCATCAAAATCCCCAGTATAAATAACTTTATAACTTTTTATTCCTTTAGTAAAAAAACACTAATTTATTTCATTTTGTACTTATTATGAAAAAAATATATGTTGGATAAAACATTTCTTGGATAATATGACATTAATAAACTATTATACAGGGTACAACACATAATATACACATATTACGTTAGTTACATTTAAAATCCCATTAAAAACTTTGTCTAAATGTATTCCCAAGTTTTACTGAATTTTTTAAATTTAAGCTCATGACGGAATTTTTGGTTCAATGACAAATTGCCTAAAAACTCAATTTTTAATACTGGGTGATGCATTTAGGACGATCCGAGAAAGAGTTTTAAAACGATTACATTATCCAAGGAAATTTAAGGCATTAAATGACACTGATTATCCTGAATTGGAAAAACAGCTCTACCTTGAAATGACACACTGTACTTTACATTTGAAGGAATTAATTAGGTACACACGTAGAAAAAATCTAAAAGCCAAAATTAAAGGGTTGACTTTTCATCCAAAAATATGAAATAAAGTTTCCATAAAGGCTGGTTCGGCAATGAGTCCTAAGGGAGCTACGGCCCTTCGAAGACGGACAAATTGAATACAGAACAACAAAAAAAGCACCAATAAAATGTTAATGCTGTAGGGTGATTCCTCACCAAAACACCCAAATTTAATAGTATTATCCATAGGCGTGCCTAGACGGACAAAATATATTAGGCTTAACACATTTTTGCCCCAAACTTTTTTATGTATACATTTTTTGGATTTTTTGTAATAAATACAGATTCCTTCACTAAAAATACATAAAATATGTCATATAGTGTACAGTGTAGTGAGCAACCGTTTAAGAAAAATGCATTTAAGAGGAAGTAGCATTTTGTGCCACTAAAAATGTTACCTTTTAAAAGGCTATAACTCATTTAATTTTTTAAATTTTTTAAATGAAGAATGGCCCTGCAGCATTAAAATTTTATTGGTGCTTTTTTTTCCCATTCAATATTTCCATCTTCGATGGGCCGCAGCTCCCTTAGGGCTCATTTCCCGACCAACCTTTATAGGAACTTTTTTCATATTTTTTAACGTAGAATAAACTAGATTGAATGGGTATAAGATCAGGATTGTTCCAGGTATACCCTACTTTCCTTAGTTTTTTTTATTATTATCATCAGTAGTTTGTTTGGATCTTTAGGAGACAGGCTCAGTGCCTATGGCTCATTGGTCTAAAATAGAATTAGCTTGAATGGATAATTGGGGGAGTGAGACTAGCTCACTGATGCTGGGAATCTATCCTGAATTGGTGGGTACCATTACTGGTTGAGGACGTTTATGATCTTTTTGTGGGTGCTGTGTATTTATTATTATATTGTCTAAAATTTAATTTTTTAGGGCATATGAAGGTTTAGAAGAAATTTTTAATTTTGTTGCTCTGCTTCAGTGTTTAGGATCTGTACTTATTTTTGCATCTTGTATGTTTATTATATCTTCGGTAAGTCAGGAATAAATAATAAATATGTGTTCCTAGTCAACCTATCGTCAGGCTAGTGTTACAAAGTTGTATGTGCAATGCCAAAGTCCAAATGCTATGTTGTCTAGTTAAAAAAAAAAATCTTTTAAATTTTTTTTTATGCCAGAAAAATTTTAACAGATTATTTTTTTCTGTAACAAATATTTTTTTTATTAAGGGGTCTTCCTACCTTCAAAAGTCCCCCCCCCCCCTAGTTACGCCTATGAAATGACCCCTTAAATATTTTTTTTAGGTTTCACTATTTTCACCAGTTTTCTGTTACCAATTGCTGTACTTAATAGCTGCAATACTACAATTTGGAATTTATTCATGGTTTGGAAATGAAATGGGTCTAGCGGTATTTTTTTTATAAATAACACTGGTCAACAAATCCGAAGATTTTTCTGAGATTCTAAACAGGTTTAAACTCATTTTGGATCGCTGAATCCAAATCCGAAGGCCGTTTGTCTCCATCATCCTCAGATTTTTTGACATCATAAAAAAATTAAATTAGGAAAACTGTTTTTTCTGTAATTACAAGAGAAAGCTTTGACATATCACATTAAAATTAAGTTATTTAATTGTCTACTTACCCAAAAATACAATTGTGCGTATGTCAGAGGCGTACGTTTTAAAGGCTTAGCCTTGCTAACTTAAGACCTGATAAAAACTACTTTTGAGACTATTTTTTACTACCTAATTAAGTGCTAGCTTACATATGAGGAGCATTATTTCAAAAGTTAACAAATCCTTAATACGTAACTTTTGAAATAATGCCCCTCATATTATCTACCTTTGTCAAGGCTTGTTTACCTTGACAACCAATAAAGTCAGTGAACTCATTTATTATTGACCGTTGTTAAGCATTTTTTATTGTCGACGGTCAATAATGCAAAAACTTTAAGACTAAAGATCTAGTGTCCCTAGTTTAAACATATCTCTGCAAATTCCACTAACAAAAAAAATAACAAATTACACTTTTAAGAGAGATTTTATGTTGATAATTACCCAGCAAGCATTGGTTCGTTCGCCAAACATTGGCTTGCCAATGTTTAATACATTGGACCAATGTTGGCAAACCCACATTGGGCCTACATAGTAAGGAGACATCAGCCGCCCTAAGGCCGCATACGACAGGCCAATGTTGGCAAAACTACATTAGCCGCCCGAAGGCCAACAAATTTTTTTCCATATTTCTTAGTTGGAAATTTCTCATTGGCCTTAGGTTGGCCAACGTACGTTAGTTCAAAAGCTGCCAAAATTTTAAAAATTTGGTGACCTCAAGGTTACGTGCTGTAGTACTTTTTTTATTCCAACTGTACCAACCAAACTCCAATAAATTACTTTTTATTCGCTTGTATTCTAAAGTGACATTTTCTGGTTAGAAATGTTAAGTTAAAAGTGACACTTTTGTTAAGAGTTTGTCTTTTGTTTTACTTTGGCGGCCTACAGCCCGTCAACGTACTTTAGCGGTCCCTTATGGCAAATTGATAGACAAAACGAAATTAAAACTAATTTTACGTATTATTTTTACCTTTTTTTGTTAAAAATATATTTACGGGCGAATAAAAAATAGCGTATGATACACGGACGAGAAATATATCTCGGTCTCACGCGGTTGTGAATCTCGGTTGACGCCTCGATTCACAATCTTCGCATGCCACCGAGAAACATTATTTCTCGTCCTTGGATTTTTAATAATATACTTTTTCGTTACACATTAAAAATAATAATAATAAATAATGTTTTATAGGCTGAACAAATAGGAAGTGCTATGTATAACTCGGATTGGTTACCATGCAGCTTACGTTATAAAAGAGCCATGTTGTTGAATATGATACGAGTCCAAAAGAAAATGTACATATCGCTAGGAAAATTTTATCCTTTGACTATAACTACATTTATAGTTGTAAGTTGTAACCTGTAAGTCAGTCAGACTGTCCAATGTGGTCGTCCTTAAAAATATATTTTTTTGGACCACCCATAAACAAATTGTTTAAAAATGATGTGTACGAAATCTCAGGTCGATAGCTCAACGTTAACACATGCCGCATCGAGCATAAAAAACGGGCACAAAACATATTTTAAGGGATGCAAAAACCAAAAGATTTTTAGGAATAATTTTTCCTTCAAAATGTTTAATTTTTGAATGTGCCAAAAAGTTTTCGATTACCCATCCCATACCTGGACTCTAGATCCATCACTGCGTTGAGCTTATATCGACCTGATATCGAGCTGAAAGGTACAAATCATTGTTATATCGACCTGAAAGGTACAAATCATTGTTAGATAATTTAGAACAAGTACTACCCATCATCAAATAAGTGATATCATATACAGGGTTATTCAGAAATAGGGTCATTATAAAAACAGAAACTCCTGCGCGATATGTATTTGATTTTCTACCGATAATTATCCAAAAAGTCCAAACCTATTATAATAGGTTTATGACGAGTAAATTTGTTACGATTGTCATTTAAATGACAATCATACGATAAATTTTGCCAAAATTATGGAATAAAGATGTTTGTTTGCAAAAGTGTAATTAAAGGTGATGTGAGGACTTTTTAAGTGAGTTTTTAAGTAAGTTAGAAAAGCTAATATCTTAATAACTTTGTAGTTTTTTTGGATACCTAAATATACAATCATGGAAAAATGAATGTATCGTTTTTAGATTTTAAGCTTTCACGGCCATTAAGATATAAAGAACTTTCACTTTCGGGTTTAGACCGTGTTAATGGATTTTCACTTTCCGACGTTTCGTCTCTTACTACTAGAGACATCTTCAGGGATTAATCTGAAACTAAGTTTCTAATCAACTTGTGTCACTATTTATGACGAGTTGTGGTTATTCACCCGTGACGAGGTTTTTCCTATCAAAGACTTCCATATTGCAGGTAAGTGGTATCGTTGTTTTAACCAAATGTTTTTTAGTGAGATGGTGATTACTAAGTATTTTTTTTTTAAATATATTATATCAGAAAAAAAAATGGATTAAGGCAAGGAGATCCTCTTTCTACGGCACTTTTTAATTTTGTTTTAGACTATGTAGTAAAAAGAAGTAATATGCAAACAAAGAAAACCATCTACATAAAAAGTCTTCAGTGCTTCGCATATGCAGATGACGTGGTCATATTAGCGCACACAATAAGAGAACTGATAGAAGCAGTAAAACAATTTCAAAAAGAAGCAATCTTGGTTGGACT